>OY728159.1:1044428840-1045028840 GCA_963277665.1 Viscum album
CTTATGGTTCCCACATTTCTTCCCTTATTTTTTGATTTCTCCAAACTATCATTTCCAGGTGAGTCATCTGATTCCTCATTACTTTATCAATAGTATAAATAATCTTGATGGATTCTTTATATAATGATATTTTATGTTAAAATTCCATTTTAGCATTGGTGATCACTTTCATTGGTTTTAGCATGTACTTCCATGATAATGATAAATGGAAAACATCATGGACTTTTGAGAGATTTGGTGTAATTACAAAATGATAATAAAAATGTATAATTATTACAAGCATTTGAAAGTGACAAATATACATAGTTCTTAGTTACCATTTCATTCCGAACCATTTAATACCCTTACATAGAGATACGTTAAAAAAAACTCTATTTCCCCCTTATAATTAGAAATTATTCCTCTGATTATCGTCATAAATCTTTTTCCTACTTTGAGATTACTTAACGTGATCATTAATAGCCTTTTATTTTATTTTATGATATTCAAAAAAAATTAGTCCTATGCCTACCCTTTAAGAAACTTCTTCCCAATAAGTTGGAGTTTTAAATCTCTTGATATTTATTTCTTCATATAGTACCATTTTAATACTTGAATAGAAACTATTAATATAAGAAAACCCATGCAAAGGTAAACACGGATCTTAAAAACCATAAAAGTTGAGTACGTATGACCTAAAAATATATTTAATTGTTTTAATTGTGATTTTGGACTCGAAATATAATATATTATGGTAGGAGGTGCTCAAATGATGATCAATATCATTAAATTTCTAATGACTTTTCTAGAATTTGGATGTAAAATGGAGATCATGATCAGACACAATTGAATGTGGTGAAACATGAAATATTAAAACATCATTAACATTAAGCCTTATGAGGATATCAATTGGTAAATATTATATTATAGTGAGGAAATGTATATATTTGGTTAAGCAATCAATGTTAACTCATATTAAATAATGATTTCTATGAGTCTTCGGTAGTCCTGTGAAAAGGACTATAGTAATTTCATCCCATATACACATTTTAATAAGAAAATTATTTATTCCTCCTCTAGGATTTTGTCTCATGGATTTGACTTTTTTTAAAACAAAACATCTTGAATCATAATCAGAAATTTCCTACTTCCTCTAATCCCATGCAAAATGTTTCCTCAAATCCTTATATATCTTTTTTCTCCCATGAGGTACAAATAAATTTTATCTATGAGAATCATCCAATAATTACCCTTTTTTCTCAAATATAGTTGGAAAACATTATCTATATTCAATGTTTCGATCATCATCTTTACAAAAAATGTTTTCTAGTCTCTCATCATTCAAAGCATTAATTTTCTTCGGAATATTCTAATAATCTAATTGATAATTTTTTATCTATTCAAATAAATATTTTTTCCTAAATAATTTGAAAAACAATTTATTTCCCACCTTCTTTGATAATTATCTTATCCATCATTCCTAGTTACATGATCATAGGGTCCCTATCAATCCTTATTTAGGAAATGATTCGATGACCATTCCTACTCAATACATTTTCTGCCTAATTGTTTTTCCTTGGGATGTAGTGTTTTGAGAAATCATAGTCATTGAGTAGTTAAATACATAGAGTTTGTCTCATATTGATCTCTTTCTATGAAAAGATGTATTTTAGGATTTTATGATCACTGTATTTCTCAAATTTTACCCCATAAGGATAATGCCTCCCAATCTTCAATGAAATTATTACACCTAACACCTCAAGATCAGGGGTTGGATAGTTATATTCATGAGTCTTGAATTTCCTTGAGTCACATGAAATAACATTATCATTTTTCATTAGGGCGTAACCAATTTCCCTTTTTTATGAATCACTATATATTATAAACCTATCATTTCCATATGGTAGATTCAAAATCAGAGATTTTACCAATATCTTATTTAGTTCATCAAAAAATTATTCAAGTTTCCTTATTAAAAAAACATAACCCATTTACGTGTAATCTTAGTTAACACGTTTGATAGACAGGAAAATTCTGATCAAATCCCTACTAGTATCCTTATAAAGAATGAAAGTGCAAACCTTGGTTATCCTTTTTAGTTTAGGACATTGTCCGACTGCCTTCATCTTCATAAGATATGTTGAGATTCTATATATGGAGAAAATATTGACAACAAATGAAACTTCTTTAGGCCCGAAATCATACATAATAAATTTCCAATATAAATATGTCCTTCTAGTATTCTCAGGAATGATCCACAAGTGATTCTAAAGTTACTATATCATTAATAATACACCAATATATCCTCAATTAATACCTAAAAAATCATAAATATAGTCCTTGAATACTTTATTCATTAGATCCATAGAAACATAGGGTTCATCAGCTACTCCAAATGGAATTATTATAAACTTGTAATGTATATAACTCATTTAAAAATCTATCTTCAGAATTTATTCCTTATTTTTTCAATTGATGATAAATAGAGTGAAGTTCAATATTTGGAAAATGTTGGGTATCATGGATTTTATCAAATAAGTCATCAATGCGAGTAAGAGGATAATTTTTCTTTATCTTAATCAAATTGATTTCCCTATAATCAATGCACGGTCTCATGGATTCATTTTTCTTCTTAACAAATAAAACAGGTGCTCCATATGGATTAAACCTAGGGGTTAAATACCCTATCACCCAACTCATATAGTCTTTTATTAAATACCACTACTTCTAATATGGCCATTCAATATTTACCTTTTCTACTGGTTTCGTATCAAATTTTCAATCAATGGAAAACTCAACTCCATGCTTATGGGGGTCCAAGTAATTCCTATGAAAATATATCAATACATTCTTATAAAATATATATATCCTAAATTTTAATATTTCCTTCCACATCCCTATATTTTTTTATTCTCTTCCCCAATAATCTTATTCAGTAGAGCTACTAGAGTTAGATCTAGATATGACTCAAATAACAAAGTCTCTACTCTAAATATAATGAATTCTACATCTTCCACACATATAGTAATTTCCCTATGCGTGAAATAAATTTTTAAATCATTATTTGGAATAAATTCCATACCAAATATTATATCAAGGTTAACCATATGTATGATAATAATGTCAAAAAATAGACCATGTTTATTTGACAAAATTGGGTCTCCATGACACATCCTCGTTGTAGTGAAACTTCCCCTATGAGTTTCAACTAACAACTCTCATCCTAAATTAAATGGGAAATATATAATTTTATGGGAAAACTAGGTAGATATAAAATATTGAAAGAATATAAAATCAAATAAATCAGTAAATAAATTTTAATATAGGATTAAAGTACATACCTCAACGTCATTAGGTATATGCACCTCTGTTGTACTGATCGCATAAGTTGTCCTTCCCCCCTTAGCGTATTCTACTGTAAATTACATTATTTCTTGGGAAATTTGTGTGAATAACACCCTCATTTATTTATTGATAAATCACTATAAATCAATGATTCATTTTTTCCCATTGCATTAATAATCCAAATTCCCATTATCATTGCACTTGTAACAAACATTCAATAGCTATAGGAATTCCCTAAGATGAGTTTTCCCATAGTTCTCATTTGGCGGAAATAATTTCATTCTATTATTCTTCCTTTTGTGTTAATCTAATGATCCATCCCTTTAAACCAGTTTGTTTCTAATGAGGGAAATATTTTTCAAAAAAGTATCCATTAAATACTTCCATTCTATGTGTTATATTTATAATTCCTCCAAATTATTCTCAATCAACAACCACAACTGATCAACATCATATTTGGGACAAAACACTGTAATTGTAACCTTTATCATTCCACTTCATCTCAACCCCATAAATATCTTCTCCATATAATTTTTTCATTGATCAGATACCATTGGACTATAATTAACCAAAATTATGGGAGATTCTAAAACATAAAGTGATAAAACATAGTTGAATATCACTATGGAATAGGTTACTCCATCTAGGTATGGTTATTTGTCATAACTTTTTAAGATTCCCTTATATTGAGTTAATTTACAATTTTCAATACTATATGTATTGATTTTATCAATAGTGAAATAATTACATTGGACACAAATATTGATAACTTTATTCCTTCCTTGCACCATTTCTAAAAATTAGAATATATTGGATTGTATCATAACATTTTAATTTTAAATAATAATATATAATTAAAAATAGAGTGTAACAATTAGAATAATCTTAAATTTATGAAATGTTAATCTCAGAATCATAATAATTATTCCTTCAGGGATATATTCATATTTAAATACTTTAAAGTGGTGTGTAGATAAAATGTGAATTTCCCTAATCATATCTCATATAATTTTCAAACACAGTGCACCGTAAGGCACATTTTCAAGCACGTGGTGATGATCAGATCAAGCCCAATCTGACCCATTTAGAGTTATTACCCATAGATACCTCTATTTTAGAATCACATCCACTAGTATAATTCATAAGGATATGTATTTCTAGTAAAAAAATATTCCTTACCAAAAATTTAGGATGTTATTCTTTAGTTATCATCAAATTTTATCATAGGGTTATGTTCTCTAATTTATGTTTTCTTTATTATTGTTTCCAATGTTTTATATAGAAATCCCATGATACAAACTATAAAACCCCATCCTTAGAAGCCTAATGTTTTTCTATATTTTTTACATTGTCATAAGATACAAGGAATCCTCTCCCTAAGAAATGAATAGTTCAATATTATTTGTATACTAAATATTTTTATGATCCTTTCATTAAATTTGAATTTAAAAATTAAGACTTAATTTTATTTGGGAATAACAGTATTACCTATAGAATAAACATGCTCATAATCCATAGTAAACATCATGGAATCATAGATAAAGGATCTAAAATTAGGGAGATCTCAAATTCATAGAAAGATTTAAGTATAATGGAACCTATCATGAATCAATAAGAATAAATGATATAAAAAGGTAAATAATTGGACACACATGCTATATAAATAATTTTACTATCATGACTAGATAATTGATAGAAAATACTAAAAGGTAAATTATAGAAAACAGATTCCTTTTAATTAATAACTTGAATATCATAACTGGACAATGAACAATCAATATGGCATGGTAAATAATAGAAAATACATTCCATTTAGTCAATATAGAGAGAATTAAAATGCTTCTAGTGATAATATCAATGGGAAAATATTGTGGATAAAAATTAATTAATTCTAAAGGAATAAAATTCTAATTTTTTGGATTACATGATCATATACATAATGATATCACTACCATCAATATCATTAACAAGATGGTTTAAAACAACAGGTAAAAACCTGTTTAATGCAAGCTTACTAATTTTACTCATGAGACTACTGATGTGTCGAGGGGATATATAATACTAGTACCCAAATGTCCCTAAAAGACTAAATAATTCATCATATATTTAATGAAAAATTTAATTCATGAATCAATATTCTTTCTCATCAAATATCTATACAGACTAAAGTATGCGGATTGGTAAATATTTCCCTAGTTAATAAAATAACATTCAAAGTAAACACCATATATAAAAATAGTATTTGTTTTAGGAAATGATCCTATAAATTATATAAGGATATGGGTGTTTAAGGGAAATATTATTTATAATGACATATGATCACAATAATTTGATGTTTTTGAGATAATGTAAATAATCACAAAAAAATGAAAGATTGTTCAATAACTTTTACCACTTTGTATTTTTCATGTCACAACCCCTTGGATGAAATAATAAAAATTAATTATTAATATACTATGAACAATTTTGGAATCATTAAATTATATGTCAATGGGTTTTTATCACTACCACAAAACAGGGAAAGGGAAGCGCTACCCCTTTAACAACAAAAAAACTGCTGATAAAGGGGGGGGGTCTTTATTAATGCTAAAAAAATAACTGATAAAAGGTACTTTTAACAGTGCTAAAAAAATGTTAAAAATTTCCCTTTATCAGTGATTTTTTATTTCTCATTAAGGCCCCCATTATCAGTGCTTTTTTAACAGTGCTAATAACGGGGGGGGGGGGGGGGGTTCAGCGGACATTTTCATAGCACTGATATATCTGTATATTTCAAAAACAAAATCATAATAAATAATATACTAATATATAATTATATTTATATTAATTTTATTATAATAAATATTTTATAATATGTGTTTTATATCGGTTTCATATGTTGTAGACCCAAAATGGACACCCCAGAGCCGAAATTATTACGATTTGTAACGATTAAATACCATTTCGTACCTTGAAGAATATGAGAAGGAGTTACAATGGTCACCATAGTGTAGACATGGTTGTATGATTTGATTTTATATGTGGTTGAGGCAAAACGGACACCTGGAGCAGATGTTATAGCAAAACGGACCCCCGAAGCCAAACTTATGACTATTCAGAGGGTTTTTGGTCCTTTTTGAACATCAAAGAATGTGATAACGAGTGTCGATGATCATTAGAGTGTGTATATTTTCTCCATATTATATTTTATAAGTTGTTGATCCAAAATGGACACTCAGAGTAGAAGTTATTGTCGTTTGAAATTTTGCAACTCTCGTATCTCCTAAAATCCTAAGAAACCAGCGACTCACTAAAATAGGCATAACTTCTTCACTAGTTATTGGTTTGAGTTCCAAGACTAGTCAAATAGAATCTTGAAAAACAGGTGATAGCCACGTCTATTTGAAAACATTAGAGGATCAGAGGAACAAAAGATATATCAGTTATAGCACTCTAAAAAAGTCCAAATTCAAACGGTCATAACATTGGCTCCGGGTGTCTGTTTGGACTCTACCACATATCAAATCGAAGGAATCCGAGAGATCTATGCATCCGGTTTACTGAGAAAAATTCTTAGTCACGTTTTGGACCGGATAATCCCAAAAATGTAACTAGTAGGGCTCCCAAACACATTTTCTGTGTCCGGACCCCAGTCAAATTTATATTAAAATGGTCATAACTTCTAATATGTGTGTTTTTTGGCCTCAGGCACCTGTGTTATCATATTTCATTCTATGTGATTCAGTTTTACTATTCACAAAGTAGAAATGGACACCCATAGAAGAAGTTATGTCTTTTTTAGTGATTCTATGATTTGTTAGGTTTTTATCGAGACCTCATTTCTAACACTTCTCTATATACATATTCATATATAATATTTGTAAATATATATAAATATGTATAATTATACCTATAGATATACATATAATATATATATCTCTATGTGTGTGTGTTGTATGTATGTATGTATGTATGTATGTATGTATGTATTAATGTCTGCATATATGTATGTATGTATTTATTTATTTATAAAATCACACATAAGAAAACATATTTTATAAATGTATTTAAAACTAATATTATAAATATATATTAATATAAAAATAAATATATAGCTCAAAATTATAAATAATTATATATATATAAATACATATAAGTATATATTAATATACGAATATATATATATATATATTAATATAATTATCTATAAGTATATATTAATATGAATAAGTATATATGTATATACTAATATGACTATATATATATATATTTATATATATATGTTAATATATGGATATATATATATGTATATATATATTTATATATAATTAAATATATATATATATATATATTAATATGACTATATATGTATATTAATAGATATATTAATAAATGAAATGCAAAGCAATATGGTGGAGTGGTAAAGGCTTAGGCATGCAGGCAAGAGGTCTTGAGTTCAATTCCTGGGATAGGCAGGTCGCGCGTACAGGTGTGGGGAATTACCTAGCATTGTTAAATGTGGGTGGGGCTGGGCGGAGCTAGCCTGGGGTGTACGTGGGCAACCATGGAGGTGGGTGATGTTAAAGGAGGGGCTTTAAGTGCTGTTGAGGCCCCCCAAAATTAAAAAAAATTATTAATATTTTTTTATCTTTTATCAGTGCTTTTTGGAGTGCTGATAAAAAGGACCCCCTATTATCCTCGCCTCGATTATCAGTGCATTTTTTATCGCTATTAACTGAATTTTCTAGCACTGATAAAGGCCATATTTGTATTAGTGTATTCATTCCATATAAAACTAATTAGGTGCACAAAAATATAATATGAATCAAAAAAGATAAGTTGAGAAAAATTCCTTTTCCATGTTATTCCTTTTGGTTGGATGGTATTTAATATCCTATATAATGGTTTTAAGCAAGTTATTAATTTATTCCAGAATCATATTAAAATTTAAAACATCATAAATACTGATTTAATAACATCTTATCACTCATTCATAAATAATATTTCATTATTTTCATTTCTTTCGCGTGTTAATTTCCTTGATTTCCCATTCCTTCTTCTTCATAAATATTTTGGTTCTTGTTCATATTATATAGTTTCATCATATATATAATAATAACTATTACAAAATTAGCATATTTATATGTCAATTATACTTTTAATACCAATTATTAATGATTGTTTTGAAAAATGAACTACATTTCGACCATGAAGATGGTAGGTCGTTTATATGCATGGGTAACCATTCAATTTTTCAATGATCATTATGGAAAGGATGTTAGAAATATTTTATCTTTACAAAATGATAATAATTTTAAAAAAAGAAATATATTTCATTAATTATACTTATATATCATCCATCTCCTTTATTAATGAAAATATAATCACATCGCATGGTGAAGGTGGTAGTCCACACATACATGAATCACATTATCATCTTCCAATGAGTGAACAGGTAAGAAATAAAAAATATATATTTTCTTTGTATAATGATAAATATTCCATTAATATCATAATTATTTCATGTATATCACATATATTTAGTAACATTATCCTAATTAAATTCAATGAAAAGAATTTTTTAAAAAAGAATAATATTTATTCAAAATATGGTATTCCATTGTACACACCAGCGACATTGTCGTATCCCCTATCGAATAATGAATAAAAATGTTACATATGAATATATTAGAATAATTATGCTATAAATATAATTTATATTAATTTTATTCATCATCATACCCAACCTTAATATGTGGAAATGGAAAAATGAATTGCATCAGTTCACGAGATGGTAGTCCACCGTACAAACAAATGATGATTTTATAACCCATTTGATTGAAGTGGGAATAATTGTAGGTCATTTAATTATCATAAAAAGTATAAATATATGAAATATAATATGTATATTATATAAAAGTGTATTAAAAATTATTTATGTAGATTGTGGAAGAAATAAAATAAAAAGGGTCGATGAAGAATGTTACCTCTTCCTTGAGTAATGTCCTTAGGTTTACACCAAAATCATTCCCATGTTTGATTTCTAACAGAAATAAGACTTATTTGATGAGATAATGAATGTTTAGAAATTATTTTTTATGTTCATTGATGAACCAAAAGTATTTTCAAGGTGTTAAGATGATAGGATAGGGTGTGAAATTTTACAAGTGATATGAGTGGAACACATATAATTTTTGAAAAGAAAATGGTGTACCCATGTTTCCCACAATATAAAATGATTTAAAATGGATTATTATCCATATTTATACATTTTAATATCAATATAAGTACATTAAAAAGATTTTATAAAATTTTCCAAGTCATTTAGAACCCTATTTTTAATTTTCACTCTCTGGTAAACCCATGTTTACCTTAATTGTGCTCAATATTTTTAACTATTTTTTCTATTAATTATAGAAAATAAATTATTTTGAATTTATTTGATAATATAAATTATTATTATTCATAAAATTTTATCCATTTATCATAATTCCATTCATAAAATTTGAAATTTTTAATTTAAAATTCTTCTCGCAGATGCGATGATAAAGAGGGTTTTCAAAAAAATCATCAAATGATTTCCATGTTTTTTATCAAAATTTAAAATGAAAATTATTTAAATGTAATAAATGAAATTAATATATATATATATATATAATTGAACTAAATTTACTATAAACTAATTTATAATATTATTTAAATTTAAGAATAATTTTAATGAAAAGTTGGTTCTCAATTAAAATTCAGTGTTTTTCACTATTGAAGGACAAATAATACATTTTTTAAAAAAACAATAAAATATCACCCTAAGATAATTCTGAAATGATAATTTAAAAATGAAATAAATTTGTTGATATAAATTTTATAAATTTTTTATAAATAAATTTTAAATTATGTGTGAAAATATTGGCTAAACTATCTTTTAGAAAAACACATATTTTTTTAAAAAACATTTCTTATTCTTCCAAATAATTAATAATTTTATTTATAATAAGTAGATAATAAATTAACATGTATAAACTATATATTTATACTATTTTATTTGTTCCAATTCACACCCAAAAAATGTATGGTTATGTAAACGTCATCATGTTTAAATAATATTTTAGTTGGTTATCAGATTTTATTTAAACCCGATGTTATGTGCATCGCAAGCTATTAATGAAAATAAAGTTATTAGAAAAGAAATATATTTTAAATACTTAGGTTGTTAAAGTTTATAAAAAGGTATCTTTTTCCCTTCATATATATAATGTAAAAAATAATCTTCAAGATATCTCGCAATGTATTATTGAACCGAAATTGTAGTAGACGAATAAGTCATTCTAAGGTTATAGTACATCACTATTCAGTATTAAAATCATGAATATCCTTTTATGTTTAATACAATATAATTTATATAGGAAATATTTATAGATAATAGTATCCATGATCTTTACTTCTTAGTTGATCTAATGATTAATTCACAATGGTGTTTCCAAAATCTTCTCAATTGTCCCAAAATCACAATGGAAATATAAAATGAATTTAGAAATAAGATAGTTACTTCAGTTTAAAAATTATTTCATTGAAAGGTATTTATAATCCAAATTGTATGATTTCCCATTCTATCTATCATATCATGTGATGAATAATCATCAAATATTCAGGTTTGGCTTGAACGTAGATAGATACTATTTAATATGACATCATAGCATATGGTTGAACACCCCTTATGAGGTTCTTAAACTCAAAAAATTATTCTCATTATAAAAAATTGATTCTCCTTATATAGATCCTACACACTAATCCATCAATCATACACAATGATATAATTATTCATACACAGTATAAACTTCATCCCGATTTATTCAACTTATGTGGATTCACCTTACATAACTCTCAAAGAATCACCATACGATGTTTTGTCACGTAGTTGGTTAATCTATCATAGAACATATATATTCTTATATGATAATTTTATATATTGATATGAAATGCATAATTATTATTTCACAATAAAAAGTCTTATCTAAAAAAGTTGTAATTAATGCAACCATTCTTACATAACACTAGATGTATTAAAACATAATAAGAAATGATTCATACGTGAGTTGAAATGGTGGTTATTGGTCACTCTTTCATATTATATTCAATTAATACCCTATATTATTTCATTTAAAAATATGTAAGATTTACCCTTCTCAAGAAAATAATATCTAGCACAAATAAATAAGAAATCAATATAATACTATAATAAGTAAGAAGATAATGAGATAGAAATATTAATTACCAAAACACTGATAAACAATGGAAATATACCCTTTCAATGACAACTACTTGGTCCCCAAAGGTGTTTGAAATTTATGAAGAAAAATACCTTCGAAACATTATTATAGAAGATAAAGTAGGTTATCTTCTAACCTGTGATATTTTTAAGATGAATGCTAAAAATAAAACCAATAAGCTCAAGGAAAATAAGAAAAATTATTTTAAGCTAATAGCATAAATTACTTAAAATAGAAATATAAAATTTCCATAATAAAAAATGAAGATGATGATGTTAGAGAATTAAATAGTAATTTGGATGAACCAAAAAGGATTTTCAATAATGATAAGATAAAGTCACCATAAATAAATACATTAACATGGGGATATATCTGAACCGATTTTCAATAGCCTTGCCCCCATGGGTACCCCTCGTAGACCTACAATAAAAAAAGATAGTTACCCCTATGTTGTAAGTGCACTAAATCATGCACCATTACATTGTGTTGATCCATTTTCATGTCATAGTAGATGAAATCTATGTCTTACTATTGAAACAATATGTTGTATACATTTTTTATGTCCTTCCCCATGCATGTTTTACGAATAAATGATTTTCACTAAGATAATTGAACACATTAATAAAGAGATACATATATTGATAATACCTAAGTAAAAAAGATTTATTATTATATCATTAAAATAATTAGATAGAACCTATAGAAGGAAATATGGTTCTCGTCATTATAAGAAGAATGTATTCATTCATTCATTTTTTTCGGTGATCATCTTTTTTATAAAAATCTCGTCAAATATTTCTTCTTCCCAAGACCTATTGATCACACTCAATGAAGGAACTAGCTCTCCTACAATAGATCCAGGTGTCCAATAATAGAGATCTGGAAATGGTGGTTGATGTATTCCTCTTTAGGAAAAGGTGGCACTGATCTATTTCGATAGTAATCTTTATTAATAATTTTTCTTCAAAAGGAATGATGGATGTTATTGATGTACATGAGTTCCTGGTATGTACCATTTTATGATATTTTAGTAGTCTCATTTCTTAAAGATGGGTCAGCCGGTATTTGTTTTATATTTCATATCCAAGGATCATTTGACGATCCTACAAAACTCATTAGTGGTGTCAATTCATGATTCTTTAAGGGATCATCATGTGTAATATACATTTTTAAAAAAAATCAAATATCATAAAATGCAGGGAAGGTTGCCTTTATATAAACCCAAAACAAACACATGGAATGTTCCAACTATAAAACCATTATTCTTTGTTGGGATATATGTACATATCATCACATATAACCTTTACATAAGAAGGCTCTACATAATGGTTAGAGAAGTTGGCCTTCATGAATATAGGTCTACCTAAAGGTAGATAGATGCACCTTTACATTGAATATTTCTTTAATATAGTATTACCTTATACATAATTTCAATGTAAGGTTAATTAGAGTATATCATTATATTTAATTGTTTTTATAAAGGTCACCCTGAATATCTATACGGAGAATAGTTATTTTATGAATAGTTAATGTAAAAAACCTTTAATATATATAAGATTTTCTTTTGTTTTTAAAATGTTCATAATTCATAAAAATGTATTTATGAGAATATTTTAATTTATAAATAATTATATATTACTTAATTATAAATATCATATACTTAATTATATAAAATGTAATGAAACCTTTATTAATAAAATATTACAAATGTGAAACATTAATATTTAAAATAACCTTTACCAATTTATTTGGAATCATTGTAATATTGAAAGAAACTATTCATTTTAAAATTATAAATATGAATTATAAAGTGTTTATAAATCATATAAATAAAAGTAAAACATAAATTTGTTAATATTTATAATTTTCATTTCATCAAAATAAATTAATTTTAAATTGTTTAAATTATAATTAAGGACTCATTTAATGATTTTATCATGACCACTACAAAATTATTTTGATGATTATTGTGATTAATGGTTTAAATAATATACATTATATTATATATAGATTAAGTATAAGGTTTAAATAATAGAAATTTAATTATAAAACTATAATTCATAAAAAATCATATATTTAAATTGAAATGTTTTATAATGTATAATATGAATGGGTTCAAATTGAATGTGGATATAATGTTTTTATATAAAAGATTATGGAATTTTCCTAATATTATCTGAAATATAATGTGCTTAATAATTATTTTTCATTTATAAATTGTTCAAAAAATTTATCTCATGTTTAAATATTTTAAATGTTAATTTTTTATAAGTTATTATTTTATTTTTTAATCCCTATATATACATTATAGAATTTGAATAATGTGTATTATTTATTTATGTGATAAATTTTTTTAGTAGAAAAATTATTTCATTTCATATAAGGGATGACATAATAAAATTTAGTTTCCATCTACATCAACCTCATTTTTTAATTGAAGATATTAGCTTGAATTTAGTTTTTTACATGGTTTGTGAATATTTTGTGTTTGAGATATCATGAAATAAATTACCATATGAGTAAATCCTTCCTAAAGAGTGGGACTCGGTGTTGGAAAACCAACATCCTGGAGGACTATGCCTTGTCTAGAAAGGTAAATTAGGTTACCATCTATCACTTTAGGATTTCCCATGTGTATATTATCAATCTCATATAATTATATTACTCTACATGAATATTTCATGTAACTTTATCATATGATATATTTGAATACGTATAAATATATTTATCTTCTATATTGGGTGAGTCAAAAATATTATAATTCATGTATAGAGTTAAACATTAATGTGGTGTGAACACATTAATTTGATAGATGATATATGGATTACAAAAACTAAATCATTACAAGAATGAATCTACAGAATGTAATAAAACATGATTAGATGTATTCAATATATATAAATAGTAATTAATTCAATGTTCATATGAATTTTATTAAATTTATGGGAAATTTAAGAAACTACCCTAAAATAATAAGTGTAATATTCCTTCCAAGGTTACACTTTTCAAGATACTGTTCATCTAATTGGGAAGGTTATATAAAATAAGGGTGTTATTTCAAAATATTTTATAAGGAAATAATGTAACATTAAACATCATATCATAATTTGATAGGTTCTTCTAAAAAAGGTTTCCCATAGAATTTCATTTTCTATATTAGTCTTGGAATTTTCATTGGGTAACACTTACTGTAATGACCGTGGTTTTGGAAAAACTTCATGTTTTTAATTCTAAATTTTTTAATGTTAATATTTAATAATTTTAAACATTGTTTTACCCTTATGCATGGAATAAGTCCTATGTAATGGTAATTAGATTATACCCTTATACTATGAGTTTTCGTGGTGTTTCAAAATGGAAAATAAATATTTATATGAGTTTAATAAGGGAGCCTTAGACGTTGCATAAGGTTAGGCCTAGGTTTCTCGGTGTTATGTTTGGGTAAAAATTAAATTTCAAAGGATGTGTAAGGCTAATGGGGAAATGTATAAAGGTAAGGATTAATTATGTAATGGTAAATACTAAAATTTAATGTTTGTCTAAGGGTAGTTATGTAACTATGTAAGGGTATATCCATCTTTTAAAAGGCTATATATGGGCAGTTTCTATGATATGTAATTGTATTAGCTAAATTATAAGGGTAATGTATCGGTATACCGGAGTTTAAATTAAGTTCATAAGGTTAAATCATTAAAAAACATGATTATTATGACCTATGAAATGCTAAAACCATGTAACCTATACAGATCACCGTTTTTAGAAAAATATTTATTATAAACCTTGTCCTGCACTTTCTTCCTAAAAATGAACATAAAAAATGTTTTTAGAGATTTTGGAATTACTAAACTATATAAATCAATTTGTTGACCATTAAAAAGTTAATGATGAATATTAGAGATTAATTTAATTTCTCGATTATTAATAAATGTATAAAAGAAATATTAAATTGTTAATTTAATTTTTGGTTATTAAAATTATGATTTTATGCAAAAAAAGCCTTCATCTAAAAAACCAAAATATTTTAAACCTTTTATTTTTTAGATACATTTTAGTCAATGAAGCCCAAAAAATAATTTATGTAATATTTAAAAAGTCCAATAGATCTAAACAGGTTATTCTTCTGATTCTCCAAGAATAGTTAAGCCCTTTCTCACCTTAGTTATTTATAGAATCATTTCTCAAGGGGGTATTATTTCATTTTGGAATCATTATTTTTTTTATTCTCCTTATCTATGATATATTTTAAGAGTTATAATTACTATGATTCGTAAGAATGTGATAAATAATTTCGTCAATGACAACAATCTAGAACTATCAAGAAGAATAATATGGAATTATCATGAATACATTGAATTATATAAGATTGAGAAATTATTATCAAATGTTCTATTATATATTGTTTTGGAAATAAAATAGTTGGAAGTGGTTCTAGATATACATGGTGAGATATTGGAACTAACAAATAAAAATACGATATTAGAGTGGTGATTCCTAGACAATAATTGAATTTATTTATCTATATATTTGAGGTAAGAAGTCCCTTACCATTTGCGGCACTCATATACACATGTTTATAGGGTTCGATTAATGTCTTTGCGTGGTTTGTGTTCTCCCTTGGTGGTGATTACTTTTGGCTATCCACAGAGTTATGATACCCATAAATGACACCTGTTTCAATGATACTTTCTTTTAATATGTTGATTTTATAAAAGATGTTAATTCACTTTTTGATTTGTAGATATATTTTATAAATCATGATATCGTGTTATGTTAATTTATGATGTTATAACTTATTGTGTACTTTATTACCATTGTATATTTGGTGCATGGTACACATGACAGGTGGTTATCATGGAATTAATTCACCCTTAATTGGGGATTTCTCTTGATGTACAAAGATGATGAAAGTAGAGAATGATAGTCTGGTAGCCTAACCTAATACTTTAAACACCTCATTGAAAAAGAGTTATATGTTGAAACTTGATTCCACTTTTTTGATATTGAATAACATGTTTACAACTCATGGAGTAGATAATTTGTGGCATGGACTAGGGTATTTTTCTGCCCTGATGTTCTATTAATTTTCTTGTTATATTCTTCATTTATTTTCGTTACTCACTCATCTTTTTGTGAGATAAAAATTATCAGTTCCTTTCAATTAGGTCGTTATAATTTTTTCAATATTTTTAAAAGAACGCAATTCACCCACCCACCCCCAAGTTCTTCTTAATTATCATTACAACATAAAAAAGTGTGAAAATGATTTGGGTTTTCGTAGTTAGTATTAGTGAAAAGTATAGATATTTTTGGGGATTAGGATTAGAAAATATAGAGAAATATCTATTAAATAAATTAAATATAAGAACACATACCTAAATTTTGTTAAATTATAGAGTAAGTGATTTCCTTGTCAATACATACATTTCTTTAGAGTATATGTGGATGTGGCTATGGTACCTATTTACTAGTGTTAATCACCCCATAAAGAGATCATTGAAAAATATTTGATCGTCACCTACTGTACAAAAATGGGCCTTACTGAACATCTTGTCTGACACTATTAGTGGTTGTTCTTTGGTTAATTTACCAGATCTTTATAAATAATAAATAAGGGAACCAAAATTCCAAAAAAAAATTGTATTAAGAAATAGATCATGGATATCATAGACATATATTTATAAGTTCATAGTTTACGAAATATGTGTCACTTATGATTTATCCCTCTAATGATCATTTCTTACCCTTTATGTGTTTAATAGTTTCAAAATACTCATCCCAAAGTCTATTCTAGATGAAGTAAAATATGATATCCAGAATCAAATAGTTAAAGGTAGGATTTTCATCCATGATTTTATGCATTATCTCATATCATTTATTTTTAGTAGAACAATTGAAAAACCACCACAAGACACGAAATTTGGGTTATCTATGAAGAGGTAAAATGGATCAATTATATAATGCCACATGTATAACTAATCCACTATCCAAATTTGTGGGATGAATTTCCTAAAAACCATCATGATACTCCCCCTAGTGAAATTTTTGTTCTTCTAGGCGTGGATTGTATTTCCTTGTATAGAGCCAGCATAAATTTATGAGATAAATAAATCACCATGTGTATCAAAAATCATTTTATGATTCCATAGAAGTATAAGAAGGGGTGAATATTTTTTGGTACTATCATCTCAACATAGAAATTATTTTATTTTGAGCAAGTGTATCCAGTTCAAATGATTGAGACTAATAAAAATATCATCCTTGATGGCATGAAAATTTTAAGGGAAATTTATAATTTCTTTCACTATTATAAAATGGGACATTTATGATAGGCCCGCGTCTCAAATACCCTATTACGATGGGGCCCCTATTACGATGGGGGGCCCATATCAAAATTCACTGCATGTCATATTTCTTTTTGATAAAGTTAACACAACCAATAAATTTTTTTTAAAAGGTCACATCCATTTGTGAGTTGTGGGTTCAAATCGATTTTTTTACAAAATATTGATGACAAAAGGAAATAAAATATAAAATAGTTAAACATGTAAATGATACAAATAGTGTTTATGGTGAATGTTGAAGCCCTAAAACTAGTAGACCATGTCTAGTGACTTCAATATTAAATTGTTATAGGATTAAGGGAAACACATACTAAAGGAAAAAATAATTTAGTATTCTTGGTAAACTAGATAACTAAAATAGAATTTCATTATATTTGAATATAAAAATTACAACAAACCATTTTGGATAATAAAAATATTCCTGTTATAATATTCTTACACCTAAATCATAGTACAATTCATAGAATCCTTGGGAAAGGGGAAAATTAAGAATTAGCTCTAATTCCTATTAAATTTTAAGTAATGTAGAAGCTATAATGAATAAATAATCACAAACTCTCTGGAAAGGTCAAAAACTGAACATACATGTCATTTATATAATTTTACTATCATGATTATAAATTACATAATCTGTATATAATGGTAAATAACTAAAAAAATATTCAATTTAATTAATAAATTGAATATTATAATTCGACAATCTATAATCAATATGTCAAGGTAAATAACTGAAATTACAAGACATTTAATCAATAAAATGAGAAGGAAAATTCATCCAATGATATTGTCAGTGAAAAAATACCATGGATAAAAATAAATAAATTCTCAATTAAGGAAATTATTAATTATTGGACATCATGATATTAGGAATCATGATGCCTCTACCATCAATTCCTACAATAAAAAAGTTAAAAATTACTACTATAAACACATTCAATCACAGCTTTATAATTCACTTAATGAGACCCATAATGCACGGAGAGGCTATAAAATTTTAATCCCCACACATCACTATGTGTACAAATAATACCTCACATATCGAATGATTTATTTAATTCATGAATCCACATGTATTATCATTAAATATATGTATTGAGTAAAGGAAATAAATTTAACAATATTTTCTTATATAATCAAATAAATTTCAAGGTAAACTCTGTGAATAAAAAATAGTACGAGGTGTAAGAATTATTCACATTCATCAAACCAAAAATTTATTATTTAAGAGAAATATAATTTAAAAGATAAAATGACTATAATTAAGTGATTGTTTATATGTAAAGTAAAAAAAGACAAAATCAAGTGAGATTATTCAATAACATTTACCACTTGGTAATTTTCAATTTATACTATCTTGTATTAAATGGATAAAATTAAAACTAAAATATAATTAATGATTATAGAATCATGAAATTTCATGTAAAAGGGAAATTATGTACACCATATAACTTAAATTAGGTGCACAATAATAGAATATTACTTAATAAAGGGAAATTAAGACAAATTCCCTTACCTCGTGATATTTATTCATTGAACTTATTTTAAAATCTTGTATAATGGTTTTAATCATGTTATTATTTAATAAATGAATCATATTGATATTTATAAAATCATATATAATACTTTTATAACATATTATATCACATTAATTAATAATATTTCATTATTATTAGTGTTTCATGTGTTGATTTACTTCTTTTCTCATGTGTTTATAGTCATGAATGATATAAATATTTTGAATATTATATATTTTGATCATATAAAAAATAATAATCATGGAATAATTATAATATGTAAACAAAAAATATACTCTTATTACCAACGATTAAAATGTATTTGATAAATGAAGTATGTTACGATCATGAAGATGATTAGTCGTACGTACACATGTGTAACATTTCCATTTTTGAATGATCATTATGAAAAAAAATTTAAGTAATATTTTATGTTTTAATAATTATAAAAATATAATATTTAAATTAAAATTCTTCAAATATAATTTTATATATAATATATGTTTTTTGTTGATGAAAAGAGAGTCAGATTATTTTTTGAAGCTGGAAGTCCACACATACAGTAATGACAATATCATCTTTTAGTGAGTGAAAATATAAGAAATAAAATGATATATAATCTTTCAATAAGTATTAATATTTCATGAATATCAGAATTATTTCATTTATATAACATATATTTATTTAATTTATCCTTATTACCTTTCATGTAATGTGATTGTAAAAAAATGAATCACATCACATCGTGAGGCGGTAGTCTACCATACACATGAGTGGTGTTATCTTATCCCTTAAAGAATAGAATGTAAAAAGGAATATAATATACAATGAATCCAATGGAATAATTATGTTAAAAATTTTGTACATATAATTTATATATATCATCATAAGAAACCATTACAACTGGTAATGGAAAATTGAATGAAAACAGTTCACGAGGGAGAAGTCTTCTATTAACAAAAATTATTATCTTTTAACCCTTTTGATAGAAGTGGGAATCTCTTAAGGCCATGAAAATAACATAAAAACATATAATTATTTGGATTATAAGTATGGTATTATATAATAATTGTTTCATAATAATTATTGGATGTGGGAAAATAAAATAAAAATTCTTGATGAAGGAAGTTACCTCTTCCTTAGGTAGCCTCCTCGGGTTTTCTCCCAAAGAATTCAAAGGTTATCTTTTGGAAAAATGTAATCCACATAATAAGATAGTAGTGATTTTACCAAGTGATTAGTTATGATTGTTCTAAAAATTGGTATTATGGTGTGTTGAATAATGGTGAGGGTGGCCTTATATAGGTGAGGTGAGTGCAACACTTATAATTTTTTGAAGGAAAAGTTTGAACCCACGTTTATCAAATGATACATCAGTTGAAAATGTATTATTCATGAGATGTGTACATAATAAGTTTGAAATATTAAAATCCAATATATTTTCAAAATGTTTTTTTTCAATTTAAAATTAATTATTTTAGTTTAACCCCCTGTAAACCCATTTTAACATAAAGTATGGTAAAAAAATTATTGTTTTTACTATTCATTATGGTCAAAAATTAGGTTGAATTTATTATATAATACATATTTTTATAATTAAAATTATGGAATCTAATTATTGAAATTCTATAAATATATTTGGTAAAATTAATTTACAATTAATTTGACATACACAATGAGAATGTGGATTTTCAATGAGAAAATATTCAAAAGTTTTCAATGCTTTTATATGGAAATTAAATTTGAAAATGATCTATATTATCTAAATTATATTAATAGATAAATAATTTTAAAAAATTTAATTTTATTCTAATTTAAAATAAAACATTACATTATTAGTTATTTATATGAAAAGGTTGTTTTAAATTAAAAATCATCATTTTTCACTAGTCATAGAAAAATGAAAATATCAAAAAAAATCCAAATAAATCACCCTAAAATAATTTTGATATGTTGAATTAAAAATTTAAATTAATTTTATTATATAAGTTTTCTAAATTTTGAAAAATATTATTCTAAATTATGTTTATAAATAATGAATAAACTGTCTTTCATAAAAAATAATGTTTTACGGAAAACATTTTATTTTCATCAAAATAATTCTTATTTTTTACTTATAATTTATTAAATTTTTTGCGTGTGTAAAATATATGTTTTTAATTATTTAGTTAGTCATATTCATTTCAACAATTTAATGTCAATGTTAAAATGTTCATATTTATATAATATGTTAATAATGATTCATGATTCTTTTAAAACCGGTGTTTCATGCTTCACGAGATATCAATAAAATTAAATTTATTCTAAAAGACATATATTATAAAGCCTTGTGGTTTTATATTCTTCCCTACTAAAGAAAACTTCCAGTCTAAAATATATATATTTTACCTTTTATATAGATGGGGTTAGTTCTTCTTCATAACACCTTGTGGTTCCCACATTGCTTCATCTATTTTTTGATTTCTCCAAAAAAACAAAACCAAGTGAGTCGTCTGATTCCTCATTACTTTATCAATAGTATAAATAATCTTGATGGATTATTTATATAAAGATACTTTAGGTTACAATTACTTTTTAATGGAGGTGATCACTTTCATTGGTTTTAGCATGTACTTACTTGATAATGATAAATGGAACACACCATGGACTTTTGAGAGATTTAGTGGAATTCCAAAATGATAGGAAAAATATATAATTCCTACAAGAATTTGAATGTGAAAAAAGTACATGGGTCTTAATTTCCATTTCATACCAAACCTTATAATAAACATACATAAGGATACGTTCAAAAAACCTCTTATCCCCCTTTTAATTACAAATTCTTCCTCTGATAGTCATCATAAATCTTTTTCCTACTTTGAGATACTTTAATGTGAGAATTACTAGCCTTTTCCTTTATTTTGTGATATTAAACAAGTATTAGTCCTATGAATACCCATTAAAAAACATCTTCCTAATATTTTCGAGCACTAAATCTCTTGATATATATTTATTCATACAATACCATTTTAATACTTGAATAGAAACTATTAATATATGAAATTTGAAGGATAAGGTAAACAAGGATCATAAAAACCTTTAATGTTAAGTATGTATGACCTTAACATGTATTCAATTGTTTTAATTGTGTTTTCAGACTGTAAATATATAATATAATGGTATGAGGTTCTCAAATGAAGATCAATATCAATATATTTCTAAAGACTCTTATAGAATTTGGATGTAAAATGGGAATCAAGATTAGACACAATTGAATGTGGTGAACCATGAAATATTACAACATCATGAACAAAGATCCTTGTGAGGGGATCAAGGGGTAAATATTATATTATAGTGAGAAAATGTCTATATTTGGTGAAGCAATCAATGATAACTCATATTAAATCATTATTTCAAGTAGTCTTTGGTAGTCCTCTTAAAAGGTCTATAGTAATTTCATTCCATTTACACCATGGAATAAGAAAATGTTGTATTCATCAAATAGTATTTCGTCTCACAGATTAATTTTTTTTTTAAAACTAGAAATCTTGAAACATAATATGAAATTTCCCACTTCCTGTAATCCCATCCAAAATGTTCCCTAAAATTCATAAATATCTTTATTCTCCCATGGTGTACAGATAAATTTTAGTTTTGAGAATCATCTAATAATTCCCTTTTTAGCTCATATATAGATGGAAAACATAATCTATATTCATATTTCAGATCAACATCTTTACAAACAATGTTTTCTAGTCTCTCATCATTCAAAGCTTTAATTTTATTCTGAATATTCTCATCATCTGATTGATAATTTTTTATCTGTTCAAATAAATATTTTTCCTCAATAGTTTTTAAAATGATATATTTCCAACCTTCTTTAATAATTCTCTTATCCATCTTTCCTAGTTACATGATCATAGGGTCCGTATCAGTCCATATTTATGCAAGGATTCGATGACCATTCCTACTCAATTAATTTTCTACCTAATTTTCTTTTCTTGGGTGGTAGTGTTTCAAGGAATCACAATCATTGAGTAGTTATATACACAAAGTTGTCTCATATTAATCCCGTTCTATGAAAATATGAATTTTATGATTTTATGGTCATTGTATTTCCCAAAATTTCCACCATAGAGATAATGCATCCCAATCTTAAATGAAATTATCACACCTAAAAAGTCAAGATCATGGGTTGGATAGTTATATTCATGAGTCTTGAATTTCCTTGATTCACATGAAATAACATTATCATTTTTCATTAGGGCACAACCAATTCCCTTTTTTGATGCATCACTATATATTATAAACCTATCATTTCCATATGGTAAATACAAAATCAGTGATTTGACCAATATCTTATTTAGTTCATCAAACAATTCTTCACATTTCTCTATTAAAAAAAATACATAACCCATTTACATGTTATCTTTGTTAACACATTTGGTACATGGGAAAATTTTGAACAAATCACTACTAATATTCTTCCAAAGAATGAAAGTGTATACCTTGGTTATCTTTTTTAATATATGACATTATCTGAATACCTACATCTTCATAGGATAATATGAGATTCTATAAATGGGTAAAATATGGACAACAAATGAAAATTCTTTATGCCAAAAATCAAACATAATAAATTTCCAATATAAATATTTCCTTCTAGTAGTCTCAAGAATGATCCACCAGTGATTCTCAGGGACCTTATATCTTTTATAATATACCAATATATCCTCAATTAATACCTCATAAATCTTAAATATGTTCCTTGAATACGTTATTAATTATATCCATAGAAACATTAGGATTATTAGCTAATCCAAATGTAATTTTTATTAACTTTTAATGTGTATACCTCATTTAAAAATCTATATTTGGAATTTCTTCCTTATTTTCTAAATTGATGATAACTAGATAGAATGTAAGTCTTTGGAAAATATTTGGTATCAAGGATTTGATCAAATAAGTCATCAATTCAAGTAAGATGATACTTGTTCTTTAACTTATTATAAATGATTTCCCTATAATCAATGAACGGTCTCATGGATTCATTTTTCTTCTTAACAAATAAAAGAGGGGCTCTATATGGATTAATACTTAGGGATAAATACCATATCACCCTAGTCATTTAGTTTCTTCTTAAATACAACTTCTTTAAATATATCCATTCTACAGGGTGCATTTACTATTCGTTTTGTATCAAATATTAATTCAATGGAAAACTCCAATACATGCTTATGGGGCCCCAGGTAATTTCTACAGAAATATATCAACGTATTTATATAATTTATATATATCCTAAATTTGATGATTTCTTTCCTCATCCCTATATTTTTTTCATCTCTTACCCAATAATATTATTCAGAAGAGATACTAGAGGTAGATCAATATATGACCCAAATAATGAAGTCTCTCCTCTAAATATAAAGAATTATACATCTTCCACACAAATAGTAATTTTCTTATGCATGAAATAAATTTTTGATTCATTATTTTTAATCCATTCCATAACAAATCTTATATCAAAGTTTACAATATGTATGATAATAGGGTCATAAATTAAATCATATTTATTTGTCAAAAGGGGGACTCCATAACACATCCTCGTTGTAGTGAAACTTCCCCTATGGGATTCAATTAAAAAATCTCATCCTAAATTAAATGGAAAATAATAATGTTATGGAAAAACTAGGTACATATAAAAGATTGTGATAATATAAAATTAAATAAATCGTTAACTAAATTTGAATATATGATTAAAGTACCTACCACCACGTCATTGGGTACCAGCACCTTAGTTGTACTAATCACATAAGCTTGTCCTTCTCCCCTTAGAATCTTCTATGGTAAATTACATTAATTATTGGGAAATATTTGTGACTAACACCCCATTACATTATAGAAGAATCACTGCAAATCAATGATTCATTATTCCCATTTCACTAATAATCCAAATTCCCCTAATTGATGCACTTGGTACAAAATCCCAATAGCTTCAGGAATTTCCCAAGATGATTTTTCCCATAGTTTCCTTTAGGTTGAAATAAATTCATTCTATTATTCTTCATTTATTCATTCAATTTTATCATGGTGTTAAAATGACCACTTATTCTCTTTATTTACCATATATATGTAAGATCTAGAGAATTTATTCTCCATTTTCTTGGAATATAAAACTATTTCATCACATGATGGAATCTTTTGAATGATAAGAACCCTTTAGAGACATGGATTAATCCCGTCAAATAAAGAGTAAATAATTCACTCCATGTTGTGTTGGTAATCCAAATTAGACCAAGATAACATTTTGAAGGTACCTTCATACTCAATAAAAATTTCTTCTTAATTTTGTGTTAATCTAAGGAACCATTTCCTTATACCATTTTTTTCTAATGAGGGAAATATTTTTCAAAAAATGTATCCATAAAATACATTTATCCCATGTTTTATATTTCCAATTCCACCAAATTATTCTCGATCAATTACCACAACTGATCAGCATCACTTTTGAGAAAATACATTGTAATTGTAACCTTTTTCTTTCCAATTCATCTCAACCCCATAAATATATTCTCCAAAGAATTTATTCATTTATAAGATAAAATTGGATTATAATTCACCAAAATGATGGGATATTCTAAAACATAAAGTGATAAAACATAGTTGAATCTCACTATGGAATAGGTTATTCCATCTAGGTAAGGTTATTTATCATAACCTTTTATGATTCCCTTATAAAGAATTATTTTACCATTTTCAATACCATATGTATTGATTTTATCAATAGTTAAAAAATTACATTGGATATAAATACTGAAACCTTTCTTCCTTCCAAGAACCATTTCTACAAAGTAGAATATACTCGATTGTCTCATATCATTTTAATTTTAAGTAATAATGTGTATTTAAAAATCAAGTGTAACAATAAGAATAAGCTAATATTTATGCATTGTTAATCTCAGAATAATAATATATCTTCCTTCAGGGATATATTCATATTTAAATACTTCATAATGCTTTGTAAATAAAGTGTCAATTTCCCTAATAATATCTCCTAGAAGTTTCAAACATGGTACACCGTAAGGAACATTTTTAGGCACCTGGTGATGATCGGATCAAGCCCAGTCTAACCTATTTAGAGTAATTACCAATAGATTACATTCTTCTAGAAGTAAATACACTAGTTGAATTTACATAGATAGTTATTTCTAGTAAAAATAAAATAATTTCTTATTTACCAAATATTTAGGATTTTATTCTATAGTTATCATCAATTTCTATCATAGGGTTATGTTATCTAATTTACGTTTTCCTTATTCATGTTTCCATGGTTTCATATAAACTTCCTCTGATACGAACTATAAAACCCCATATGCATAAGCCTAATGTTTTTACTACTTTGTTACATTGTAATAAGATGCAAGGAATCTTGTCCCTAAGGAATAAATAGTTTAATATTTTTTGTATTCTAGATATATACATGATCCTTTCATTAAATTTGAATTTAAAAATTAAGACATAATTTTATTTGGGAATAACACTATTACCTCTGGAATAAACTTGTGCATCAATCATTGTATACTTCATGGAATCATAGATAATGGAAAAAATAAGGGTGAACTCAAATTCTTAGAAAGGTTTATGTACAATGGAACCTATCATGAATCAATAAACATAAATGATATTGAATGTTAAATAACTGAACACACATGCTATATAAATAGTTTTACTATCATTATTAGACAATAGATAATAAATATTAAAAGAAAAATAAAATAAAACACATTAATTTTAATTAAAAACTTGAATATCAATACTGGATAATGAATAATCAATATGGAAGGGTAAATAAAAGAAAATACAATCCATTTATTAAATATATAGAGAATGAATATTCTTCTAGAGTTAATATCAATGAGATATTATGTTGGATAAAAATAAATGAATTATAAAGGAAGGAAATTATTAATTATTGGATTACATGATCTTATACATAATGATAACACTACCATCAATCCCATTTACAATAAAGTTTAATACAACAGGTAAAAACCTATTTAATAAAAGCGTACTAATTCTCCTCATGAGACAACTGATGCATCGATGGTCTATATAATACTAGTCCCCATTTTTCCCTGCAAGATCAAATAATTCATCAAATATTTAATGAAAGATTTAATTCATGAATCAATATTACATCTCATCAAATATCTATATTGACTAAAGTATGCATATTTTTCAATATTTCTCCAGTTAATAAAATAACATTGAAAGTAAACACTATAAATAAAAATTGTATATTGTCTAAGAAATGATCATATAAATCATATAAGGATATAGATGTTTAAGAGAAATATTATTTACAATGACAAATGATCACAATAATTTTATTGATTTGAGATAATGTAACGAATCACAAAAGAATGCAAGATTTTACAATAACTTTTACCACTTGGTATTTTTCATGTCAAATCCCCATGGATGAAATAATACAAATTAAAAATTAAAATACCAGGAATAATTTTGGAATCATGATATTATATGCAAATGGTTTTGTATCACTACCACAAAATGAGGCAAGGGAATCGCCACCCCTTTAACAGCGCTAAAAAAACATATAAAGGGGGGGTATTTTCAGTGCTTTTTTAGCTGTATTAAAGGGGACCCCTTTATCCGCGCTTTTTAGTAGCCCTAAAAAGGGGGGGTTTATCAGCATGCATTTTCCTAGCACTGATAAATGATTATATTTCAAAAAAATATCATAAAAAATAATATATTTATATATAAGTATATTTATATTGATTTAAATATAATGAATATTTTATAAATTATGTTTTAAATCGATTTGATATGTCGTAGACCCAAAATAGACAGCCTGGAGCATAAATTGTTGTCATTTGTAGGGATTAAGGAAAATTTAATACCTTATTAAAAAACATAACGTGTTAAAATGGTCACCATAGTGTAGGTAGGGTCTAAAGATTCGATTTTATTTTTGTTTGAGTCAAAACGGACACCTAGAGCAGAAGTTATGGAAAAACATACCCCTGGAGCCAAACTTATGATTGTTCAGAGGGTTTTTGGTCCCTTTTGAACCACAAAATACGTGAGAAAGTGTTTCAATGATCACTGATGTGTGTAAATTATCACAATCATTGATTTGATAAGTGGAAGAGCCAAAATAGATAGTTAGAGTAGAAGTTATTATCATTTGAAATTTTTCACCTCTCATATCTCTTAAAAATATTAGAAACTAGCAAGTCACTAAATAGGGCATAACTTCTACCCCATTTGTTAATTTGAGAACCGTGACAAGTCAAATCTAATCTCGTGAAACAAGTGACTTCCACGTTCAATAGAAACCATTAGATGATCAGAGGAACGAATGATATATCAGTTATAGTACTGCAAAAAAGTCCACGTTCAAATGAGAATAACTTTCTCTCCGGGTGTCCGTTTGGGCTCTACCACATATCAAATAAAAATAAGAGAAGAAATATATGAATAAGGATGACTCGTAGGTAGTCTCAATCATGTTTGGGAACCAAAAGTCCCAAAAACCCACCAGAAGGCATTCAAACCTCATTTTCTATGTCTGGGCGCTTGCCATATTTTTATTTAAACGTTCATAACTTCTTATCTGTGTGTCTGTTTGGCCTTCGACACCTGTGTTATAGTAGATAGTTCCATGAGCTTCAGTTTGAATGTTCACGGAGCTGAAACTGACACTAATAGAAAATGTTATTTCTTTTTTAGTGACTCTATGATTTGATAGGTTTTTTTCGAGACCCCATTTCTAGCACTTTTGTACATAGATATTAACATATATATGTGTAAATATATATAAATATGTATAATTTTGCCTAAATATATACATATAAGATATATCTATGTGTGTGTGTTGTATGTATGTATGTTTTTATGTATATATATAAATGTATATTTATGTATATATGTATGTATGTATGTATTTATTTATTTATAAAAACACATATAAGAAAACATATTTTGTAAATGTATTTAAAACTAATATTATAAATATATATTAATATACAAACCAATATACATATGAAAAATTATAACTAAATATATATATAAATAGATATAAATATATAGAAATATATGGAAATATATATATTAATATAATTAAATATATGTATATATTAATATGACTATATATATGTATATATTAATA
The DNA here is from genome assembly GCA_963277665.1 of Viscum album. Classification (NCBI taxonomy): domain Eukaryota; kingdom Viridiplantae; phylum Streptophyta; class Magnoliopsida; order Santalales; family Viscaceae; genus Viscum; species Viscum album. Next base: position 1,044,458,440 of record OY728159.1, read on the forward strand.
TTACTAAATATATATATATATGTTTATATATATATATATATATTCATATACGGATATATATAAATATATATTAATATAATTACATATATGTATATATTAATATGACTAAATATATATATATATATATATATATATAAAGTAGTAGATATATTAATAAATGATATGAAAAAAATATGGTGGAGGGGTAAAGGGCTAGGCGCACAGGCAAGTGGTCTCGATTTCGAATCTTATAGGTGGAAGGTCACACAAAAATGTGTGGGGAATTAATTAGCGCTATTAAAGGTGGGTGGGGCTGGGTGGAGCTGGCCTGGGGCGTGCGTGGGCTACCATGGTGGTGGGTGCTGTTAAAGTGGGGGCTTCAAGAACTATTGAAGCCCCCCAAAATTGCAAAAAAAATATTATTTTTAATATCTTTTCAACTTTTATCAGCGCTTTTCAGAGCACTAATAAACGAGACCCCCTTTATCCTCACCTCAATTAACAACCCTTTTTTAGTGTTGTTAATCTAGTTTTCTAGCGCTGATAAAGGACATATTTGTAGTAGTGTATGCACACCATATAAAACAAATTAGGAGCACCAAATAGAATATGAATCAATAATGATAAATTGAGATTAATTCTCGTACCACTTGATTCGTTTTGGTTGGAGGGGATTTAATATCCTATATAATGGTTTTAAGAATGTTTTTATTTTATTATAGAATAATATTAAAATTTATAATATCATAAATACTCATTTAATAACATCTTATCACTCATTCATAAATAATCATTCATTATTTTCATTTCATTCGAGTGTTAATTTCCCTATTTTCCCTTTCCTTTTTCATCATGAATTTTTTGGTTCTTGTTCATATTATATAGTTTCATCATATATATAATAATAAATATTACAAAGTTATCATATTTATATGTCAATTATACTTTTAATACCATTCATTAATTATTGTTTTAAAAAATGATGTACATTTCGACCATAGATATGGTAGGTCGTCTGTACGCATGGGTAACGTTTCCATTTTTCAATGATCATTTCGGAAAGGATGTTACAAATATTTTATCTCTACAGAATGATAAAAATGTTAAATATAAAATAAAATATATTTCTTTAATTATACTTATATATCATCCATATAATTTCTTGATGAAAATAGAGTCACATCGCTTCGTGAAGGAGGTAGTCCACACATACATGAATGAAATTATCATCTTCCAAAGACTGAAAAGGTAAGAAATAAAATCATATATTATATTTGTATAATGATAAATATTCCATGAATATAATAATTATTTCATGTATATCACAGATATTTAATAACCAATTCCTTATTTCCTTAAATTAAAAGAATTCGTGAAAAATGAATCATATTTATTCAAGATATGATATTCCATTATACACACAAGGGGAATTATCATATCTCATATGGAATAAAGAATAAAAAACTTATATATGAATAGATGAGAATAATTATGTTATAAATATTATTTATATAATTTATATCCATCATCATACCCGGCCTTAATATTTGGAAATGGAAAAATAAATGGCATCAGTTCACGAGATGGAAGTCCACTACACTCACGAATAATGATTTTGTAACCCACTTGATGGAAGTTGGAATAGTTTTAGGTCATTTAATTATCATAAAACGTATAAATATATTAAATATACTGTGTATATTATATCAAAATTGTTTAAAAATGATTTATGTAGATTGTGGAATAAATAAAATAATAAGGCTCGATGAAGAATGTTCCTTCTTCCTTGAGTAATGTCCTTAGGTTTGCACCAAAATCATTCCCAGGTTAGATTTCTAACCAAAATAAGACTTATTTCATGAGATAATATATTTTTAGAAATAATTTTATCAGTTCATTGATGAACCAAATATATTCTCAAGGTGTGAAGATGATAAGAGAGGGGGAGAACTTTTATAAGTTATATGAGTGTAACATTTATAATTTTTAAAAACCAAATGGTGTACCCATGTCGTCCATAAGAAAAAATGCACTAAAATGAATTATTATCAAAAATTATACATGATAATATATATATAAAGACATTAAAACGATTTTATAAAATTTTACATGTCATTTGGAACCATATCATTTTATTTTACCGCCATGGTAAACCATTTTTACATAATTGTGTTAAATATTTTTAACTATTTTTACTATTACTTATAGAAATAATAATAATTTTAATTTATTAGATAATTTAATTATTATGATTCCCAATATGTTATCCATTTAACCTAATTCCATTCATATAATTTTAAAATTTTATTTTAAAATTAATCTCGCAGATATGATGAGAAAGAGGGTTTTCAAAAAGAAAATCATAAAATGATTTCAATGTTTTTTATCAAAATTTAAAATGAAAATTATTCAAATAAAATAAATTGGATTAATATATATATAATTTAACTAAATATACTATAACACAATATATAATATTATATAAATTTATAAATAATTTGAATTAAAGGAAAGTTCTCAATTTAAATACATGTTTTCACTAATTAAGGAAAAGTAAAATATTTTAGATAAAAAACATAAAAACCACCATAAGATAATTTTGATATGATGATTTAAAAATGAAGTAAATTTTATGAAATAAATATTCTAAATTTTGTATAAATTAAATTTAAATTATGTGTGCAGATATTGGCTAAACTCTCTTTTAGAAAAAACACAAATTTTTTTAAAAAATTATCTTTTCCATCCAAATAATTATTAATTTTATTTATAGTAAATAGATAAAAAAAAAATAAACATGTATAAATTTTATATTATTACTATTTTATTTATTCCAATTCAAAACCAAAAATTTAATGGTTTTGTAAAATTAATCATGTTTAAATAATATTATAGTAGGGTATCACATTTCATTTAAACCCGATGTTATGTGCATCGCTAGCTATTAATGAAAATAAATTAATTAGAAAAGAGATATATTTTAAAACCTTATGTTGATATAGTGTATAAAAATGTATCTTTTTTCCTTCATATATATAATGTAAAAAACAATCCTCCAGAGAACTAGTAATGTATTATTGAACCAAAATTCCAGTAGATGAATATGGCATTCTAATGATATGGTACTTCACTATTCTGTAATAAAATCATGAATATCCTTTAATGATTACTACAATATAATTTATATATGAAATATTGATGGATAAAAATATTATTTATATTTTCTTATTAGTTGATATAATTATTACTTCCCAATGGAGTTTCCAAAATCATCACAATGGTCCCGAAATCACAATGGAGATATAAAATGAATATGGAAATAAGATAGTTACTTCAGTTTAAACATTCTTTCATTGAAATGTATTTATGATACAAATTGTATTATTTCCCATTCTATCTATCTTATCATTTGATGAATAATCATAAAATATTCAGATATGTCTTGAACGAAGATAGATCCCATTTAATATGACATCATAGCATATGGTCGAACAACCCTTCTGTGATTTTTAATCTCAATGACATATTCTCGTGATAAAAAATATTTTTCACCTTATATAGGTCCAATAAATTACTCCATTAATCATACACTATGATATAATTATTCATACGCAGCATAAAATTCATCCCACTTCATTCAACTTTTTGTGGATTCACTTTACATAACTCTCAATAAATCATTATATAATGTTATATCACGTATTTGGTTAATCTGACATAGAAAATAGATATTCATATATGGTAATTTTTGTGATTGAAATGAAATTCGTAATGATTATTTCCCAATAAAAAATTTCATCTAACAAAGTAGTAATTAATGAAAACATTCTTACATAACACTATATCTATTTAAACATAAGAAGAAATGATTCATACATGAGTTGAGATGGTCATTATTGGACACTGTTTCATATTATATTGCATTAATACACTATATACATTCATTTCAAAACATGTTTGATTTTCCCTTCTCAAGAAAAAAATATCTAGCACAAATAAATTTGAAATTAATATAATACTAAAATGAGTAAGTAGATAATGAGATAGATATATTAATTATCAAAACACTGATAAAAAAATGAAATGTACCCTTTCAATTCCAATGACTTTGTCACCAAAGGTGTTGGAAATTTAAGAAGAAAATTACCTTAGAAACATTATTTTATATGATAAATTTTTTTATCTCTTAACCAGTGATATTTTTAAGATGAATGCTAAAAATAAAACCAATTAACTCAAGGAAAATAAGAAAAATTATTTTAAAGTAATAGAATATATTACAACAAATAGAAATATAAAATTTAGATAATTAAATTAAAGATAAATATGTTTGAGAAAGAATTAGTTGTTCGGATGAATCAAAAAGGATTTTCAATAATGAAAAGCTAAAGTCACCTTCTATAAATACAGTAACATCGAGGAATATCTGAACGAATTTTCAATACCCTTTTACCCCATGGGTACCCCACCTAGACCTACAATAAAGAGAGATAGTTACCCCCATGTTGGAAGTACACTAAATCATGGACCAATACATTGTGTTGATCTATTTTCATGTCATGGTAGATGAAATATATGTCTCACTATTTAAAAAATATGATGTATACTTTTTTAATTTTCATCCCCATTCGTTTTTTTAGGAATAAAATATTTTCACTAAGATCATTGAAAACATTAATAAGTATATAAATATATTGAAAATAATTGACTTCAAAAGTTTCAATATGATATCATTAAGAAGCATTAGATATAACCTATAAAAGGAAATATGGTTCTCATCATTATAGAGATAATGGATCAATTTATTCATTATTTTCAGTGATCATATTTTTTATAAAAATCTCATAAAATATTTCTTCTTCCTAAGCACATTTCATCACATTCATTAATGGAACTAGCTCCCCTCTAATAGATCCTGGTGTTCTCTAATAGAGATATGGATATGGTGGTTGGTTTATTCCTCTTTAGTAAAATGAGGCACTAATCTATTTCCACAGTGATGTCTATTTATAATTTTTCTTCAAAAGGAATGATGGATGTTTTTGATGTACATGAGTTCGAGGTATGTACCATTTTGTGATATTTTAGCAGTGTCATTTCTTAAAGATGGCTCAAACTATTTTTGGTTTAGATTCCAAATCCAAGGATCATTTGATGATCCTACAAATATCATTAGTGGTTCAAATTCATGATTTTTCAAAGGATCATCTTGTGTAATCTACATTTTTTCTAAAAATTATGTATCATAAATTGTTGGGAACGTTACCTTTATATAGACCCAAACCCAACACATGGAAAGTTACAACTATAAAACCTTTATAATCTATAGGGATATATGTACAGATCATCACATATAAACTTTACATAATATGGCTCTACATTAAGGTTAGAAATGTTTACCTTCATGAATTTGGGTCTACGTAAAGGCAGACAGATGCACCTTTACATAGATTTTTTTAATAAAATATACCCTTATATATAATATCAATGTAAGGTTAATTAGAGGATACCATTATATATAATTATTATTTTATAATGGTCACCCATTATACCTATATGGAGAATAGGTATTTTGTGAATGGTTAATGTAAAAAACATATATATATATATATATATATATGTTTGGTTGTGCATTTTAAAATGTTTATAAATCATAAAAATGTGATTTTGAGAATATTTTAATTTATAAATAATTTTATATTACAAAATTATAAATATCATATAATTATTTATATTAAATTTTATGAAACATTTATTAATAAAATATGAAAAATATTAAATGTCAATATTTAAAATAACTTTTACCAATTTTTTTGGAATCATTGTAATATTTAAATAAAATTTTCATTTAAAATTTATAAATATGATTTATAAAGGGTTTATAAATCATATTTATAAAAGAGAAAAATAAATGTGTTTATATTTATAATTTTTATTTCATCAAAAATAAAATAATGTTAAATTGTTTAAATTATAAGGAAGGCCTCATTTAATGATTTTATCATGACCACAACAAAAATATTTTCACGATTAATGTGATTAAAGGTTTAAATAATTTGAACTATATTATATATAGATTATGTATAAGGTTTAAATTATATAAATTTAATTATAAAACTATAATTCATAAAAATATCATATATTTAAATTGAAATGTCTTATAATTTATAATATGAATGGGTTAAAATTGAAAGTGGATATAATGATTTTAAATAGAATATTATAGAATTTTCCTAAGATTATCTGAAATATAAAGTGTTTAGTAATTATATTTTATTTATAAATTTTTCATAAATATTTATACCATGTTTAAATATTTGAAATGTTAATTTCTTATAAGTTATTATTTTAATTTTTAATCCATATAAATACTTTATAGAATGTGAATAAATGTTATTATTTTTGTATGTGATAAATTTCTTTTAGTATACACATTCATTCATTTCATACAAGGGATGACATAATAAAATGTAGTTTCCATCTACATCAACCTCAGTTTTTAATCGAAGATATTAGCTTGAATTTAGTTTTTTACATGGTCTGTGAATATTTCGTGTGAGAGATATCATGAAATAAATTACCACATGAGTAAATCCTCCTCAAGGAGTGGGACTCTTTGTTGGAAAACCTACATCCTGGAGGTTATTCCTTGTCTAGAAAGGTGAATTAAGTTACCATCTATCACTTCAGGCTTTCCCTAGTGGAGATTATCAATATCATATGATTATATTACTTTACATTAATATTTCATATAACTTTATCATCTGATACATTTGGATATGTATAAATCTGTTTATTTTCTATTTTTGTTAAGTAACAAATACTGTAATTCATGTAAGTAGTTACACATTAATGTGGTGTGAACACGTTAATTTGGTAGATGATATATGGATTATAAAAAATAAATCATTATAAGAATGCATCTACAGAAGGGAATAAAACAAGAGTAAGTGTTTTCATTATATTCAAATTGTAATTAATTCAATATGCATATGACTTTTATTAAATTGTTGACAAATTTAAGAAACTACCCTAAAATATTAATTGTAAAATTCCTTCCAAGTTTACACTTTTCAAGATTGTATTCATCTGACTAGGTCGGTTATATAAAATAAGGGTGTCATTTCATAATATTTTTTTAAGGAAATCATGTAATATTAAAAATCATATCATACTTACGTAGGTTCCTCTAAAAAAGGTTTGTCATGTAATTTCCTTTTCTAATTAGTCTTGGCATTTTTATTAGACAACACTTACTGTAACAAACATATTTTTGGAAAAACATCCAGTTTTTAATTCTGAAATTTTTTATGTTAATATTTAATAATTTTCCACATTGTTTTACCCTTATTCTTGGAATAGGTCCTATGTAATGGTAATTCAAATATACCATTATACTATGAGGTTTTGTGGTGTTACAAAATGGAAACTAAATAATTATATGAGTTTTGTAAGGGATCCATAGATGTTTCATATGGGAAGGCTTGGCTTTCTCTGCATTATGTTAGTGTAAACATTATTTTTCAAAGGATGTGTAAGGGTACTGAGGAACTACATAAAGGTGACGATTAGTTATGTAATGGTAACTCATAACTTTTAAAGGTTGGGTAAGGGTATTTCACTCTATTTTTAAGGGTATATCCTTCTTTTAAAAGTTTTTATATGGGTAATTTCTATGATATCTAATTGTATCAGCTAAATTTTAATGGTTGTGTATCGGTATCCAAGTGTTGAAATTAAGTTCATAATGTTATATCATTAACCTAACATGACTATTGTGACCTATGATAGGTTAAAACCATGTTTCCTATACACATAACCCTTTTGATAAAAATATTTATTATAAACCTTGTCCCACATTTTCTTCACAAAAATTAACAAAAAACATGTTTTTCAAGATTTTGGAAATACTAAACTATATAAATCAATTAATTAACTATTACAAAGTCAATGATGAATATTATTAAAAATTTTAATTTTCCAATTATTAAGAAATGTTTAAATGAAAAATTCAATTGTTAATTTAATTTTTGGTTATTAATATTATGATTCTATGCACAAAATGCCTTCTTCTAAAGCACCTAAACATATGAAACCTTTTATTTTTGAGATCCTTTTAAGACTTTGAATCCAAAAAATTAATTTATGCAATATTTGAAAAGTCTATTAGATCTTTCCACGTTATTCTTCTGATTTTCCAAGCATAGTTAAGCTATTTCTCTCATTACTTCTTTATAGAATTATTTCTCTAGGGGATATTATTTCATTTTGGAATATTTGTTTTTTTATTCTCCTTATTTAAGAAATATTTTCTGAGTTATCTTTACTATGATTTGTGAGAAAGTGATAAATAATTTCTTCAATGACAATAAAATATAATTATCAATAAGAGTATTATGGAATTATCATGAATACATTGAATTATCTATGAGTGAGAATTTATTATCAGATGTGATATTTTAGAGTTTTTTGGAAATAAAATAGTTGGAAGTGGTCCTAGGAATACTTATGGAGAGGTTGGAACAAACTAATAGGTATACGATATTTGAGCGGTGATTCCTTGAAAATCATTGGAGTTATTTGTCTATAAATTTGAGGTAGGAAGACCCTTACCATTTGGGGCTGTTAGATACACTTGTTTATAGGGTTTGATTAATTTATTTTCATGGTTTGTGTTCTCCATTGGTGGTGATTAATTTTGGGTGTCTATAGAGTTTTCATACCCATAAATTACACTCGTTTCGATGAGACTTTCATTTAATATGTTTATTATATGATAGATGTTGATTCACTTGTTGATTTATAGATCACTTATATATATTATGATACCATGCTATGTAAATTTATGATGTTATAAATTATCGTGTACTTCATTACCATTGTATGTTTGGTTCCTGGTACACATGACAGGTGGTTATCGTAGAATTATTACTTCTTTAATTGGAAAGTTCTCTTAACGTACAAAGATGATGAATGCAGGGAATGATAGTCAAGTAGCCTAACAAAAAACATAATACACTTTGTGGATATATAGTAATATGTTGAGACTTGATTGACCTTATTGATATTGAATAACAAGTTCATAACTCATTGCACCCTTTGGATAATGAGTAGTATGTAGATACTTAGTGAACCTTGTGGATACCGAGTAGAATATTGAAAATTTGATGTAACTTATGGATACCGAGTCGTGTGTCAATTACCTTGTGTCTAATTTTGATCTTTAATAGAATATCTATTTATCCTTCTAGCATATATAACAAGTACTTATGGCCATTGGTTATGGAGTCTTGCCTAGTGGATGGCTACTAAATAATTTTATATAGTGATATACTTCTTATTGATTTGTAATTATCATCTTATATACCTTTTACAAATATGTAATTTTTTTTGAAAAACTAGGGGTTTATAAGTGGGTTTTATTACACACATATTGTATGGTAATATATATATTCAAGTAAACTTCGTGTCTCGGGATTCGAGTAGTGGAAAAAGGACCATGGATAATGGTTGAGAAGTGTATCATGGATCTACTGGTGGACTAAGAATAAGTTCATAAAACTCCACAGTTCCTGATTTATTTCATTACCTACATAACTTTTATACTCTATTTTCGATTTCCACATTGGGTGCCTATCAATTATTTATATGACATGTATGTCAACATTCATCTTCATCTTGTTACTCTGATTTTTCTTATGATTATTATTTATTTTCTATTCATTCAATGTCATGATACTGTGTGTATAGTTTCTCCCCAAATGGACAATAACCCTCACTACTAGTCAGTATCCTTTTGTTTATAAGGAGGTGTACATGAGATTATGTGCCACTCTAGTTCAGACTCAGTGCTTTAGGATAGGGTGTTATAGTTAGCTAAATATCCCCTCAAAAGGCTACTAGATGAATAATGTTGAGTACATCCTTATAATTTGGAAAAATACATATCCAGTCAACCATCCAAGAATAAAAAATATTGTGACTTTTAATATTCTCCACCTAAAATGCTATATAAATAGGGAAACATTAAAGAAGACGCATTACATAGTGAAATATGAATCTGAGAACACCAAATGAATATGATATATATGGACATCAATTTTAGTGGGACCACTATCATTAAGTGTCCTTGATAAAAATATATAGAACCTCATAACAACCCATTGATATTCCTTTTTTATAGATTATGATATTATTTTGGGAAATCTTTATGATATCATGAATACAAATGTGAAATATTGGATCTGATATATAGTGATGTTAGAAGACCCATGACCACACAATAAATATTATATTTTAGGTACTTTTTCTCCATTACTAATTACGTTAGTGTAACTTACTGGAACAGGTTCACCGAAATGTAACTGAACTAGGTGGGGCACTTGACCTCAACCAAAACTACCCATAATCTTGAGGGTTCCAACTAATAGTAAGGGTATGAGGTGGTATAGTAAGGGGGATAAAACCTAACAATCAATGTATTACAATGGTGTAATGATTGTATAAATAGAGGAACCATAATATCTACTTACAACATATAGTATATCATCTGGATATAATAAACAATCATGAATACCAAAATCTATTACCATATAAATATGACACAATTTCATGTCTCTAATCCAAAAAGAATAATAAAACATGGTAGTAGACACAAATACATAAAGTTATATAAAAAACCAAAAATAAAAAAAGTCTATCTCTGGATAGAATCACTATCCATATCTCATTCTGGTTCTCCCCCGCTCCTATTATAGAATCAATAAAGTATCGACAACTGGGATTTTTCCCATATCCCTACCGGTATCCATGGAGTTCCTTCGGTTACCATTTGGTGGCTTGAACAGGTTGTGAGATATACTCAGTAGTGCACCACCAATGATATCTAAACAAATATAGCATGTGATATATAAATGTAATAGTGTGAAGGTATAATAATCAACAACAATGTAAAATTCATAAGGTAATAACCATGTTAGTCATGGATCCTTAGGGAATGTTAGGATGACCATACCTACTTCGGAGTAAGACAAAAATGTATATGTACCTCTATCATCATGTATATATATACAAATGTAATACAATAATATACAAAAATATACAATCTCTTGCATGGACTCGTGGAATAGTTCCTAGGTTTCAACATTGTATGTCAATATATCATGAGACTCAAAACCTATAAACAAAGCATTATAATAAAAACAATATAAATAATGGATACAGGGTGAGACAAAGGCCTCTATAACCTCATGGGTCGAGAACACTCATAGTGATAACTCATGCTGTCTGGATATAAGGGTCTGAGTGTTATCCAATGGGTAAACACAAGGCATTCCACTATAAAATAATATAACATGATCCATATAACTCATCCACAATAATCTTGGGCTATGAATTACTAGGTCCAATGCATAGAATCCATGGTGTCTCTTATCCATATACATCAAGTTGAATCTATGAAATGTATCCAAGGAATTATAATATTTAGAAAAGATAAAAGTTATTCGTTAGTGAAATGTTTAGTTATTTGTGTAGTAAGACAAGAAATGAATTATATGTTGAGTATCTCCCTCTAAAATTGGATCAATGATTTATGGTGTCATCCTCTGAGTTCACAAGGAATACCCTCAATAATTTACCAAAATATCAAGTATAACTAATCCTATAACAAAAATACGTAAAAATAAATGAACCAAATATATTTACATGAAGTGTCATATTTTCCACAAAATAATTATTCCAATTTACTAATTCAGTTTAATTAATATCATTACCATTCATTTATTAATGAAAAGTTTTAAAGGTGGAATGTTGACATTGGCCGCATGGAATTTACACCAAATCATTGTGTGCATTTATGAATTCAATTATTAAGTTAATAAGTTAGGAATGTGTGTTATTTATGCTACACCACTATAATTTATACATTTTAAAAAATCATATAATATTTAAAAGTAAAACCAAACACACTTCTGGGTGTTTTGGTTATAAAACCACATAGTTAAAATAGTCATATAGATAACACAAACCAAGGGGTATTAAAAATTAAGGTTGGAAACCTCTAATTTCATTAAGAATCTAAGAGAATCTTTAGGTTTCAAAATTGGGAAACAAATTCAATGAATAATTATTCTAGGTGCAATACTCAGTGAAACTGGTGTATGGAAAAAAAATATAAAAATCAAAATAATGAGGTAGAGGCCTTAGATCACATTCCTTATGCTTATGGATGAATATTTTTCCAATGTAGACCATTAGTATGGTCCATATCAGAAGGAAATAGAATAATATAGAAACACAGTGAAAATAGGGCATAAGAGCTCACATGATAAAATTTCAGTTGATATGAACAGGAACGAATATATGATATAATGGATTATGGATATTACCCTGAGATATCCAATGTGATAAATAGAACTCAAATCATAGTTTACATGAATAAGGTTCTTGATATCGTATGTTATTCCATGGGGAGTGAGCTTCAAAGGGAGGACAAACTGTTATGTGTTGGAGGAAAAATAATAGTAGACGATTCTTAAAAATTAGAGGAAAAAACATAAATTTTACTATTTTTAAAAGATTCACTATTTGGTTGTATTTTTTTCCAAACCATGCAGCTGGCACTATACAATGATAGCCCCTAACATGGTTCATGTGAACAGTTTTTTAAACCATGAACACCCCTTGTGCTAGGAACTTCCTGGGTGACACCCCTCGCACATGGTCTCAGAACATGATTAGAAAAAATTTTCACAACTAATGAACACCCTCTACATCCCACTATAGTACACCACATGGTTTTTCCAAATCATATGATGTCATGATCATGGTTTAGGAAAACCATTTTCATGGTTGGTTTCCTCCAAAAACACATTGTTCTAGGCATTGAAGAATCCACGAACACTCATGATTACTTCCTTTAAATATAGTCACAATTATAAAAATATATTAAGAGATTAAAACAAAAATTGAAATGATCCATACTTGTAATAAAAGTTGACATTATTAAATCCTTCTCCACTTAAAGAAACATGTCACTGAGCTCCCCTTCCAAGGGTGATAAAGCTTTATCTGAGAACAAATCTCACCAAATGAAATTGCATATCGACCAATCCCTCCCAATTATCATCTTGAACTCTATTTTTCTACAATATCAATTTTACCAGAGTGACAGAACAACCTCAAAGAGAATCTTAGAACTGGTCCACGACAATAATAGGATGCTTCTAAAAGGATACATATACCTCTAGATCTACCTCATTAGGATGAAATATGTGAGGTGGCTCTAAATAGTGTCATAAAATATGTGAAACATAGTATCTGTGATTCATAGCCTGGTACGTATAAGGTAATAGCAATAGATATTATACCGTCCTAACTCTATCCACAACCTCAAAAGTTCTAATGAACCATGGTGAATGATCACATTTTCATCTAAACTGTTGATTCCCTCGTCTATTTGATGCCTGCAAGAATAATTTATCCCCAACCTCATACACTATTTGTTTTTGATAATGGTAAGCATAAGATTTATTCCAAGAATGGTCTACAACCATTTCTTTCCTGGTCAGCTATATCTATTATGATTTCTCCTATAGAAGAAAATGTCCAAGTAGATCTACCTCAACTACATGTAACTAGCATATAGGTGATTCGCATGACATACCAAATATTTAATAATAAGGATCAATCTATATAGTCTCTTGATAGTTACTATTGTTTGATATCTCAAAATGTGTTATATGTTTCTCAAAAAGAATATCTGAAATCAAGCGCTCATTCTCAGAGAATTTCATCTAAAACATGTATCATTCATTCAGACTACTTGTCTGTTTAATGTTGGAATAATGTACTTAAAATTACCTGTGTACCTAATTCCATTGGTAACCCTTGATAAAAAATAGAAGTAAAATGAAAATCAATAGATGATACAATATTTTTTCAAACACTATAAAGTCCAATAATCTCTAGAATATAGAGACAATCAAGATAATCTACATAAATTGGGTCCTATATGGGGAAAATTGAGAGACGTTCATGATACTATTGATGATATCTTGTACCACATCATTTACTTGATGTTAACATGGTAATATAGTCACAAGGTCCATGCTAACATCATTACATTTCCATGTGAGAATGGGAAACATATGAAAAAGTCATACTAGTCAATGGTGTTTTACCTCCACCTGCTCAAAGGTGGAACACTTAATGATAAATCCATTTATCTTTGTTTTCATCTCTAACCATCATTATTAGTGGTGTATGTAACGATACATCTTAGTAAGATCATTATATACTTCCGATATAGAATCATGCGACACTCACACCAATTTCTCCAGCATTTATAATGGAACACAAATGTATTCATAAATGCATTACACCTCATTATCATTAATGACTTAACTAAGTGGTAGGTCACCACCTAAAGTAATCTCCCTTTTAACTAATCCCTCGAGATCTAATACCTTCCTCATATTCATACTCTCTTGAAGAGAAGAGGTCACTGATAATGAATCAAGTGCAGACTATCTATCATTGTCCTAACCTTACATGTGCATCTCAAAAAATAGGGTATAAGTTGCACTCACTATTGGACTCTAAAAATGCATGCATCTATGTCTCCCTGCCCAGAGCATCTATAACTAAATTTAACTTTCAGTTTATATAATAAAGATGAAATTTGAAAGACTATAGGTATTCACCCCACCTTTGTTGCATGAGTTTCTAATAAATCTTTTTAAATATGTACTTGAAGCATTTGTGGTCTGTATAACCATAAAATTATCTTTTATTAGGTAATCATTCCCATTGTATAAGGCATGAACTACATAGACTTACTCAATATGATGCTTCATGTAGTTCCCCTCATGTAGCCTCAACTAATAATACTAGTATCCCAAGAATTTATCCTCATATATTAGAAAGACTCCTAGATCGATGTCTGATACATCACAATAATCTATATAGATTCTCCCAATATACGAAAAATCAGGATCAGTACTAAATTTAGTCTCCCTTTTAGCAACTAAAAGTCTTTCTCACAAGATTCAGACCTCATAAATTCCATAACATTATTATTTAAGATCATAAGGGGTGATGATAAGCATAAAATGTCTTGAATACATATCCTTTAATAGCCATCCATCACCACGAATCTTTTTATATCAGATATATTATTTATTTTCTCCAAGGAAACAACAGAACTCACCTTCTCTAGGTTAATAAACACTCTGACCTCAGAAATAATATAGCCAAGAAATGAATCTCATTGATCCAAAAGTGAAATTTGGTGATCTTATCGTACAAATCATGCTCCATTAGTTTATTTAGTATTATCTCAATATGTTTGATAGGGTCATTATGTGGGTGATAATACACTAAGACGTCATCCTTAAATATAACCCCAAATGAATCAAAATTCTGGTGAAAACACCAATTCCCCATATCCATGAAAATTGCCAACATGTTTGTGAGAATGAATAGCCTAACTAGATATAGATAAAGACCATGCCTCTTATGAAATGGTGTACAAGTCTTGTACAGATTCCTAACTCATACTTAAGGGTAATATGACATCAAATAATTCTTGGCGAAACCCTTAATTCTTGGAGATGGACAAAGTGATCATCGATACGAGGTTGTGTAAACCGGTTCAAAACTGTAATCTAGTCCAACCAATGGTTAAACACACAAGGACTAGGGTTACCATTCACATTCTTGGGGAAAAATATGATTGTTCCCCAGGGCGGTGTGTTGGGCTATATAAATCCATTAGATTCTGTGTTCTCTAGCTAGAAAATGAACTCATGCAAATCGATAGTACCCATCTGGTAAGGAGGATTGAATATAGATGATGATCCTAGCACTAGCGTGATATATAAATCTACCACTCTCTCAGGGGAAAATCTAGAAATGTTCTTGGATAAGAAATCCTTAAAAATATACTAGAATAGTAATGTTAACGTCATGTATTCCATAACCATTCACATAACGACTAGCAATCTGGGTTGTTACTCCACCCAGCCCATGTTTATCTAGTTCATCTCTACTTTCGTAGACATCCCATTAACCCTTTTGAATATAGATACCACCATATAGTGATGTAAAAAATAACATGTTGGGATAAAATTACACAACTGTCTGATGGATGGTAATAAACGATACTAATAAATATATCAAATCCTATCATCTCGTGGAAAAATATTTCTCATAAGAAATGATAATTGTGTACCTCAAGGGGTATTCCATTCACTGGTAGCACTCTATAATAGAATTACCAAAGAATTATCAAGTGTCATAAAGTCAATGAAATACTGAATATCAAATCCAAGTATTTCAATAGTACTCGGAAAGATAAAAAAATTGTAATAACATGTACCAAAACGATAATATACTAATTTATATTGTTAGGACCTTACCCCAGTTTTGAAGAGCTAGTACCATATTTTATTATATTTGAACTATTATAAGGAATCAAATTCTATTGAACTGAGTAGTTTAGTAGTTTTGGAAAACCATATACCTACATAGGTTCAACATTAAAACATGAAATCAAATATGACATATAAGATTTATTAGTAACATCCACAACTCCAAGATTATCCCTGCATGTCTCTCATAATAAACATCTTCATGTCCTCGAAGAATGAAAAATAAGAACAAGGTGAGATAAAATACTCAGTAAGGGTAAGAAATAGAAAGCATGATAAAATAAACAATAGGGGTGGTGAATAATGGAAAACACATGCCTTTAAAAATAAACATGAACATAATATGACAGTTATATGAGTTGGGTAAATTTTTCAAGAATAAAACATAATCATGGGTATTCTAATATTTGAATAACCTCATGAAATATGAATTTATTTCATCATGATGTGGTAAATTCTTATTCTGGGAATTCTTGAACAAACCATCATTGTCTCGACCCAGACGTCTAAAAATTATTAAGTCATCGAACAAAACCATTTCTAAAAATGGGCAAGGCCTCAGCCAAGTCCATATATATTTGTCTCATGAGACCTATCGTTGCATCAAGGGGTTACAGTGGGCCCCACCCATTTCATAATAAGTCCAATTAATTACTCATATTATTTGGGATAAACATAATAATAAAATATATTTATATTGAAACTAACATAAGAAATGTAAATAACTTTCCATTGACATTAAGCATAATCACTAACCATTCAGAGTAAATTGGGGAATTGTTTTAGGATAGATCATACACATTTAAACTAATTAAACAACATTAAATTAAATATGTATATTCTTTCATAAAATATTAACACCAAAAGTATATAAGAACCAACCAGATATTTGAAAAAGAGGAAGATACTCTTATAAAATCCTTGAGCAGTTCATGAAATAAATAATCTTTTACATTATGAAGAAGAGTTCTTTTTGAAACGTTTTTGAATAAAACCATAATAGAATTAATATAGTATTTTCATAATAAAATTATTTATTTTATAAAGATACTGGTTTCTAAAAATAGATTATATAGTTCCCTTTAAAATATGTATGAATTTGGGAAATTCACTTGAAACGGGATTGTATTTCAGAAAGAATTGGGAATATTCCTTTTCAAACGTGTTACTACACTAAAATGAAGAAGGATTATGGTTTGTAAAAATTAATAGCTAATTCACACAAAATTTATGAGGACAAATTATGATTATTTAATAATTTATCTAAGATTAAGAGTGAAAAAGAGTAACCCCAAAGAAAATGTAGGTTCTGGTAGGAAACCCCTTACCGTAAGTCCGAATGTGTTCTGATCTTGAACATAAGATCCTAGAATATGAAATTATACATTTTAATAACATAATATAGAATATAATGGACATTTATTTAGTTTATAATAATTTTATTATGTTAATTATGTCTATATTGAAAAGTAAAATAACAGAATTTCATCATTCTAGATTGTTTGTTTCCTTGGTTTTCATGTTTGATATATTTGTATATGAGTATACCTGTTCATTTTGAATGGATATAATTATATGAAATTGAAATTTTATTTTATTTATGAACATCTATATGTTTTAATGGATATATATAATATTTTTTACATGTTATGATGATGAATCATTGTATAAAATAAAAATGAAAATCACTTGGATTATTTGGTGGCATTTCAATTATTATGAAATTGTTTTTTCAAATAAATTAATAAAATGTTCATAATCAGGTTAATAAATATTAATTATGTTATAATACATATATTATAGTAATCTTAAACAATAAAAATGGATTCGGTACTAATAATGAAGGAAAAAAATGAAGAATGAAACTTCGTTGTCCCCAAGGGTTGTAAATTGGAACCTCATAGACGATGATTTCATTTATAAAAGAGAGAGAGTTAGAATATTGATAATGGTTATTACATTAACATTGTATAATTAAAGTATATATATGATACTAGAGTTATAAGGGTCAATTAGAAAGATTATGTTAGGATGGAATAATAAAATAAGACAAATTGAAATGAAACTAAATTAAAAATAAAGATGTTTTACCTCTTGAAATAACATCCTTAAGACCCTACTTAAATGAATTGGTTTTGGTATTTGGGAAATAAAATGATCTTCGGGACATGGTTAAAGACTAGTTAAGGGTATTTGGAAAGAATTCTGAGGAGATTCCTGTCTTAGAAAAGTTACAAGAAAATAGAGTGAGGGGGTTTTATAGTGGATGAGATAGGTGATTTGTGAATATCTTATTCATGATTTTATTATTTCCCTCATGAAAACCAATAGTATTGATTCATGTAACCCATAATATTAATAAGTGCATGGAGTTCAAACCAAGTGTACTTACATCATCCATGATGCTAGGAATAGTGAATTTAACTGATAATGTATATATATGGTAAATTACTATATTTTTCTATTCATAAAAAATTCTAGTATTTTAGAAAAATCCAAATAATTCACCCTAACCAATTTTCAATATGTAGAATTCAAAAAGGAACTCCATTTTTTGAAAATAATTTTCTGAATATTATTAATTTAATTTTAAATAAATTAATATTTTATTCAAAATATAACAATATTAAAACTATAATTCTTTTTATATCGCATTGAAAAATTAATCAAAATATCGTTATCTTACATCCTTAAGAAAATAAAATAATAATATGACTTACCATTAAAAAGGGTCATATTACTATTAATATTTCTGTTCCTAAGGTTATGCTACTATTCACCGAAAATTATGTTTGACTTATCAGACTCTTAATATCCTACTGAATGCAACCATGTATGTCAGATTTTCAAAATTCAAATCAAAGGGGTGGTAAAATTATGTTTACTGGCTAGGTTTTAAAAAAGTGGTGTTTTTAAGAGACTTATTGTTTCTTACATTCAATATAAAATTTATTTAAAAAATCTTAGGGTGTTATATAGAGACTACCAAGATTGTACCAATAACTATAGACGATCTGGAACCCTACTCCACAAGTATAGGCTACATTGAATAATACTAGCCATATATACATCCATGATCTATAACCTGACTATATTCAATGGATTTTCACTATGATTGTTATGTATCCTATGTCTTACCTCCTTGACAATGTCCACCACCTCGACATGTATTCCCAAGGGTAGCCTAAAATTTTACCATAGATGGACAAACTGATCCTTCCAAGGAAGGTGGAGAAGGTGGGGAGACTCTCCCATTGGGAAATAATGGGAAGGTCCAAAAAAATATTTGTAGATGACCCATCCTTCCACATGATTAAAAATTGACTAGTTAACTCTCACACCAAGTTATTACATAAACATTCCTACCACACTAATGACATATTGTTGGGAAACATGAATGTGTACTCTATCTACCACCGCGTTGTTGAGAATCCTCCAAAAAATGTTTCATGACAATGTATGAACTACTACCCTTTCCCAATGATAAAATACAATTCACAGAACAATCTACTTCAATCAAATTCTGCTCAATAAAATGTTCTTTGTTAAAAATTTCTAAAATATAAGTCAAACAGAAAACATTTACATGAGACTAGATAGAATACCTCATCCTATCCTCGAATCTATTTTTATATTAAAAACTCTTGAGATGTTTTTGGGTCTTGAAAACTATGAATACAAGGATAAAGGGACGACGAATCTTCGAATGAGGGTGAATGTTGACATAAAAAACTCACAACATGGACCGCAGCTCTGCTTGTCATCATGCCTCTCTACATGGAATCTCACAATAAAAAATCATGTGTATAACAACCCTGCTACATATTATACATTAATTCATGATTTATAAAATAATATATAACATAATACAACCTTAAATATATAATTGTCTATTGACTTTTTAATTAGGTACATTGCATAAGATCTTATAATAGATAACACATCTCAATTATTGAAAACTTACTTAGCATGGTCATAATATTCCTTTGTACTTAAATATACATGGGATAACATGGAAATATACATAAGAAAGGGGTGATCTATAAATCTCATTAAGGGAATAAACATGGTGTTACATGAATAAAATATTTTATGTTAGATAATAGGAATATCAATGGGGCATAAAAGGACTTAGAATCATAAGCATGAACAATGGGACAAGATATAACCTGGTAACATAATGATAACATAAAAAATGTGGGAAAAACATAAAACACGACATTATAAACACTGGTAAAGGATTAATACCAAGTTAGAATGATGTAAAAATTACCATGGTGGATTAGTTTCACTCATTGATCCATTTCATGATGTTTCATGAGGTTAAATCAATACGTAATTTATTGGACTACAATATAATTTCAGGTGCACCTGTCACTTTCATTTACTTCTCATGTTTGTGTGTGACACATAGATCATAAAAAATGGAATCAATTATCATAAAATATTATTCCATGATCATTTATTATAAACAAAATACATGTACGTTTTCAATCATAGATGTATAAGTGTATAAATGTTAACACCATTGATAAAAAATGGGTAATGGTATTCACTACACAATTGTTTTCCATTGAATATCATAGTGAAATTGTTGAATCAAAACATTGATACATACAAATTTATAAACTAGGTTTATAATATAGAAGGGGTATATCAGAAATTAGAAATAAAATGTATTGTAATAGAGATATAGAAAAACATATCCTGGAATTAGGATCTGGAAATAGAAGGCATAAGATAATGAACAAGCTAGAATAAAGACTAGAATGAGATGATCCTTTACCTTGAGAGGCTGATTCCAAATGCTTCGGAGGAGTTTATAAAGAGCTTGTGGAATCTTGAGAGGACTATAGAGAGGGGAAATAATAGTAATGAATTTATTCCATGTTTTTAGTGAAGATAAATTGTATGCTGGGTGGGTTTATATATGAAATTCGTGGAGAATTATTTATTATTTCTCAAATAATGGTTTTAATCCCTATAAAATAAAGTAATAAAACCCACAAACTATTCCATGTTTTTCTGAAGGATTCTGAATTAGATGGGTTATTATCATTATTATATTACGCCAAGGGATGATCTAATTAAAATAATCCCCTTTCTTATGTGGAAGTGATTCATTCCCTTTAAGATATGATTTTCAAACATCAAAATATATTATAGGTTTTGAAGGATTCATAAAAGATATATAAATTAATAAAATAAAATTAATATTAAATTATTTTAAATTTGAAACATATATTTTGTCTTATATATCCCTTATTTTATTTATAAAAACATTTTTGGGATATCATGATATCATAGTACACTATATTTTTATTATATATTTATTTTTTACATGAAAATTCAACTGACTTGTGAAATTTTGAAAAAATAAACATTGAGTAATTTGGACATTATAATTCCAAACATAATATTTATTTTAACTAAATAATTTTCTAGTTATGTGAATTTTTAATTTTCAAGTAGAATATACATTTATTTATAAATTATGGTTTTCTTGACAATAAATGTTTTTGAACCATTATAAAAATTACATTTGAATTCGTAAAAATTATATGATCTTTCATATTTAATAAAAATTATTTAATAATAATATTTAACAAAAACATTATTTATTTCAATAATCCATTAACTCATCAAAATATATTTCTTAATTGAAATTAAGTAGTACCAAAAAATACTATCAATGTTTTATTCTATCGAGATCAAAAATCGTTTATAAAGTAATAATAATAAATATTAAAATATATTCATTATTATCAAAATTCTATATTCATTAACATTGAAATATAAGTATATAAATTTTATTATAGATTCCACCTTCTTGTGAGTTCCCACAACATATCTTTGATCATCCTTTATCTTCTCCAAAAGGGATGGTTGATGAGACATTTTTGAAAGGATTGATGATGTTCCTTACTTTATGATTCCCATTACATCATTTTCAAATAGAAGAAGATTGAATACTTCCCAATTCTAAAAAATGGTAAAATTTTTGGATCCTTTATACATAGAAGGTCTAAAACTATATTTTCTTTCCTATGATGGTTGTGGATTGAGTAGTAATAGTCGTTGATCAGCTCTAACCATATTCATTTGCACATATTCTACAATTTTTGTGTGAATATATACATGAGGATCTTGTGATCTTTATATATTTCAAACATATTCCCAAAGAGATAATTCTACCATATTTTCAATGTGAAGATCACATAATCCAATTTTAGATCATGCATTGGGTAGTTCACTTTGTGAATTTTCAATTGACATAGAGAATAAGCTATCACTTTTTCATTCTGATTTGACACACATCCCAATCCCTTCTTCAATGTGTTGTGGAATATCATGAAAATATATCATGTTGTGGTTAGTGTGTGTGTGTGTGTGTTCAGAGATAAGGCTATTTTCAACTCCTTGAATCTCTTAACACATTCATCATTCCAAAGAAATATGACTCCCTTCCAAGTTATCTGGGTTAGAGGATTTTATAATCACAAAACATTTCTCACAAATCGATGACAGCACCAATCTAATCCCAGATAACTATATATATCTGTCACATATGTTGGCCTCTCCCAACATTTAATTGCTTATATTTTTTAAGGGGAAATATGCATCCCATTACTTGTGATAATATTCCCTAATAATGATACATCCTTCATCTAGAGCCTTTATTGGTTGTAATTTTCATATATATTTTATGTTTATATGGTCTTTATCATAGTTCATAGATGATCATCATGCTCCTCCTTGATTTCAGAGAATATTATAATATCATCTACAAATATTAACACAAATTTTACAAAGTAATCTCTAAATACTATATTCATCAATTCCTTGAAGATTGATAGATCATTAGTGAGTCTAAATTTAATTACTATAAATTAAAAGTGATCATAACTTACTAGGAAAAAAGTCTTCAGGATATCCTCCTTCTTTAACCTAACTTTATAATATACCGACTAAGTATCCCCTTATTGGATTACTTTTCTCACTGAGGCTGATAAAAATTGTCATCAATATATGACATATGATACATTTTATTTATCATGATAATGACGTTCTCACTATAATAAATGAAAATTTACATTGACCCATCCTTCTTCTTAAGGAAGGGGCCAGGGGGACCCCATGGTTAGGCACTTAGGAAAATGAACCCTTTTTCTATATTTTCCTATAGTTGTCTATTAAAATCATTATGGTTCACAATAACCATTTTATATAGTGTCTTGGATAATGGAAACACCCCAGGTATATGCTCGATTGATTTTTTAACCTCTCGTGTTAGAGGATGATAAAGAATTTCTTCAAGAAACCCATCCACATATTCCCTCGAAATGGGAATAATCTCAAATGTGGAATTTTCCTTAGACTCAAACATTTTATCAAGATACATTTTTATATAGGGAATAATATTCATGATCGATATGTTGGTGGTAAAGAAGTTTCATCCTCCCCCTCTCAATTTAATAGATTTAGGGGTAAATTGATGATATAGAGAGTGATGTCTTTCACGTAAAAAATTATGTTAGATCTATATAGGGAAATAAAATCCATACCTCAAATTGCATCAGATTCAACTAAAGGGGGTATCAAAAGGTTTTCTAGGAATTTCCTCCTAAAAAATTTAATAGGTGATGAGTTATATACTAAGGATGCAATAACTGATACATTATCCTTTTTACTAAAAAATCTACTTCCATGCTTTGTGGTGGTGTTTGAATACTTCTAATAAACATTAATGATATGCAGAAGTGGGTAAAAATAGAATAAAAAATTAAATTCTCTATTCATGTATGAATAACATTCATACCTTTCACAAATTAGTTGTTGGGATCCACCATAGTGGTTGTAATGGAAAGATTTCACCATCACTCCCATAGAGGTTTTTTGTTGTTTCCAAAAACACTTTTCATAGTGCATTTCTTTTCATAGTTTCATGGTTCCTTTTGGTTAATTCAGTGGAAATTAAACTATTTATTTACTAGATAATTTCTTTACTCCATCACATTAGTGGGGTTATCCCATTAGTAATCACTAGATCAGTGTCCTTACTTCCCACACCTAAATAATATCATATTCCCCCATAGAAAATTTTTAGGGTTCATCATTCAATACATTTGACAAATGGGATATTAAAATTTCTTAGCACCATTACAATTTTCCATCAGACTTCTTTAACTAAACAAGACTTTTCAATTTTTATCCATTTGATACCATTTAGATTTAATGATCTCCATTTTTAATTTGAGGGGAACATTGGATAATTTACTCATATCTACCAAAGTATGCGATCAATGGGACCTTTTTTAGACCAGGTTTTTTCCCACCAAAGAAGTTGAAAAAAAAAGAATTCAGGTTCACAAAAAAACTGAAGTCATATCATTTAAATCTTGTAATTTTTTCGTCATACTCCCTCATATTTTTTTCATCATTTTTTATGAAAATTAAATCCATTTACATTTTAAGCTGAAGAGTTCAAGGAAAATATTTATCATAAAACATTTTCCATAATTCCTTCCACTTAATCACATTGATATCTTCCTCAAGATTCATTTCCTTGATTAGTGTCCTCCATTAATAGTTTTTCCCTCCATATAGTAAATATCCAATAGAACCTTCTATTTCTCAAAACATAAAATGATGGAGAATATATTTTCAATGGATTTGATCTATCTTTATGTAATTAAGGGATCATATGGTCCATTGAAATTTAGAGGCTTTATTATATAATGGTCTCAATTATAGCTTTTTATTTATTATTGGGATTATTCCAGTGCTACTGATCCATTTTTCTATTCAAGGCTTAGTTCATTTGAGAGAGTATTGTCACAAATTTCATGATTCCTACCCCCATCGGGTTTGGTATCTCATTTTGGAAGTCATAAAATTTCTATTCACAGTGGTTTTTTACAATATTCCTCATATTTAAAATGATTATTTAGATTAAATAGAAAATTAGGGATTAAAATTTTTAAACAATTAAACACATAAACAGGGATCCAATGGCCTTAATGGGATAACATATAAACGAATTTTGATTCTTATCTTATAAATTTATAGTATTCAATCAATGTTATCGATGATAAATCTCCTAACATATACTGCTACAGTATTTTTGTTCCCTTAAAGATGGTTCATAATGATCTTGTGAATTTAATAATACAAATCCCATAGGATTGTTAAACCAGGTTTGTAGCAAGTCTATTTTCATGCACCAGTTTTCAGTTGAGACTATCTCAACGCAGTGTTTTAGGGGTTTACCCTTATGTACATCTATTCCAAAGCCCCAACCACTTGTAATATTCTGACAATGATGTATTTTTTTTGATAAACCAATAATTATATACTTTTAAAAAATTTAGTTATGTTTTCTTATAATTAGTTTAATCTGATATGATTTATTTAAAATTTTCTAATTTTAAACCAAAAAATAAATAAGTTCTTATTTTGATACCAACTATAACAACCAATCTCTTCGTTATATATTAATTCATGATATATTACATAAGATTACACATAATAGAAAATAGAAGGTTGATAAGTCTGGTGTCTTTGGGAATTAGGTATGTTACAAAACAACTTAAAACATAGTGTACATCTCCATTATTGAAAACTACCTTAACATGATCATAATAGTCATTGTATGCAGAACTATATAGGATAACCTCGGGAGATACATAAGAGAGAGATGAGATATAAATACAATTAAGGGAATAAAAAATGAATAAAATGAAGAAAATATAAAATTTTACAAAATATTCATATCAATGGGGAATAAAAGGAGTGATAATCATAAACATTAACAATCGGGCGTGAAATGAATGATAACATAAAGCCAACATGGGAAATGCAACAACAACATAAAACACTGAATCATAAACATAGATCAAGTGTAAATTCCAAGACATCATCATGGAAAAATACACATGGTGGATTAGGTTCACTCCCTAATCCATTTTATGATGTCTCATGAGACAAAAACACTACCCAATGAATTGGAGCGCTATATAATCTTGGGCGCACCCATCACTTTTATTTCATTCTCATGGTTAAATGTGTCACATAAATCATAAAACATGGAATCATTTATCCTCACATTTTATTCATCAATCATGGTGTGTAAATTAAATATATGTAATTACCCAATCAATTAATTATATCTGTATAATGGTGAACACCATTGAGAGTATGTGGTTAATGGTATTCACTACACAATTTTTTTCATGGAAATTTGTGGTGAAATTTCATAAGCATGACCGCATTTCATAAATATTTATAAAATGGTTCTCTGACAGAGAAAAGGTTGTCACAACATTTTGAAACCTAGTAGACAGTAATAGGTACATGGTAATACATAACCTTTAATTAGGAATTGGAAATAGAATTCATAAGATGATGAAAAATCTTGAATAAAGAGGAGAAGGTGAGTATCCCTTACCTTTGTATGGTGATTCCCAATGCTAGGGAGGAGATTATTTAGAGCTTGGGGAAACATTTATAAGACTATAGATATGTTAGGGTAGAGTAAAAATGTTCTCTACGGTTTTTTAGAGAGCATAAAACGGGATCTTCTGTTGGATTATATAGGAGATGAATGGATAATTCGTTATTATTTATCAAACATAGTATTAGTACTCTACGTAATAAAGTAATCAAAACCACATAACATAACATGGTTTTCCCACATAGTTTCATAGAAAAGAGGGGTCAATTTAATTATATAATTAGGAAAATGGTAGAATATATTAAAATAATACACTGGCTAATGTGGAAGTGAGTCATTTCCTTTAAGAAATAAATTTAAAACCAAAAAATATATTATAGGTTTTGGAGGATTCATAAAGGCTTTAAAAGATTATTAAAATAAACTAAATATTAAATTATTTTAAATGGAATATATATATTTGGTCTCGAGTACCCATTATAGTATTTATTACATTATTTTTTGGTTATTATAATGTTATAATACACACCATGTTTTTATAATAAAAATAATTTTTACCCAATAATATGAATATCTAAAAAAATAATGAAAAATTAACCATTAAATAATTTTATATTTTTTATTCCAAAAATAATATTTAATTTAGGAAAATAATTTTCTAGATATAAAAATTTAACATTTAAAATAGGATCAACATTTATTTAGAAATGTTGGTTTCTATAGTAATAATAGTTTTCAAACCCTTATAAAAATACATTTGACATCATAAATATTATATACAAATTTATGTTTAATTAAGATTCATTAATAAAAATATTTTATTAATATATTATTTATTTCAAAAATCCATTAATTCATCAAAATAAATCTCTTATCTGAATTTTAATATTATCAAAAAATAAAATTTTTGTATTATTTTATCAAAATAAAAAATTATTTATAACGTAACAATAATAAACATAAAAACATATTCATTATTCTATAAAATCTAAAAATTCTTTTTATTAATTTATTGATACAAATCCCAATAATACACCATTAAAAGATCTAATGGTAAGGTGTGTGATGGTGAGACTTTCATTAGGTGGTTCAGCGAACATGGTTTGGGTCATGAACGTGATAAGGATGAACCTATCTTGTAAACGATTTTACTCATGTTTATTTTGTTGAATTTAAACTTGGAATTCTTCAAGGGAAATTCCCAATCATGTTATATCCTTTGTAATCTCCGAAAATTGGTATTCATAGGGTACGATCCTATGATTTTATACCATCACATTCTTTTTCTATGTTAATTGGATATGTCAAAACCTTATATTTATACTAATCATATGATCACTATTCAAAATCTATATTACCAATAGTAATGATACATAATGGTATTTTAAATACTACAGGATATAATAGTACCTAGTATGTTTATTTATTTTCATTATCCATAAAATTTAATAATGCATTTAATTAAACAATAAGGTAATTCTATTTATAAAAGTTTAGGTTGTTATAGTTAGAGAGATGAGACGGTATCGCTGATGCACATGGAATCCTATGAAAAAAATTGTGCATAGTATTTCATGGTGTTCATCAGTGACCTTGAATGAAACCATATCATTTTTGGGTTCTTATTTTTATTTTCCTCACAAAAAATGGCCACCCCCACAAATAAAAAGTCATTTTTGAGTGTTGGGGTAATTCCCCCAAAAAACGAAAAGTTCATTTGTAGGTATGGGCGGTCTTTATCATGACATGTAAATAAAATAACCACACCCCTCAATGGATTATTGGTCATCCTAGTTGCCACTTCCTCAATTTCATCAATAAAAACCCCAGAATGGAATGAGAATGGAGACACGAACAAGAGTTGAAACATGAACAAAAAATAGTAATATTTGTATGAGAGACACTTATCCTTAGAAGTTAAACCCACCGCAATACATTAAGATAGAAAAGGAATTCACTTTTTTTTCATAAACCCAAAACCAATTTTGGACACCATTCCACGAAGAAAAAACCAATGACCTCCATTCAGTATGAACATGGGTTTTCACCTTGATATGAATCCTTTATATTTCAGTCTTATTCATTATTTTGGACCCAATATGGATATCTATTGAGATAAATAAATTTAAAGTGTTTCCTGGGATTTTCCATAGCCTGGAGCCCATGTTTTTGGTACAACTATTCCTAGTGCATGGTTTATAGTAAACCATGAGGGGAGGCCTCATAGTTATAAAAAATCATGCAGGTGGCATGCTTTTTGGGACAAAGCATTACCGCATAGATGGCGCATGATTTCCCTAACTGTATGGACTAACCATGTGAGTTCCCTCTTTCTATAGGTATTTGCACGTTGTTTTCACATGGTTTGGAAAATATGTAGACAAACCATGAACAAGATAAATTTGGTGTAATTCTACATTTCCCCCCTTGATTATCTAATTAAGCCCCTCCTTCCCAAATCATAATTCCAATAGGACTATCCTACATTTGTCTCATTTTGGAGCTTTTTGATGGCCTAACATAAGGATCAATATATCTCAATCTTATGGGATTAGTTTGATCTTGTGTTCGTCCCTTTGGATGAGAAATATTATGTAATAGAGATCTTTTTAGTCGTTCTTTATCTCTCTTACTCTCAACCTAATTATCGAGTTGTGAGTGTTTTTACTATTTACTAAGATCTACTAAATTTCAAGATGAATTGGAGGATAATACTAGATGATTAGAGTTGTAATATCCTAAGGTTGGTGGTCTATAACTCATCCATCATGTTTGTTGATTTTGGAATTGTATTGTGGGGCTCGCTGATTTCATTGGGTTCCGTTTACTAAATTTATATTACATGATTATATTCATTAGAACTGTATGGTTATTATCTTTCAAAACATGTGATTATTTGATAGTATTTACAACCACAACTCCATCCATCCTAGGTAGGTTCTTTTCCATATTTTCATTTTACTATTTTGACATGTTTGATCCACTATTCAGGTGTTCCTTGGCATGACCTTTTTACGGGTAAAATTTTCTATATAAAATGGCTTGACATAAATTTTTAATTGCATAATGGAATGTACCATGTATTCTCACCAATTTACCTACCAAATTTAAGTACATAAATTGAAAATTAAATGTGAAATGAAAATTGTCAAGTATAGTAAGAATAAGATTTAGCATTATAATATGTAATTGAATAATAGGTTTCATCTTTGCACCAACCCTCACCATGATAATGGAAGGTATCTATGTTATCATTTATTATTAGAAATTCAAAAAATGAATTAAATTATTGGTTTAATGATCAATTATCCTTATCACACTAATTAAATATAATGGGGTGAACCTTATGAATTATATATGACATCATTATCAAAATAGTAGAGGATTGTCTAGAGATCGTGTTGTATTTCGGAGGAAATGACTTTTGAACTTGAGGACCCCATTCTAAATTCAAGGATACTACTTTTTTAGGTCAAGAAGCACCTGGAACCTGATCCATGTATAGCCTTGGATGCTTGATATGACATGGTAAAATACCTCATATACTAATACTGGATGCATTGGATACACTCCTTGGATCCAGCAATTAAAAGTTGGTTACATGGTTAAAGAATTTCAATCTCAGTCATTACATAGCATCATTTTACATTTGATGAACTCATTAGACTCGATGGGAATCTTATTGTGGAATTCCTTGGACGACGCTCCTTGGATTAAACTCTTACCCTTACCTGGCTACTATCATTACTATATTAGCGACCCTTGAGGTCTATGCTACCTTTTTTATTACCATGGACTGTCTCTATCAAATATCAATTATAGATTCCTCGTCACATCATGGAACCTTCTATATTTCTAGAATGTGACTTATTTATTTACTGGAAACAATGAAATATCATCATCAGTTTTTATTTTTTATCTAGATATTCTATTATTGTTAGCCTTATCTATTTCTGACGTGCCTTCTATTTACATATCTTTCATCTATTATTTACCGAAGTTTATATTTATTTGTTTTTCTACGCTCTGGTAATGAGGGCATAGTATCCCCACGGACACACCCTAGGCCCTTGCTGTAGGTCGGCAACCTCTATTATTTGGGGAGATGTGCTTTAGCCTGTCTGGCCCATCGGGGTCAGGGCACATATTAAGTGGCATCCATGTCAATAATTTCACAAAATATTATCAGAGGAGGATTTTCTTTCTTTATTTACGATTTAGATACAATTTATTAGAGGTTATGAATTCTTGGAACTTGGTTATAATCCATGCTAGGCTTTCTTGAACCCATGTGAAGGGGAAAATACATTTTACCCAAAAAAATATTTCTATTCTATTTTTTCCTATTATTGTTGAGATTATTTCACCATTGGGTGATGTACATAATGTGTGGTTTGTTTTTTATTATTCCAATTGATAATATATTTTATCCTTGGCCTGATGAGATGAAGGAAAATATAATTGTTAAATTTGTTATATAGGAACCTAGAATTCATATGTCAAGTATATTACCTTGCCATATATGTGCATTAGGCTAATTTTCATTTATTTTTATCCTTTTGATTTATGTGTGAGCCTTTACTAGTTTATATATTCTTTTTGTTGGTACATGTAGTGATTCAGTGGTTCCATGTTTCAATTCATGAAGTGTTATGTCTTTCATGGATTGGGATGAGTAATTTACTGAGTTAAGACACTATGATATAAATAAATGGGCGTTGTTTTTGGTGATAGGTTGTATGATCCACGATTCACTAGGACAGAGAACTCATTTCAAAGGAACATTGATACTAGTTATAAGAAAATTCAAACATAAAAATGGAATTGTTTCATGTCATTAACCCACCATTTCATGTTTATAAAAGGTAAAAGAGTGAAACTGGTAATTAAATGTTAAATGAAATGAAATGGTTTCTGGTAAATTTTTAGGAAAGTTACTATTTCCCTTTATCTATTTAAACCAATGAAACTAATATATGAACACATACCAAAACATGGCCTTATAAGATTTGTTTGGGGTAGTATGCCTTGGTTAGTGGGTTTTATTATGTTTAGCTTCTACTTGTGAAGAAATATTTATTCTTCTATGTTTATTCTAAGCCATGTTCTTGGTATTTTTATACTAATGTCACTACGAAGACCTCGTCTTGTATTCTCAGAAGGTGGTGACGACCATGATCAAGATATGGTGGGACCTTAGCTGCCAGTCTTACCACTATGAGTGAAACTTGAGGCACTTCATGTTGTACCTAATCTGGGAACTAATCCCTAGGTCTGTGTTGGCTTCTAATGTCTTATGAAGTCGATGAATGGTTCTCCATATGCTATACCAATTATCGCTGATCTGACTCGTGAGTTCCGGTAGTACAATACTCCATCATTTTCATGGAATCGAAGTTTTTCCTAGAGGCCGCCTTTTCTATCATTGAGAATGTACAGATGCCTCCAGAGTAGATGATAAAACGT
The DNA here is from genome assembly GCA_963277665.1 of Viscum album. NCBI lineage: Eukaryota > Viridiplantae > Streptophyta > Magnoliopsida > Santalales > Viscaceae > Viscum > Viscum album. Next base: position 1,044,490,771 of record OY728159.1, read on the forward strand.
TATAAATATATGAAGTATGATTTTTACATGTATTGGCAGGATGTGATTACCCCGGTCGGTCATCAACTAGGCATGTTATGGGTTGATTTCACAAATAACTTACATGATTAGTTCTTTCCTTATACGCTGAGTGATTATAGTCCCAGAGAGTTCACACATATGGAAAAGGGTTCTATGACATTTATTAAATATTAAGATCACTTCAATTAGTTACATCACATCACGCAGCTACTAGCTAGTGATGATCTTTCACGTGCTAGACACATCGATGATGGGAATGTGTATGTCAACCAAACATAGGTGTATTTCTTTCACCTGCCTACTTTTTTTGAAATACTCAATTAGTATCTAAACACTATGTATAAGCTAATGTATGGTAATAGAACCAAACATGAAGGATTAGTGCCATGGTAGGCCAGTAGTTATCCTGGTGGCCAAAAACATTCCCTTGAGGTCTCTTAATAGGATAGTGATAACTAGAGTACACATTTTTATAACTCCATGGGGTTTCAAAAGTTTGGACGATGGGGGGACCTAATGCCCAATTTTGATAGTGACCCTATAGAGTTTCGGGCTTTTGGTTTTATGGGGCATCTTCAGAGATTTTGTAAGAAAATACCACCAGCTTTGATTAGAAAAGGATCAGTGCCAGCTCCACCGTAGATTCTATTGCACCACATCATGTAGAGAGTTCAAATAGCATCGATAAGACTGTATGAGGAGGAGGTCGTGGCCATGGTATCTAGACCCCTAATCACCAATAACTCTAGCAAAGATGTTATGATTGTGGAAGTCCATCTGTTGCACAAGGCCGTTATTCAGGAAATTTGCATGCACTATAGCTGATGCCCAAGGGTTGGGCAGCGTTAACATCTATAGTATGACATACTATTCTAGTGTAATCTGCAATAGTATCATTCTTATTTAAAATTAGTGCATCAAACTATTTTATCTCTTTATCTATCATTGAATGTATCAGACAAGAGATATTGTATTTATGTGGGGTAATGACACAAGACATACCATTTGTGGTGCGGTCATAGGGTGTTCATTAAGGTGGGGAATTTTCCATTTAGGTAGGCAGTTACCCATTCTTATGGAAGCTCTTCATTCCCAAGATTATAGTTTTAAATTTCATTCTTGGGATGGATTTTTTGGTTTCGTATCATGCTTTTGTAGACTTCTATCACTACAGGGTATTGCTTACATTAATATATGGAAGAAGTAATCTGCATAAAGGTGAGTGGTACATCTAGGGTAGTTGATTAGGAACATAGAATTATGTTCATGGTGGATTGAATTCCCTGATTACAAATATTTTCTGAAAGGATCATGGATTAGGCCATGATTAATTTCCTCTAGTGGTAGTTCATTTTTGGGATGTTTTTTTAGTTGACTTTTTTGGATTACTGCCTCAGAGGGAAGTGGATATTATGATTGAGAATGTTCAAGGAGGAGCTCCAGTGTCCCATCCTCTATAGAGGATGACACTGAAGAGATTTAAGAGATAAAACAATAGCTAGAGTATATAGAACCCAATGTTTTCTATGGCTCAGTACATCCTCTTGGGATTTTACCATGATTTTTGGTAAGAAGATGACTGGAACCTTAAATCTACGATTATATTATAGATGGTTGATCCATATTATGGTGAAGAGTCATTATCCATTGCCTTGAATATATTTTCTCTTTAACCAGCTCTAAGGAGATAGGGTCTTCTCTAAGATCAACATGAGGTCGAGATATCAATAAGTGGGAGTAAGGGAATCAGACATACCATGCACATCCTTCCATAGTAGGTATGGTCTATATGAATACCTTATAATGATGTTTGGTCTTAGGAATGCTCCCTCTTTTTTCATGGCTCTGATGAATAAAGTTTTCATCCCTATTTGGATTCCTCATTCATAGTCTTTGTGGATGAAATCTTATTGTATTCTCATACACATAGAGACCATGAGAAACCCCTTTAGATCATTCTGAGTACACTAAGAGATCATCATCTTTATTTCATGCTTTCTTAGTCACACTTCTGGATCGAAAGTTCACTTCTTGGGTCATATCATATCCAAATCTAGATTATGTGTTGACCTAAAAAATTTTAGTGTTGTGGTTTCCTATGAGAATCCCAATAACATGTTTGATTTAAGGAGTTATATGGGGCTGACTAAATATTATAGGCATTTTGTACCATCCTTATCATTACATTCTTCACCTTTCAATGGTTTTTAAAAAAAATTCCACGTTCCTTTGGTGAGAGAAAGCCTTTAAGAGTCTAAAAGGGAGGCTTCTATCAGCTCCTAATCTGATTCTTCTAGATCTTGTCAAAGGTTATACAATATTATGTGATGTTTCTGGCATTGGCCTAAGAGTAGTGCTTATGTAGGAGGGTAGAGTCATTGAGCATGGATATTAGCATTTGAGGCCTCATGAGATAAACTACATGATGAAAAACTATTATCTAGAAGCTATTTTCCATTCCTTACAAATATTAAGACCATATCTACTAGGTGATCACGTTATGGTCTACACAAACCACAAGATCCTAAAATATATCTTTACTCATCATGACTTGATACGCAGATAGTGGATATAGTTATCATATCTAAAATAATTTAATTTTGATCTTGCCTATATACCGTGAAAGAGAAGTGTTGTTGGGATGCGTTGAGTTGGAAAACTCAGGCATCTTCCATATTGTAATCCAGTGATGAATAGATATTAATGGACCTCTTTTCTGAGATACATATAGAGTTTCATGATAGTCACAATAATCCTTACCTATTACCCTTATTAATTGCCTCTTCTATTCTTAAGAAGGTGAAGGGTATAAAATATTCAGATCATAATGTCTTGGTTCTCCATGAGATTATATTAGGAGGTTACATGCCTTTGGACTGGTCTATGGATAGAGGCAACATCCTATGCAGATAAGGGCGTGTCTAGGTTCCTACGCATATGAGAGAGGATTTGGTGCAAGAGTATCATGCTTATTAGTGGTAATATCATCTAGGAATCTCTCAAATTTATCAAGATATGTGATGCTAGTATTGGTGTCCTTGGATGAAACATTAAATACCAACTTTATCACTAGGTTTTCCACCTGTCAGTAGGTGAAAGAAGATCACCAAATACTTGATGGCCTTTTACAGTTTCTTACTATCCCAGAATGAAAATTTTAAGATATTTCTATAGAAATATTAGTTGGTTTTCAAAGGTCACCAAGAGGTAGATACATTGTATGGGTTTTCATTGTAAGATCGATGATTGTGGATCACTTCATTTCTATTTGAGGGACTTTCTTTGTTGATGACCTGGGAAGATTGTATGACTGTGAGATCATAAAACTACATTGGGTCCGAAATACTATCATTTGAGTTTGGGATGCTCATTTCAAAACACAATTATGTAATGGTTTTAAGAAAGCTATGGGTACATGGGTGCTTCTAAGCCCAAATTTTCAACATCAGACTGATGGAAAATTGAATGGAAAATACAAGTTTTAGAGGAAATGGTCCAAGAATGTGTCTTTTATTTCGGTGGTTATCAAGAGAACTGTATCTCTCTCATTGAGTTTACCTAAAATAATAGCTTCCATAAAATAATTCAGATGGATCCTTTGGACGCCTTATATGGTTGGTCATGTCATTCACCCCTATTCTAGATAAAGGTAGGGAAAGTATCCCTAATAGGGACTCCTCTTGTATAAGAGGCATCAAAGTAATTTCAGATGATCAAGAAGCGTATGACTACTACTTAGTATAGAAAAAACATTTATTCTAATCCTCACCAATGAACTCTAGGGTTTGAGCTCGGGAATCATGTTTCTTTTTTGTATTTCCCAAGCTAGAGAATAGATGCTACCTTTAAAGAGTATCTAATACGCATCGTTTACCAAAGCATGAAGGATTTATAAGGCTAGTCTGTCCCTCTAGTACAGGTGACATGGAAGAACAACCATATATAGAAAAATACTTGGGAGCTTGTAACACCAATGATTTTTAATAGAAATATTTTGTTTTTATACATCATCAAAGGAATCATTCACTACACACAACACTAGCTTGTCTTTCTTTACACGCAATCACGGCGTTCCTCAATATCTTGCGTTGTACGCAATACCAAGTTTCACTAAACAACGATATGCTATTAAAATATTATTAAAACTAGACATTATGAATAGTAATAACCACTTTTTGAAACATTATGAATTTTATTTTTCAAAATGGACTTCATTTTTTGGATTCGGAATATTGAAATTAGCCTTTGGTGAAATTTGGATATTTTTCTGAAGACTTTCAATTTTTGATGAATAGTGAAAACACTGGGTTACTATTTAAAAAATGAACATTTATTTAAATAATTACTTATTTTATTTAAATTTAATTTAGGTAAAAATTGATACATAATACCTATATAAGTTCAATGTAATTCATTGGAGTAATTTTATAATAATTTTAGATATATAAAAATTTTATTGAACTTATGACCGTCTTTTACCCACCTCCTAGGAGAATTTTCAAATTTACAAAAAACTAAATTTTACTGCTTTTGTGAATGGAATTTCAAAAATCCGAGAGACATTGTTGATGTTAGTATGTAAAATGTGGATCAACGAGATGATAATAATTTTTGGTAAATAGTAACTTTTTACTTTTATTTACTCCTGTTAATAGTAAATTGGGTAATTAAGGGTAAAAATGATATTATTATTACCCTAACACATTTCCCAATTCTATTGGATAAGTTTAATTCGACCAAAAAAACATTAGGGATAAAATATTACCCTTTAGGTCCACTTGGATTAGATTAATACATTTAATATTATTTTATTTAAAGAAGAGTTAAAATAGTTAAAATCAATGTTTAATAACTAAATCATTTTTAATATAGGGTTTTACATATGATAAATTAGACTATAAATATTCATTAGAAAGATAATATAATTTCATACATAATGGTATTTTATTTATAATTTTTAGACATTAAATAATTTAATTTATTTATGACACAATGGTGATGCAGTAATTATATAATTAATAAAATATTAACATAATTGATGTTATAAATACTCAAATAAATGTAATTTGAAACTTTTTCTGAATTCCACTAATTTTATAGGTTAATATGACATGTTATTATGGATTTAATTTATATTTGTCGAACTAATAATGTTGTTTTGATTTTCACAAAAATCAATTACAAAATAGTGTCAAAATTAACATAAAATGGTTTTTAAAATGAATATTATATATATTAATAATAAACAACATGGGGTTCTTTTGGCGTGATATAGTATGTTTATTAACCTTATAGCGTAAGAAAACAAGAAGACACGGTAAAAGTGAAATTATTGAACTTAAAGTTAAATATAAATGATAAGTTTAAAATAGTAACCTAAACATGTCCAAATATAATTGGATGAGAGGATTTCGACCCATCCCCACCTTATCTTCAAAATAAATCAATTTGGAGGTATTGAAAAACGAATATGACTTTATAATAAAATAATATTTTTAGTTTTTCCAAAGGTGCCCCTCTCCTCCCTTATAAAAGGGAACCTCCTACCTCTCCTCCTCACACCAGTTTGAGTAATCAGGCTTGGCCAAACCCTACAAAATTCACTTCTACACTTCCCTAGAAACATCCAATAGGTCCTAGTTTTCTTAATAGACCATCCGTAGTGCCCTAAGGGGAGGGTAAGAAGAGGCGCGTCAAAGAAGAGGTAATATCCCTTATCGATCCTTTCCAATTTGTTTCTTCCTCAACTTCTTCATCATTAATTGTTTCATTATGAAGTAATTACATCAGTATCTATAATATACTGATATGTTATTATAAATATGAAACAACCCTATATGACCTTCTATCCATCCTACGGAAAATGAAATCACCGCGCATGCATACGTACAGAATACCGTCTCCACGCCATGGTGTAATCTGTTTTCCACCACCACCTTACTTGGAGGGCTATAATGGTGTAGAAAATAACTATATATGATTATATTAAATTGATATTGATTCTGAAATAGTATAAATACACTCCAATACCTTTCCATGATCATGGAAAAGATATCATCGCTCGTTCGTACGTACGGAATACTGTCTCCACTGTGTGATGTGACTCGTTCTACATGATTTCATTGAAAAATGATTATATAAATGAATTGAATGAATAAATTTGATATATAGTATACTAAAACGATTCTGAAAATGTGGTATCTGTAATCTAAAAAGAATAATAAGAATTTATTTGAAAAAACACGCATAAGAAAAAAAAGAAATAAATACCCGAATAACATGTAGCAATGAAATATTACTAATATGAAGCTAAGATTATGACCATATATGATATCATAACAATGATTAAAATTCTGGAATAAGTCAATAACATTATTTAAATCATTATACAGGAGTTTCAGACACGTACGAAGAAAATCAGACCTAATGTAAGGGAAAATATCGCAATCTCAATTTTTATCCGAGATTGTTTATACTTCAGAATTTAATGGGGAATAGTTATCATCCACAGCCATCTTTCATCAATATGTAATATTATTTATATCCTCCTAAAATTTTTTAAATATTATTTTACCCTTCGGTGAGTTTTTAGTAAAAGATATGAATGGAACCTTTTTTCATTTTTCGTACGAGGTACTTTTTGACTTTTCCCTCCAAAGTACAAGAAGAATGTTTTTTTAAATTATACGACATGAATGGATTTTTATGATTTCCTAGACAATTATTTCCATGAAGCTTATTTCACATGTTTTCAAGATTATTTTTAATCAACTTCTTTTAGATTAAAATTGTATGACATGTTAAGAAAGGAAAAATGTTTTTGAAGTAGAAATGATATTTCATTAAAGAATGGAGTCCAAGTGTTTTATCAAAATTATTTTCCATCTAAGATAATATAGGGTTCTGTTTCTATCCCTATGTTTACATTCTTTGGATTATGTTATGATGAAATTATTTTTATGATGTCCTTCTATCTTATATGGATTGTTTTATGATGGCATGATGTTTAAGAATCCCATTTTTATTACATTGGTTATGTTATGATGTATGAATTATGATATTGTGGCACACATAAGAATGGTATCATTATGAGATGGGTGGTACCTATATCTCTCTCAAATTCATTTGGTAAATATTTATTTGTCATGAGATAGACATGGCTGGAATTGCAGGTTAAACCGGTTCAGTGATACATGACTTAAACGAGGAGTGAACTCGGTTCAGAAATGGACGTTGTCCGCTAAGATAGTCTTGGAAATGAGCCTTGGCTAATAAGAAATGATTCTATATGATTATGTATGTATTCCACAAAGTTTTATGTTTTAAGTTATGATTATTTGGGATTACATTTCACCACTATGATATATCCCATGTTTTGATATTATGATCTCTTTTGCAGTTTATGTTTTCCAAAATGTTATGTTCTTATGAATATGATGTGATTGATATTTATTTTGGTTACCCTTACTAAGAATTTGGGCTCACCCTTTTTTATGTTTTCTTTCCCCAGGTCAGGAATATGGGTACTATGTAGAATATTCCAAAAGGGACTCTAGATATGATTAAATAAATGGGAGACAACGTAGATGATTTATGAACGAGTTGTTTTTGTTTCCCAGTTTATAAAGACACTATACCTATACGGTCCTTTCATGGTTTTGTTATATGTTGTAATAAGTGTGCTTAAATTATTATGTAATAACAATTTTTTTAATGTATGGGTCATTATAGTTGGTATTAAAGGAAAGGTATAGTCATCCTTTGGAAACTAGGATGTGAAAGCCTTTGTAAGAACCCTATGGATAATTCTAAGCATAGAACACAATGTTATTTTTTTATAAATGGCCATTAATAACCTATTATAAGACCTTAAGTGTGAAATTTATTCTTGATTATGTGTTTTTACTATTATAATTAGTGTTGATCAAACTATTCTTCTTAGTTTTAGTCAATGGCTGGAAGCCGAAGGAACCGTGTTAATGCGGAATGTGACTGGCAATGAAATGATTGTCCCCCTGAGCAGCCAAACATTATGGGAGCTGGAATGAAAAATATTAAAGCCATGATCACAAAACATTCTCTAGATATTAATCATGCAGGACTTCCAAACGAGAAAAGGAAGAAGCAACATTCTATGGAATCCTTCATGAGGTAGCGTTCACCTTCATTCAGTGGGTCTATGGATCCATTAGCTGCTGAACAATGGATTAGTACTACTAAAAAGATATTTTCAATTCTTCAATGTTCTGAGCATGATAGAGTCATCTTAGCATTATATCATTTGGAAGGTGAAGCTGATCAATGGTGGAATCATATTAAGAATACGAGGCAAAGGGATGAAATTGAATCAATAGAATGAGACTAGTTCAAGAACATATTTTTCAATAAATACTTCCCTCGTATTCATTGAACAAATATGGGGAAAGGAGTTTCTTGAACTGAAGAAAACGGATGATGAATCTGTTGGTACCTAAGAAGCAAATTTTACGAGACTTGCAAGGTGCACTTTCGGGATTATTATCCAACCTGAGAGTAAGATTGATCTATTCTTTAGTGTCTTAAAACCAAGCCTTTTAAGGGAATTATCCATAAGGGACTTCAATAGATACGAGGAAACCATTCAATGTGATCTCAAAGTTGACATTGAGATTGGAGTATCCCATATATCATTTGGGTTTGATATGAAGAGGAAAATGGAATTCAAAGGAAAATCTAAAGACCACACTGAAATGAAGATGAGTTTTCCCTTATTCTCAATGTTTGGAAAGAAACATGGTGGGAGTTGTCTTAAAGGGACAAGTAAATGCTTAAAATGTGGAAAGGAAGGTCATTGGGCATTTGAATGCTGCAATGATGGGAAGAAGATGTCTAGTGATGTGAACAAAGAAAAGGATACACCGAGTGCACCTCCTACACTTCAATGTTTCAAGTGCAAGGAAATGGGGAATTATGCTAATCAATGCCCAAATCCAAGGGTTGTTGATGATGATCGACGTCAACAAACTCCTAAGGCTAAAGACAAAGGAAAGTCACATGAAATTTCTATCAGTGATGAGGAGTATGATAATGAAGTGGTGAAAGGTACACTTACCATCCACTGTAAATTAGCAAATATTTTATTTGATTCTAGATCCACCTACTCTTTTAGCTGTGACAACCCCTAATGGAACCACTTACCATCCACTGTATTACCTAAACAATTATGTGTTGAGTTAGCCGTGACAACCCCTAATGGAACCACAGTCGCATCAAAAGTTTATAATTCTTGTCTGATTGAATTTTGTGGGAAAGTGCTTCCTGCAAATCCTGTGATCCTTCCGATAGTGGAATTTGATGTGATTATTGGCACATATTGGCTTTCTTTATATGTTAATCATATCAATTTCCAAATATGGGAAGTCACATTTCATATTCAAGATCAATCTATGATATTCTATCGATTCAAGGATGTACAATACCTTCCATTGGAAATTTATACCATTTATGGGTCTTGATTCCACTAAATGAAGGTTATTTATCTCATATGGTTGGAGAGAAACTCACGATTAAGAATATGCACATTGTACGAGAGTTTGATGATGTCTTTCTGGAGGAATTGATGGGTCTTCCACTAAATCGTGAAATTGGGTTTTCAATAGAACTCTAATGGATTCTTTGCCTATTTCAAAGACACCTTATAGAATGGCCCCAATTGAGTTGAATGAATTGAAGAAGAAACTCCAAGAGAATCTTGATAAGGGATTCATATTCCCTAGTGCGTCACCTTGGGGAGCACCTGTTCTATTTGTTATAAAGAATGATGGATCAATGAGACTCTGCATTGATAATCGAGAACATAACAAGATCACTATCAAGAAAAAATATCCCCTCCCATGCATTGATGACTTATTTGATCAACTACGTGGAGCTCAATACTTTTCTAAGATTGATCTTCATTCAGGGTATCATCAATTAAGGTTCAAAAGGGAGGATATTCCAAAAACGGATTTCCATACAAGGTATGGACACTATGAATTTATAGTGATTCCATTTGGTCTTACTAATTCCCCTGCTATCTTCATGGATCTGATGAATAGAGTCTTTAGAAACTATCTTGATTAGTTTGTGGTAGTCTTTATAAACGATATTCATGTCTATTCAAAGAGAAAGGAATAACATGAAGATCACTTGAGAATTGTATTGAAGACCCTAAGAAAGGAGAATCATTATGCCAAATTTACCAAGTGTGAATTTTGGCTTCAAAAAGATGCATTTTTGGTCACATAATCTCAAAAGAGGGGATATCTATGGATCCAGAAAAAACAGAGGTTATAGAAAGATGGTTGAGACCAACAACAATAACTGAGATCTGAAGTTTTCTTGGTTTGGCTGGATATTATCGACGTTTTGTGAAACATTTTTCACAATTATCTAATCCACTCACCAGGTTGACTAAAAAAGGTTTTTTGTTCATGTGGACGGAGGAATTTGAAGATAATTTCAAGGAGTTGAAAAGAAGGTTATCAAGTGCACCTATACTCACACTTCCTTGTAGTGGAGAAATATTTGTGATCTACAGTGATGCATCCAAGAAGGGGTTGGGGTGTGTTCTTATACAAAATGATATGGTGACAGTTTGTGCCTCACGACAGTGGAAAATCGATGAGAAAAATTACCCAACTCATGATTTCGAGTAACCTGTGGTAATATTTGCATTAAATATTTGGAGGAATTATCTTTATGGTGAAAGGTGTGACATTTATACTAATCATAAAATTTTAAAGTATATTTTCACACAGAAGGAGCTGAATATATGTCAAAGAAGATGGTTGGACCTGATTAAGGATTACAACTGCAAAATTCATTACCACACTGGGAAAAAAACAAGGTGGCAGACTCATTAAGTCGACAAGACCATGCCAACATATCAATGATGAGGATCACAAAAGATCTAATATTTATTATTTTACAAAGGATGCATCTTGGAATTATAAATAAAGTGGAAAAATCTTATCTTTCTCAAATTAATGTGAAACCATATATACATGTGAAGATTAAAGAGGCACAGAAAGAAGATGTAGAGTTACAAAAGAAGGTGAGAAATATTCCTGAATTCAACCTTGATTTTGATGGGATAATAAGGTTCAAGAATCGGGTTTGTGTTCCACCCATCCCAGAATTAAAGGAGCTGCTGGATGAGGCTCATAGTTCTTCATTTTCTATTCATCCTGGAAGCACGAAGATGTATAGGGACCTGAAAGAGTACTTCTGGTGGGATGGCATGAAAAGATATGTTGATGAATATGTCTCTCAATTTTTGGTTTGTCAGTAAGTTAAATCTTAGTGACAAAAGTCTATGGGGATGTTTCAACCCTTACAAATACCCAAATGGAAATGGGAAAACATCACTATGTACTTTTTCAATGGACTTCCTAAAACATCCAAAGGTAATAATGCTATCTGGGTTATAGTTGATCGTCTTACGATGTCTGCACACTTCATTGATATTAGAGAGGATTTCACTCTTGATCAGCTTGCTAGGATATATGTAAAGGAAGTGGTAAGATTTCCTGAAGTACCACTTTCTATTATATCTGATCGGGATCTGAGGTTTACCATGATGTTTTGGTGAAGTCTTCAGCATACTCTGGATAGAGAGTTGAGCTTCATCATTTCTTATCATCCTCAGACACACAGTCAGTCTGAGAGAACAATTCAAACTCTAGAAGTCATGTTATGAGTTTTCTCTATAGACTTCAAAGGTGGTTGGGATCAACACCTACCTCTGGTAAAATTTTATTATAATAATAGATTTCACTCCAATATTCAGATGGATCCTTATGAAGCTCTCAATGGAAAGAAATTCCGAACTCCAACTTGCTTGGATGAAGTTGGGGAAGGAAAGCTTTTAGGACCTGATCTTGTTGATGAGATGGATGAAAATACCTGATCTATTCTACAACACATAAGAGCAGCTCAAAGTCGACAAAAAAGTTATCCCGATATACGAAAAAAGACCTAGTGTTTGAAGTTGGTGATAAAGTGTTCATACGAATATCTCCTTGGAAGAGAGTAATGAGAATTGGAAATAAGGCAAAGCTGAGCCCTAGGTATATCGGTCCATTCGAAATACTGGATTGTGTTGGGAATGTAGTTTACCGATTGGCGATTACACCGAATCTCTCTCAAGTTCATGATGTGTTCCATGTATCTCTCCTGAGAAAGTACATACCTGATCCTTCACATGTACTCAGCTCAGAAGTTGTACCGCTGGAGCAAGATCTTTCTTATGAAGAATAGCCGATAGAGATTCTGGATCATAGAAAAAAAGTTCTATGAAACAAGACCACTCTCTTGGTGAAAGTTTTATGGAGGAACCACCAATTATAATAAGTTACATGGGAGCTTGAGGATATGATGAGGGAGAGGTATCCTCATCTGTTTGTTACAAAGTGAATAATTTTCAGGGCAAAATTCATTTTAAGGGGGGTAGAATGTATTACCCGAAATTTTTATGAGAAATATTTTGTTTTTATACATCATCAAAGGAATCTTTCACTACAAACAACACTAGATTGTCTTGATTTTTATGCAATCGCGGCCTTCCTCGATAGCTTGAATTGTACGCAATACAGAGTTTCACTAAACAACGATATGCTATTAAAATATTATTAAAACTAGCCGTTATGAATAGAAATAACACTTTTTGAAATTTTATAAATTTTATTTTTCAAAATGGACTTCATTTTTGGATTCGGAATATCGAAATTATCCTAGCTTGAAATTTTGGTATTTTTCTGAAAACATTCAATTTTTGATGAATAGTGAAAACACTAGGTTACTAATTAAAAACCGAATTTTTCTTTAAATAATTAGTTATTTTATTTAAATTTATTTTAGGTCAAAATTTATACATAATACCTATATAATTTCAATTTAATTCATTAGAGTCATTTTATAATAATGTTATATATATAAATTTTATTGAACTTTTGACCGTCTTTTACCCACCTCCTAGGAGAATTTTCAAATTTTCATAAAACTAAATTTTACAACTTTTGTGAATGGAATTTCAAAAATATGACAGATATGGTTGATGTCAGTAAGTAAAATGTGTTTCAATGAGATGAAAATAATTTTTGGTGAAAAGTAACTTTTTACTTTTATTTACCACGGTTAAAAGTAAATAGGGTAATTAAGTGTAAAAATGATATTATAATTACCCTAAAACATGTAATAATTCTATTAGATAAGTGTAATTCGACCAAAAACAACATTAGGGATAAAATATTACCCTTTATGTCCACATGGATTAGATTAAGACATTTAATATTATTTTATTTAAAGAATAGTTAAAATAGTAAATATCAAATTGTAATAACTAAAACATTTGTAATTTGGGGTTATACATAAGATAAATTTGACTATAAATATTCATTAGAAAGATAGAACAATTAGATAAATAATGGTATTTTATTTATAATTTTTATACATTAAATAATTTAATTTATTTATGACACAATTGTGATGCAATAATTATGTTATTAATGAAATATTAACATAATTGATGTTATAAATACTCAAGTTAATGTAATATGAGACTTTTTATGAATTAAACTTTTTTTATATGATAATATGACATGTTGGTATGGATTTAATTTACTTTTTTTGAACTAATAATGCGGTTTGGATTTTTAAAAAAATCAATTACCAAATAGTGTAAAAATTGACATAAAATAGTTTTACAAATAAATATTATATTATTAATTGTTATATTATTTTTAAAAATCTACAGTTTCATCAAAATGACTTATATATGGTTATATATATTAATAATGAACAACTTGGGGTTAGTTTTTCTTGCTATAGAATGTTTATTAACATTATAGTGTAAGAAAACAAGAAGACACGGTAAAAGTAAAATTACTGATCTTAAAGTTAAATCTAAACGATAAGATAAAAATAGTAAAATAAACTTGAACAAATAATATTGTATGAGGGAATTTCGACCCACCCCACCTTAGCTTAAAAATAAATCAATTTGGAGCTATTGAAAACTGAACATGACATTATAATAAAATAATATTTTTAGTTTTTCCAAAGGTGCCCCTCTCCTCCCTTAAAAAAGGGCACCTCTCCCTCTCCTCCTCGCACCACATTGAGCCATCAAGCTCGGCCAAAACCTAAACAATTATCTTCTACAATACCCTAGAAACATCCTAGAGGTCCATGTATTTTAAAAAGACCATCCCTAGTTCCCTAAGAGGAGGTGAAGAAGGGGTTCGTCAAAGAAGAGGTAATACCCATTATCGATCCTTTCCAATTTATTTCTTCTTAAACTTCTTCTTACTTAGTTGTTTCAGTATGAAGTAATAACATCAGTATCAATAATATACTGATATGTTATTATAAATATGGAAAAAACCTATTTCACCTTCTATCCATCCTACGGAAAATGAAATCACAGCGCGTGCATACGTACGGAATACCGTCTCAGAGTCGTGGTATAGTCTGTTTTCCACCACCACCTTTCTTGGTTGGGTATAATGGTGTAGAGAATAACTATATATTATTATTTTAAAGTAATATTTATTCTTAAATAGTATACATACACTCCAATACAATTCCACGATCATGGGAATGATATCATCGCTTGTGCGTACGTACGGAATACCGTCTCCACGATGTGATGCGACTCGTTCTACATGATATTCATTGCATAATGATTATGTAAATGAATTTAATGAATAAATATGATATATATTATACTAATACCATTTATTAAATGAGGTATCTATAATATACAAATAAGAATAAAAATTTATTCAACAAAACAAGCATAAGAACAAAAAAGCAATAAACACCCGAATAACAAGTAGCAATGAAATATTACTAATACAAAGCTAAGAATATGACCATATATGATATCATAACAATGATTAAAATTATGGAATATGTCGATAACAGTATTTAAATCATTATACAGGAGGTTCAGATATGTACGAAGCAAATCATACCTAAGGTAAGGGAAAATCTTGCAATCTCAATTTTTATCCGAGATTGTTTATACTTCAGAATTTACTGGGGAATATTTATCATCCCCATCCATGTTTTCTAAATATGTAATATTATTTATATCCTCCTACAATTTTTTAAATCCAATCTTACCCTTATGTGAGTTTTTAGTAAAATATATGAAAGGAATCTTTTGACATTTTTCGTACGAGGTACTTTTCGACTTTTCCGGCCAAAGTATGAGAAGAATGTTTTTTAACTTATACGACATGAATGGATTTTTATGATTTCATAGACAATTATTTCCATGAAGCTACTTTCAAAAGTTTTCAATCTTATTTTTAATCAACTTCTTTTACATTAAAATTGTAAGATATGTTAAGAAAGGAAAATTGTTTTTGAAGTAGAAATGATATTTTCCTCAAGAATGGAGTCCAAGTGTTTTATCAAAATTATTTTCAATCTAAGATAATATAGGATTCTGTTTCTCTCCCTATTCTTACAATGTTTTGATTATGTTATGATGAAATTATTTTTATGATGTCCTTCTATCTTATATGGATTGTGTTATGACAACATGATGTTTAAGAATCCCACTTTTTATTACCTGGGTTATGTTATGATGTATGATTTATGATCTTGAGGAACACATAAGAATTGTATCATTATGAGATGGTTGGAACCTATATATCCCACCAATTCATTGGGTAAAGATTTATATCTCATGAGATAGACATGGCTGGAACAACATGTTAAACCCGTTCAGTGATACAGGACTGAAACGAGGAGTGAACTCTGTTCAGAAATGGACTTTGTCCCCTAAGATAGTCTTGGAAATGAGTCATGACTAATAAGAAATGATTATATATGATTATGTGTGTATGAAAAAAATATTCATGTTTTTAGTTATGATTATTTGGGATTACATTTCACCACTATGATATATCCCATGTTATGATATTATGATCTCTTTTATAGGTTAAGTTTTCCAAAATGTTATGTTCTTATTAATATGATGTGATTGATATTTATTTTGTTTACCCTTACTGAGCATTTGAGATCACCCTTTTGTTTTTTTTCTTTCCCCAGGTCAGGATGATGGGTACTATGTAGAATATTACAAAAGGGAATCTAGATATGATGAAATAAATGGGAGACAACATAGATGATTTATGAACCAGTTGTTTATGTATCCCAGTTTCTAAAGACACTATACATATATGGTCCTTTCATGGTTTTGTAATATGTTGTAATAAATGTGATTCAATTATGAAGTAATAACAATGCATGTAATGTATGGGTCATTATAGAGCAGGAGGCCAAAATACATGACTAGTGGCGAGAGTTGTTCTCAAATAGTGTTTTGACACCCCTATAAGGTGAACTTGGGGGAAAATCTTTTAAGGGGATAAGACTGTAAGAACCTTGTTTTTCACTAAAGTATGGATCCATTAAATTTCAGTAAAATTATTATTTCTATATTTAAAATGGATTCTTAATGATTTATAAATGGTCTCAGGGGTTTCTGGGGTTGTTTTGGAGCCCAAAATCCATATTATTGGGAGAACTAGGCATGGTACATGTTTTGTAGTAAACCGTGTAGAGAGACGAGATGGTTTGAGAAAAATGTGTGGGTGGAATTTTTTTTAGATTGGTCATTATAGCATAGTTATATCATGGATACCTTAACTGTGCGGAATAAATATGCGAGTACCCCTTTCTCCTCATACACATGCATGGTGTGCACACGGTCCCGTAAACTATGTGGAAAAACCATGCACAAGAAAAATTTTGGGTAACGTTTACATATTTTACCTTAACGATCCAATTAATCACCTCCTTATTACATAATCTGATTTCCAGTGGGATTAACCTATATTTTTCTAATTTTGTATATTTTTGAATTCCTATCCTTGGGATCAAGAGACCTCCTTCATCCGGGATCTGGTTGATTTTTCGTTTGTCATTTTGGATGCTTGAAGTTATGTACTCGAGCCCTTTTGAGTCATTTTTCAACTCCCATTCTTTCGAACTAGTTATGGAGGTGTGATTTTTTTACACTTTTCTCAGATATACACTATTCCAAGACGAATCATAGATTAATACTTTTGACAACCCTTCTTTTATTACAAACTTATACATAATTTATTACATAAACTATTCACTTGATATAACATGGATGATCGAGAGGCCTAGAGTATTTAGGGCTTAGGATCATTACATAACAACTTAAAACATGAAATACAACATCTTTATTGAAAACATCCTTTACATGACCACTAAATTCCCTTGTACTTTGCATTGCATGGGATAAACTGAGGATATGCATATGAAAAGGGGTGAGCTATAAAGCCCAGCAAGGGAATAAACATGGAATACATGAGGAGTAAAATACATTTTAGAAAATAGGAATATCAATATAGCACAAGAAAAACATGAACATAAAGGCATGATAAAGCATGATAATCATAACATGGAAATGTGGAAACAACACTTAACATGGAATTTGCATGATCCAAGGCTCTTTGCACATGGAGCATGAGTAAATCCTCATTGCACATGAAGAATGAGTAAACCCTCATTGCAGAAGAATTAGCATGAGTCAACACTCATTTCACATGACGTATTGTGATACTATATTGTGCCCAATGCCTTGGAGTGCTATAAGGGCACACCCTTCTTAAACATTTCATTTCGTTCATAAGTGTGTCACATGGATTATAAAACATGGATTCATAAAACATAATCATTTATTCCACGATAAAGGAATGTGGAATTCATACATGAAACATTATAATCAATAATTAAATATGCATAATGGGGAATACCCTTGATGGAGAAATGGGAAAGGTATTCACTACAAAATGGCATTGGCTTAGAAAAATCGGTCTGATTTCGGCAGCGTAACAGCGTGGCATAAGAATTCATAAAAACAGTTGATGAGAGAGAAAGGGTTTCCTCATCATATATAAATGTAATGGACTGTAAGGAGGTCAAATATATACATGTCCAAATAATTTTAATGGAATTTAGATTAATGATACAAAAGTATTTCTTGAATGTAAATGAGGAGAGAGAAGTTCCTTTCTGAATTTCGACATAGTAATGGGTGTAAATGGGAGGCATTTAGTGAGAGATAAAGGGGTATCCCATATTTAAAAAATAATTAGGGAAGTATGAGGGAGTTGAAAAACTATACCCCATCATTTATAATTGAAATTAAATGGGAAAACAAACATAAAGAAAATTGGACAAAAATGAGAAAGGAAGAAAAACCCCTTACTTGGAAGTGTTCTTCCAAAGGCTTGAGAGATGCTTGAGAGAGGCTTTTTGGGAGCTTGGGGAACCTTTGGAGGATTCTAGAGATAGTATGTAAGAGGTTGGAAGAACACTAAAGGCTTTTATTGAGGAGGAAGTGGGAGATTGGGTGGGCTTATATAGGAAAGGTGAGTGAATTCTTTATTATTTAGGTTTAAGACCCCTTTCTTTAAACTAATCCAAACCATAAATAAGCTCATCGTTTTTGCCTATGTTTTTTGGAAAATGGAATATGAAAACAATATTTTATAATGCCAAATTCTTAAATTCTTAAAATAATGGGTTTTATTATGTATAGGTGAGTCACCCTCCCATGGAAAATAATTTAAAAAGACAAGATGTTTAATAAGTCTTCAGGGGTCCATTAATGCTTTGTAAAATATGTCAAACAAACCCAAAATCACATTATTTTAATGTTGAAACATATACTGGCAGAAAATAATGCTTATATTATTTTATTATATCACTATTGGGTCATTATGATGTCATAAAACACATTATATATTTAAACGATATTTAATTTTTACCCAAAAATTTGACTGCCTCAGAAAATTATGAAAAATTCACTGTTAGATAATTTCAACAT
The DNA here is from genome assembly GCA_963277665.1 of Viscum album. Taxonomy (NCBI): domain Eukaryota; kingdom Viridiplantae; phylum Streptophyta; class Magnoliopsida; order Santalales; family Viscaceae; genus Viscum; species Viscum album. The sequence goes on from OY728159.1 coordinate 1,044,509,690, forward strand.
TCTGATTCCAGAAATAACATTTATTTTATCTAAATAATTTTCTAAATATGTTAATTTTCACTTTAAAAAACCCTACACTTATCCAAAATTCACGGGTTTTGACAAAAATGGATTTTAAACCATAATAAAAATTAGAATAGCATTCATAAAATTATAAGATAATTTATATTTAATAAAATTTATTTTAATTAATATTAATTTAATAATAATAATAATAATTTATTAAAATATTATTTAATTCAAAAATATCTTAATTTAATAAAAATATATTTCTTAATTAAAGAATAACTAAAAACACTATTTGTACTTTAAAAATTATTTACAATGTATCAATTATGACAAGAAATTATATTAATTATTATATACGGAAATAAAATAAGATACATGAACATATTACTAGCGATTTGTTACATAAACCCTTAATACAGCCGCATAATACCTAAGGGTAAGGTGTGCGGTGGTGAAAGACTCTTGGGGTGGCTTAGATAACAATGCCCGAGTGGTAATCTCTATCAACTTCCACTTTTCCCGTAGATGGTCTAGTTCGAGCTTGACATGTTGAATCTCAGCGTGGGCTTGGTCATGAGCGAAGCCCAAGGATGCCACCTCTTTTCCGAGCTCTGACAAATGGGCTTCATATGGAGTAATTATACCAGATGAGGTCATCGCTTCTTTTGTCTGAGTAAATTAGATTTGTTAAAGCCTTATATTTATACTAATCATGTGATCACTGTTCAATGGTTATAAAAGTAATAGTCACAATTCTTAATATAAAACTAAATATTGTTGACATTTTATATAAACATTTTTCATAATGAGACATTTTATATAAACATTTCTCACCCTCGACATTTCCTTTTCCCACACTAAAAAAGATGTGGGTAACTCAGCTTCATAATTTCCTCTGATTCCCAAGTCACTTCATAAAACTTGTGGTTTTTCCGCAACACCATGTTGAGGGGAATTATCTTATTTGGTAGAAATTTTTCTCTACGATCTAAGATCTTCACTGGTTGCCCCTCATAAGAATGATCATCCCACGACTATACCACCTTAGAATAGATTACATGTGAAGGGTCTAATATGTACTTTTTTAAAAGGGATACATGAAATACATCATGTACATTGTCCATGGTAGGTGGAAGTGCTAGTCGATAGGCCACAACCCTGACACAGTCAAGAATCTAGAAGGGGCCGATGTACCTTGGACTTAACTTCCCATTCTTTCCAAACTTCATGAAGTTCTTCCACAAATATATGCTTAGAAAAACCTTGTCTCCGACTTTAAACTCAAGGTCTCATCGATGATTATATGGATAACTCTTCTGTCAACTCTGGGCTGCCTTGATATGTTGGTGAATGGTTTTCACCTTCTCCACCATTTCCTCAACTATTTCTGGTCTAAGCATCTTACGTTAACCGACCTCATCTCAATATGATGGTGTTCTGCACCTTTTCCCATATAGGGCTTCATATGGTGCCATTTGGATGCTCGAGTGGAAACTGTTATTATAAGAAAATCAACCAGAAGAAGATGTTGATCCCATCCTTATTTAAAGTACATTTAGCACGCTCTAAACATGTCCTCAAGTGTTTGGATAGTCTGCTCAGATTGGCCATTAGTTTGAGGATGATAGGCCGTAATGAAGTGTAGTTTAGTATTCAGAGCATGTTGAAGACTCTTCCATAACATAGAGGTGAATCTTGGATCTCGGTCAAACACAATAGATAGTGGAACTCCATGCAGCCTTACCACTTCCTGAATATATATCCATGCCAGTTGATCCAATTAGAAATCCTCCCGAATATCAATGAAGTGTGCAGTCTTTGTAAGACAATCCACAACAACCCAGATTTCCTTGTTGCCTTTGGATGTCCTCGTAAGTCCTGTGACAAAGTCCATGGTGATTTTATCTCAGAGATCTCGATACATCATTTTGATCCCTGGGTGAATATAGAAATTTGAACTATGTGCGTCATCCAAAAGTTCCTTCTACAGCTCCAGACATGATGGAACACATATCTTTTCCGAAATTCCACAATTCCTTCTTCATTAACATTAAACACCGAGGATTTCCCCTTTCTGATAGCTTCAACATTTTCTTTAATTCCCACATCATCCTTCTGAGCATCCATTAACCTTTCCAAAAGAGACAGTTCAGCAATAATTTGTGAAAGGATTGATGATTCCCACTTCATTATGATTCTCATGTCCATCTTCATCAAGTCTAATAAGATTGTATCCCTCTCAATTCTCATCATTGATAGAATCGCTGGGTCCTTTCTACTTAGGGCATATTCCACCTTGTTCGCATTCACAGGGTGGTAATGTATTGACCAGTAATAATCCTTGACGATCTATATCCATCTTATATAGTGCATATTAAGCTCTTTCTGTGTGAATATATATTTAAGACTCTTGTGGTCATCATATATATCACATTTCTCCCCATAGATATAATGCCGTCAGATTTTTTAGGAAAAGATCACCGCTTCCAACTCCAGATCATGTGTTGGATAGTTTCGCTCATGGATTTTCAACTGCCTTGAGGCATAGGATATCACTTTATCATTCTGCATCAGCACACAGCCTAAGCCCTTCTTCAAAGACTCACTGAATACTACAAAAATTTCCCCACTTGTGGGACAAGTGAGCACGAGCGCTGTGATAAGCCTCTTTTTCAACTCCTTGAAGGTTTATTCACATTAATCACTCCAAGAAAACGTTACTCCCTTTCAATTTAGCTTGGTAAGAGGTTTGGTAAATCGTGATAAATTTCTCACAAATCGTCGATAATATCCAGCTAACCCCAAGAAGCTACGGATATCCGTTACCAATGATGGCCTCAGCCATCCCTCAATTGCATCTGTTTTGGAGGGACCACAGATATCCTATTACTTGAGATGATATAGCCCAAGAATGAGACCTCCTTAAACCATAAATCAAACTTTCTGTACTTTTCATAGAGCTTCTCCTTGCGCAATGTCTCTAGTACAGTTCTTAAATGCTCCACATGATCTTCCTTGGTTTTGGAGTATATTAGAATATCATCTATAAAGACTACCCCAAATTTTGTCAAGGTAATATCTAAAGACACTATTCATCAAGTCGATGAATATTTCTATAGAATTAGTGAATCTAAAAGGCATTACTATGAATTCATAGTGCCCATATCTTGTATGAAAAGTAGTCTTGGGGACATCTTCCTTCTTCACCGTTACATGATAATATCCCAACCGCAATTCTACCTTGGAGAAGTATTGTTCTCCATGAAGCTGATCAAACAAGTCATAGATCCATTTTAGAGGATACTTGTTCTTTATCGTGATTTTTTTAAGTTCACGATAATTGATGAAAATCCGCATTGACCCATCCTTCTTCTTGACGAAGAGGACTGGTGCACCCCATCGTGAAGCACTTAGGCGTATAAACCCTTTATCTAAATTATCCTATAGTTGTTTATTCATCTCTTCAAGCTCCACTGTAGACATTCTATTTGGAGTCTTGGATATTGGTAGTTCCCCTGGTATAAGTTCAATTAAGAATTAAACATCTCTTCTAGGAGGAAGACCAAGCAGTTCCTCAGGAAACACATCAGCGAATTCCCTCACAATAGGCATTTCCTCAAGGATGTTTTATTCCTTGGACTCAATCATCTGAGCTAGATACGCATGCTCAGAGGGCATTAATATCCATGCAAGAGATGATTTAGTTAAAGGTGATTCATCTTCCTCCTTACACTTGTAATGAATCATGGGTCTATTCTCCATATGGAGTGTGATTTTTCTCCCCCGACAATCTATGTTTGCTCGATATAAGGAAATCCAATCCATGACAAGAATTGCATAAAATTCCACTAGAGGGAGTATGATGAGGTTTGCCGTGAAATTCAATCCACATATTATAACAGGGGAAGACTTATATTCATTGGATGCAATGATTGCCCCATTTTTCGTACTCACTGAAATTTTCACTTCCATGATTTTTGGTCATGCTGGCATTATTCTACTAAACATTCAAGATATAAAATATTGCGTAGAACCTGAATCAACAATTATGTTAACTATTCTTGAATGAATAACTAGCTTACCTGTCACAACTTCGTTGTCAGGGTTTGCTTCGGCAGAAGTGATGGAAAAAAAGCTCTTCCTTGCTACCTTGGAGGTTGTTGGTTACCTCCTAAAACCCTTGGTTTAGGGTGCTAATTTTAAAAATGCACGGGTTCTTTCCAGTTGTATAAATGAACAATGCGTTGAGGTTCGAATGGAGTGTTCCTCCCCTCTGTCATAGCCACAACTCTTTCATTCTAATAGTTAACATCTAGGTGCCCTTCTCTTTCACACCTATAGAATTTCCTCATCCCCTTGAGGCAATTTCGAGGGTTCTTCTTTTCGCATTTTTGGAAAGTGGGGTGCTGGATCTTCTTAGCACCATTGGATTTATCCATCAGACCTCCAGCATTGATTTCCACCATATGCTTCTTGTCCCCATGATACCCCTGTGATTCCCTGATCTCTATTTCTACCTTGGGGGCACATCAGACAATTTCCTCATAGCTATCGAAGTCACGGATCACTAATGCTTTCCACAGGCTAGGCTTCAGCTCACGAAAAAAGTGGTCAACCTTGCATTTGGGGGTAATAACAAAGCCGAAAGTGTACCATGAAAGCCTTGTGAAGTTTTCCTCGTACGCTCCAACAGAATATTCATCGTTTTTCTTGAGGGAAAGGAAGTCCCTTTCCATCTTAAGCCATAGGGTGCGTGGAAAATATTTATCAAAAAACATCTTCCGGAAATCCTTCCATTCTAATGCCTCGATCTCCTCCTCAGGCTTCATAATTTTTATAAGCGTACACCATTGACCAGCTTCACCCTCTACACGATAATCCTCCAGGAGAACCTTCTCTTTTTCAGAACATTGAAGGATGGAGAAGAACTTTTCAATGGAGTTGATCCATTGATCAGTGATCATGGGATCAGATGATCCACTAAAAGTATGAGGCCTTTCTCTCATGAGGCTCTCAATAACAACTTGTTCTTTCTTAGGTGGGGTTGAACGTTCCTCTTGACCTGTGTTTCTATTCAAAGCATGAGTTAGCTGAGAGATAAGTGTGACAAAGTTTACGATTCCTTCTCCCATTGGATTGGGCATCTCATTAGTACAGTCATCACACTGATCTTCACACAAGTTGTTAGTCTGAGTCCTCCTATTATCGGCCATTGGCTGGAATAAAGGGAAAGTTAGGGGGTAACACATAAAGGGGAATCCAAAGACAAAAGTTTATGACATAAAAATAAACATTTATTTCCTTAACTCATGAGTCTATAGTCTTCAACCTAGTCTTTTCATGATATACTTTCTATCATATAATCTTAGGGGCCTTTTTTTATTCCACTAATAAGGGTTCATACTAAGCTTGTGAATTTATCAAAACATATCCCCTGGTAGTGTCATAACCAAGAGTGGAGCATGGCCTCTTGTCGTGCACCATTTCTCGTTCGAGTCTAGCTCAAAGCGGTGTTTTCGGGTTTTACCCCTAGGATACATAAGTGCCAGAGATGCCTCTAACAGGTCATATCCAGACAGGGATGTATTTGTTAGATAAACCACTTACTCAGTACTTACCAAAACATAGGGATGTTTTTATTATACTTAGACTTGTATCTAAATATTTTCTAGGGTTTTCTAATCCTAATCCCAAAAATAAATAAACCTATCCTCTGATGCCAACTGTGACAACCCTGCTTTTATTACAAACATTAACATTAATTATTACATAGACTATTCACTTGGTACAACATGGATGATCTAGAGGTATAGTGTCTTTGGGGATTAGGATCATTAAAAAACAACTTAAAACATGAAATACCACATCTTTATTGAAAACATCCTTTACCTGACCACTACATTCCATCGTACTTTGCATTGCATGGGATAACCTGAGGACATGCATAAGAAAAGGGGTGATCTATAAATCCCAGTAAGGGAATAAACATAGAATACATGAGGAGTACAATACATGTTAGAAAATAGGCATATCAATATATCACAAGAGAAAAATGAATATAAAGGAATGATAAATCATGATAATCATAAAATGATAATGTGGCAGCAACACATAACATGGAATTAACATGAGCCAAGGCTCATTGCACATGGAGCATGAGTTAATACTTATTGCACATGAAGTAGGATTAAACCCTCGTTGCACTTGAATTAGAATGATTAAACACTCATTTCACATGAGGTATCAGAATACTATGCTTTATCCAACGCATTGGATCACTATAAGGGTGCACCCTTCTTAAACATTTCATTTCATGCATAAGTGTGCCACATGGATCAAGAAACATGGATTCATAAAACATAATCATTTATTCCACGATAAAGTAATGTGGAATTCATACATGAAACATTATAATCAATAATTAAATGTTCATAAAGGTGAATTCCCTTGATGGATAAATGGGCATGGTATACACTACACAATGGCATTGGGTTAGAAAAATCTGTGTGATTTCGGCAGCATAACTGCATGACATAAGAATTCATAAAAATGATTGACAAGAGATAAAGGGGTTCCTCATCATATTTACATATAATGGAAAGTAAGGAGGGAATATAGATACATTTCCCAATAATTGTAATTTAATTTAGATTCATGATACAAAATTATTGCTTGAATGTAAATGAGGTGAGAGAAGTTCCTTTCGGAATTTCGGCATAGTAACAGGTGTACATGGGAGGCATTTAATGAGAGAGAAAGAGGACTCCCGTCATTCAAACATAATGAGGGAAGTATGAGGGAGGTGAAAACCCATACCCCAACATTCATAATTGAAATTAAATGGGCAAAACAACTTAATGAAAATTGGAGAAAATTGAGAACGAAAGAAAAAACCCTTACTTGGAAGTGTGCTTTCAAAGGTTTGAGAGAGGTTTGAGAGAGGATTCTTGGGAGCTTGGGGATCCATTGGAGGATTCTAGAGAGAGTATGGAATATTTCGCATGAACAAACAAGTCTATGAGTGTGGAGGAAGTGGGATCTTGTGTGGGTTTATTTAGGAGAGGGGAGTAAATTTTATATTATTTAGGTTTGGGACCCCTTACATTAAACTAATCCAAACCATAAATTATCTCAATTTTTTTTCCCACGGTTTTTGGAAAAGGGAAGAGGAAAACCATATTTTATAAGTCCAAAGTCCTAAATTCTTAAAATAATGGGGTTGCTTATGTGGAGTTGAGTCACACTCCCATGGAAAATAATTTAAAAAGACATAATGTTTACTATGTCTTGAGGGGTCCATTAATGCTTTGTAAAATAAGGCAAACAAACCCAAAATAACATTAATTTTGTGTTAAAACATATATTGGTCGAACATTAAGCTTATAGTATTTTATTATATCACTATTGGGTCTTTATAATGTCCTAAAACAGATTATATATTTAAACGGTATTTAATTTTTACCCAAACATTTAACTATCTCAGAAAATTATGAAAAATTCACCGTTGGAAAATTTAGACATCCTGATTACAGAAATAAAATTTATTTTATCTAAATAATTTTATAAATATTTTAATTTTAACTTTTAAAATAAAAACCTACATTTTTCGAAAATTCACGGGTTTTGACAAAAATGGCTTTCAAACCATAATAAAGATTACAATTGCATTCATAAAATTTTAAGATCATTTATATTTAATAAAAATTAATTAATAATAATAATAATATTTTATTAATATATTCATTAATTCAAAAATCCATTAATTTAATAAAATATAATTCTTAATTAAATAATAACTAAAAACACTATTTGTACTTTAAAAACTATTTTCAATGTGTCAATAATGACAAGAAAGTATATTCATTACTATATAAAAAAATAAAAAAATATACATGAACATATTACAAGAGATTTGTTATATAACCCCTTAAAACATCCACATAAGACCTAAGGGTAAGGTGTGTGATGGTGACATACACTTGGGGTGGCTCGAATAACATCGCTCGAGTGGTAATATCTATCAACATCCACTTTTTCTGTAGACAGTTCCGTTTGAGCTTGACATGATGAAGCTCACCATGGGCATGGTCAAGAGCGAAGCCCAAGGACGCAACCTCCTTTTCATGCTCTGAAAAATGGGCTTCATATGGAGTAATTCTACCAGATGAGGCCATCTCTTATTTTTTCTGAGTAAATTGGATTTTTTAAAGACCTATATTTATACTAATCATGTGATCACTATTCAATGGCTATAAATGTAACGGTCACAATTCTAAACATAAAACCAAAGAAGTTGGAATTTTATATAAACATTTTTCATAAAGAGACATTTAATTAGATCATGATGGATTTCCATTAATGAAACTTTGGGTGGTTATAACACTGGATGAGGGGAGTTATATAATCCTAGGGTGGTTGGTCTATAACAGATCCCTCATGTTTTTTCTTGTAATTTTAATATGGGGCCCACCAATTTTATTTGGTTCTATTTTCAAAATTTATAGTCCATGTTTATAATCATTAGAACTATATGGTTGTTCGATTTCCAAATATAAGATTATTTGTTTGCGGTTACGGGCACAACTTCATCCATCCCACGTATAATGTTTTCCATAATTTTTTTTTCGTTTTTTTGACATGTTAAATCCACTATTAAGGTGTTCCTTGTCTTGAATATTCTAAGGGTAATATTTTCTATATTATATGTCTTGATTTAAATTGTGAATTTCGTAATTGAATGTACCATGTATGCCCACCACTTGACCCACCTATGGTAAGTGTGTCAATTTATAATTAATTGTGAATTATAAATTATCAAGTATACTAAGTATATGACTTGGAATTATTATAAGTAATTGAATTATAGGATTCATGTTCATAGCACCTCATACCATGTTAATTGAAGGTAGAGGAGTGCACCTTGATTTTTAAAAATTCTTTAAATGGATTGAATTAATGGTTTCATGGTTAATAAGACTTATCACACTAATGAAAAGTAATGGATCGAACCATAGGAATTACATATGACTTCCTTTTAAAAATAGAAGTGTCCTGACTCAAGCTTACCATGGATTTCTGACGAAATTCCCTAAGCACTTGAGGACCCCATTCTGAATTCAAGAATAAGGCTCTCTTTGGTCAAGAACCACCTAGAATCCAATCCTTATATAACATTTGATACCTAGTATGACAGTGTAGGATCATTCATGTAGTACTACATGATACCATGGATAAACTACTTGGATCCAACAATAACAAGTAGGATCCATGGTTAAATCCAATCATACCAAATCATTGTTTAGCACCATTTTACATTGGATAAACTCATTAGAATCGATAGGAATATTACTGTGGAGTATTGTGGACTATACTCCATGGATTTCACTCTTACCCTTAGCTAGTCTACAATAATTATTAAGGTGGATACCCTTGAGGTCTTCATTGGCTTGGTTATTACCTTGGAACTTCTTTATAAAACATCATTTTATGTTTCCTTGTTAAATATTGGAACTTTCACCATTTCTAAAATGTGACTTATTTATAATATAGTAATAATGTAATAATGAAATAGTTACATGCTCAGACAGTAGCCAAGGGTTGAAGCAGGAAATTGGTTATTTAGTTACATTGTAATGATTTACATTACTTATTTATTCTTTCACAATGTTACATTTTCATTATACATGATGGATGTTATAGGAACCATTTTTGGTTCCACATTGAGACTTATTACACACCATCTTTGAGAACCATTTGGTACTCATGGTAGATTACATGTGTGCATGGGTTGATAAAGGGATGTCTAATGCTTTTGAAAAAGGATTACTTTTTGGTCTATGATGTAGCTGGTAGCAGATGACTAAGTAGAGGAACGTGATTCTTGGGATAGTTTATGTATTTCATTTTTCTATATTTGGATTTTCAAGTATAACTGGTACATCATATCCATGTTTTTCAAATTACTACATACATGACACATCATCATCAACTTCTGTATGTTATCCAGTTATTTTAGATATTTTTATCCTTATATATTTCTGTTTTACTTTTTATTTAATTATATTTCTTCCCCTATTGACCTAGGTTTATATTTATCTTATGTTATACACTCTAGTAATTTGGGTATTGTCTCCCCATGAACACACACTAGGCCCTAGCTACTAGTCAGCGGCCTTTGGAATTTGGGGAGATGCCATTGAGGCCATGTATCCCACTGGGCTCGGTGGACCTATTAAGTCTCATCCATGTCTAGGATGCCACAATTTCATTCCATCACCCCACATATTAAAAATATACATAGAGGGATCTCTTCCCTGCATTGAAAAATTCTTTATGGGAGGAACTCAAAATCACATAGCAAGTCACTACGCAAGTGGAACCCAAAACCGCATTTCAAGGCTCTATGTGGTAAGAACCCAAGAACTCAAAGAACAATGCAATGTAGATGGATCCCTCACCTACATAGAAACATGATACAGTGAGCATACCCATACCTTTATAAGAACATTTGATGTGGAATGGGAATATTATGGTGTTCTAATCATTAGCTTCATTCACATCCCTCTATCATGCTACTGGGACCCACTTTGGACCCTCTATGAGCCATTCTAATGACAGCAGGATAAGGTCACTACAAAAACCACTTGATATGTATGATCAGATCATGGGACACATCAATGTTTATTCTTAGGTTAACATACCCCTGGTAAGCAGAGTCTTATTGGTTACGTATTTAACAAGGAGGTACTCATAATGTTCTCATGTCTACATTCACATGGTAATGAGGAACAACACTATGGATGTTCTCATGTAGAACAACATGTTCTAGGTACAGATTGTGAGGATAATGTTTTCCTTTCAATTTAGGTACAGTTCCTTATACTCCTCTCTACCCCAGGAACCAGTTATGAAATCCCTTCTGGAGTAATCCCCAATACTATTTTCTGGAGGCCACGATCTTTTGTTTATTCACCTTTTAGGCCATATCCAGATAGTTAAATAGATATTAATATCTTGGTTTAGAAAATATGAGAGGATAGGGGAACCCAAAATCTATGTCCCTCTAGTTTTGGTCATAGGATACCAAATAAGAGAGTAGATTATGACAACATTGCTTTTTATTACAACTTAAACATGATTTATTACATAAAACATCACTTGATAAAACAAAGAATAATGAGAGTTTTAGTGTCTTTGGGTCTTAGGATCATTACATAAAAATATAAAACATTAAATACAATATCTTTATTGAATGCTTCCTTTACATGAACACTACATTCCCTCGTACTTAGCATTGCATGGGATAACCTGAGGACATGCATAAGAAAAGGGTGAGCTATAAAGCCCAGTAAGGGAGTACACATGGAATATCATGAGGACTACAATACATGTTAATAAATAGTCATATCAAAAGATCATAAGAGAAACATTAACATAAAGGCACGATAAATCATGATAATCATAAAATGGAAATATGACAACAACACTTAACATGGAATTTCCATGAGCCAAGGCTCATTGCACATGGAGCATGAGTAAATCCTCATTGCACATAAAGCATGAGGAAACTCTCACTGAACATGAATTATCATGATTCAACACTCATTTCACATGACGTATCATGATACTATACTTTACCCAATTCATTGGAGCGCTATAAGGGCGTACCCTTCTTAAACATTTCATTTCATGCATAAGTGTGCCACATGGATCATAAAACATGGATTCATAAAACATAATAATTTATTCCACGATGAAAGAATGTGGAATTCATCATGAAACATTATATTCAATATGTAAATGGGAATAAAGGTTAATAACCTTGATGGAGAAATGAGCATGGTATTCACTACACAATGGCATTGGCTTAGAAAATTGGTGCAATTTCTGCAACGTAACGACGTGACATAAGAATTCATAAAAAAATGTTGATGAGATAGAAATGGCTTCCTCATCATATTTACATGTAATGGAATGTAAGGATTTCATATAGATACATTTCTAAACAAATGTAATAGAATTTATATTCGTCATACAAAAGTATTGATTGAATGTAAAAGAGGAGAGAGGAGTTCCTTTCAGAATTTAGGTATAGTAACGAGTGTACATGGGAGGAATTTAATGGGAGACAAAGGGGTATCGCATCTTTAAAAAATAAAGAGGGAAGTATGAGGGAGGTGCTAAACCATACACCAGTATTCATAATTGAAATTAAAATGGAAAAAAACATAAAGAAAATTGGACAAAAATGAGAAAGGAAGAAAACACCATTAATTGGAAGTGTGCTTCCAAAGGCTAGAGAGAGGATTGTGGGAGGATTCTTGGGAGCTTGGGGCACCTTGAGAGGATTCTAGAGAGTGTAGGGCAGAGTTTGGACGAACTCCAAATTCTTTGAGTGAGGAGGAAGTGGGAGCTCGGGTGGGTTTATATAGGAATGGTGAGGGAATTATTTATTATTTAGGTTTCGGTCCCCTTCCATTAAATTAATCCAAACCACAAAACATCCCATGGTTTTTGCCCATGGTTTTTGGAAAAGGGAAGAGGAAAAAAGTATTTTATAAGGCAAAATTCCGAACTTCTTAAAATAATAGGGTTTCTTATGTGGAGGTGAGTCACACTCTCATGGAAAACAATTTAAAAAGACAAGGTGTTTAATAAGTCTTGAGGGGTCCATTAATGAATTGAAAAGTAAGTAAAACAAACCCAAAATCACATTATTTTAATTGTAAAAAATATATTGGCTGAACATAAGGCTTATTGTATTATATTACATCACCATTGGGTCATTATGATATCATAAATCACATTATATATTTAAACAGTATTTAATTTTTACCCAAAAATGTGACTGTCTCAAAAAATTATGAAAAATTCACCATTGGACAATTTCAACATCTTGATTCTAGAAATAACATTTATTTTATCTAAATAATTTTATAAATGATTTAATTTTTACTTTTAAAATAAAAACTGACATTTATTGAAAATTCACGGGTTTTTACAGAAATGGCTTTCAATCTTTAATAAAAATTACAATTGCATTCATAAAAATATAAGATCATTTATATTTAATAAAAATTAATTTAAAAATAATAATAATATTTTCTTAAAATATTATTTAATTCAATACTCCCTTAATTTATTAAAATATAATTATTAATTAAATAACAACTAAAAACATTATTTATACTTTAAAAACTATTTACAATGTATTAATAATGACAAGAAAGTATATTCATTATTATATACGGAAAATAATGTACATGAATAGAGTACTATTTATTTGTTACATAATATCTTAAAAAAGCTGCATAAGACCTAAGGGTAAGGTGTGCGATGGTGACAGACTCTTGGGGTGGCTCAGATAACATTGCTCGAGTGGTAATCTCTATCAACATCCACTTTTCCCGTAGACGGTCCTGTTTGAGCATGACATGATGAAGCTCAGCTTGGGCTTGGTCCAGAAAAAAGCCCAAGGATGCCACCTCCTTTTCGAGATCCGACAAATGGGCTTCATATGGAGCAATTCTACTGAATGAGGCCATCAGTCCTTTTGTATGATTAAATTCGGATTTATTAAAGCCCTATATTTATACTAATCATGTGATCCCTGTTCAACGACTATATTATCAACGACCAAAATTCATAACATAAAACCAATGAGGTTGACAATTTATATAAACATAAAGAGACATTTAATTAGATTAAGAGGGATTTACATTAAATAAAATTTGGGTCATTACAATATCCCCCCCTTAAAAAATTTCTCCCTCGAAATTTCCTTTTCCCACACTAAAACAGATGTGGGCAACTCATCATCCATATTTCCTCCAATTCCCAAGTTGCTTCTTTAATCGTATGGTTTCTCCAAAAGTGCTTGACGAGGGGCATTGTCTTATTTTGTAGAACATTTTCTCTATAATCTAAGATCTTCACTGGTTTCTTCTCATAAGAAAGATCATCTTCCAATTGTACCACCTCAAAAGAGAGTACATGTGAAGGGTCCGATATGTACTCCCTTAAGAGGGATACATGAAATACATCATGTACTTTGGCCATAGTCGGTAGAAGTTCTAGTCGATAGGCCACAACCCCTACATGATCAAGAATCTAGAAGGGGCCGATATACCTTTGACATAACTTCCCTTTCCTTCCAAACCCCATGACCTTCTTCCACGGAGAGATGCGTAGAAAAACCATGTCTCTAACTTTAAACATAAGGTCTCATAGACGATTATCTTTATAACTCTTCTGTCGACTATGGGATTCCTTGATATGCTGCTAAATGGTTTTCAACTTCTCCACCATTTCCTCGACCATTTTTGGTCCAGGCACCTTACGTTCAACGACCTCATCCCAACATGTCGGTGTTCTGCACCTTTTCCCATACAGGGATTCATATGGTGCCATTTGGATGCTCGAGTGGAAACTGTTATTATAAGAGAAATCAACCAGAGGAAGATGTTGATCCCATCCTCCTTTAAAGTCCATTGAGAACGCTCTCAACATATCCTGAAGTGTTTGGATTGTTCACTCGGAATGGCCATCATTTTGAGGATGATAGGCTGTACTGATGTTCAGTTCATTATTCAGAGCATATTGAAGACTCTTCCAAAACATAGAGGTGAATTTTGGATCTCGGTCAGACACAATAGATAGTGGTACTCAATGAAACCTTACCACTTCCCTGATATATATCCGTGACAGTTGATCCAATGAGAAATCCTCACGAATAGCATTGATGTGTGTAGTCTTTGTAAGATGATCCACAATAACCCAGATCGCATTGTTGCCTTTGGATTTCCTCAGAAGTCTAGTGATGAAGTCCATGGTGGTGTTCTCCCATTTACATTCTAGTATAGTAAATGGTTGCATCATCCACTTAGACTTCTGCCTCTTTGCATTCACTTTCTATAACTCTAGGAACTTTAATGTATATATAGCAATCTCCTTTTTCATATTATCCCACCAAATGTTTTCTCATAGATCTCGATACATATTTCTTCTCCCCGGGTGAATAGCGGAATTTGAACTATGTGCATCATCCAAAAGTTCCTTCATCAGCTCCGAACTTGAAGGAACACATATTCTTTTCCCAAACCGCACAATTCCATCTTCATTAACATTAAACTCCGAGGATTTCCCTTTTTCGATAGATTCCACTTTTTCTTAAATTCCCACATCATCATTTTGAGAATCCTTTAACCTTTCCAAAAGAGATGGTTGAGCAATCATTTGTGAAATATTTGATGATTTTCCCATCACTATGATTCCCATGTCTATCATCATCATTTCTAATAAGATTGGATCCTTATCAATTCTCATCATTGATAGAATCGCCAGATCATTTCTACTTACGGCATTTGCCACCTTGTTTGCTTTCCCAGGGTGGTAATGGAATGAATAGTCATAATCCCTAATGATCTCTATCCATATTATCTGACTCATATTAAGCTCTTTCTATGTGAATATATATTTAAGACTCTTGTGGTCAGTATATATCTCACATTTCTCTCCATATAGGTAATTCCGCTGGATTTTCAATGAAAAGATCATCGCCGCCAACTCCAGATCATGTGTTGGATAGTTTCTCTCATTGATTTTCAATTTCCATGTGGCATAGGATATCACTTTATCATTTTGTATTAGCACATAGCCTAAGACATTCTTCGAAGCATCACTGAGTACCACAAAAAATTCCCCACTTGTGAGAAAGTGAGAACGGGCGTAGTGATAAGCCTCCTTTTCAACTCCTTGAATCTTTCTTCGCATTCATAACTCCAAGAAAACTTTACACCCTTTTGAGTTAGCTTGGTTAGAGGGCCAGACTATCATGAGAAATTTCTCAAAATCATCGATAATATCTAGCTAACCCCAAGAAGCTATGGATATCCATTACCAATATTGGGCTCGACCATCCCTCAATTGCATCTATTTTGGAGGGATCCACAGATATCCCATTACTTGTGATGATATATCCCATGAATGAGACTTCCTTTAATAAGGATTCACACTTTCTATACTTTTCAAAGAACTTCTCCTTGCACAAAGTCTCCAGTACAGTTCGTAAATGCTTCTCATGATCCTCCTTGGTTTTGGACTGTATTAGAATATCTTCTATAAAGACTACCAAAAAATTTTCTAGGTAATATCTAAAGAATCTATTCATTAAGTCCATGAATATTTCTGGAGCATTAGTGAGTCCGAAAGGCATTACTAAGAATTTCATATTGCCTGTATATTGTGCGAAAAGCAGTCTTGGGGATATCTTTCTTCTTCAACCTTACTGGATAATATCCCGACCGCAAGTCCACCTTTGAGAAGTATTGTTCTACACGAAACTGATCAAATAAGTCATCAATTATTGGGAGAGGATACTTGTTCTTTAACGTGATTTTGTTAAGTTCACGATAATCATGGAAAAGCCGCATTGACCCATCCTTCTTCTTGACGAAGAGGACTGGTGCACCCCTTGGTGAAGCACTTGGGCGTATAAACCCTTTATCCAGATTTTCCAGTAGTTGTTTCTTCAGATCTTCAAGCTCTACAACAAACATTCTATATGGAGTTTTGGATATTGGTAAATCCTTAGGTATAAGATCAATTGAGAATTCAACATCTCTTCTAGGAGGAAGACCATGAAGTTCCTCAGGAAAAACTTCAGCGAATTCCCTCACAATAGGCATTTCTTCAAGGATGATTTCTGCCATGGAGTCAATCATCTGAGCTAGATACGCATTCTCATAAGGTAGTAATATCCATTCTTTAGATGATGGAGCTAAAGGAGATTCATCTTCTTCCTTACACTTGTAAAGAATCGGTGGTCGATTCTCCATATGGAGTGTGATTTCCCTCTCCCGACAATTTATGTTGGCACTATATAAGGATATCCAATCCAAGCCATGAATTGCATCAAATTCCACCGGAGGGAGTATGATGAGGTTCTTCGGGAAATTAAATCCACAGATTATAATAGGGGACGACTTATATTAATGGGATGCAATGATTTTCCCATTTTCTGTACTCACCGACATCTTCACTTCCATGATTTATGGTGGTGCTGGGATTGTTCTACTAAACCTTCGAGATAAAAAAAGAATGCGTAGAACCTGAATCAAAAATTACGTTCACTATTCTTTAGTGAATTACTAGCGTAAATGTCACCACTTCATTTTTGGGTTTCACTTTGGCAGAAGTGATGGCAAAAGCTCTTGCTACATTGGAGGTTGTTGGTTGCCTCCGAAAACCTTGGATTAGGGCATTGATTTGCAAAATGACCCAGTACATTTCATTTGTGTCATTGAACAATGTGTTGAGGTTAGAACGGAGCGTTCCTATCCTTTTTCACAGCCGCAGGACTTTCTTGCTGGCAGTTAATAGCTAGGTTCCCTTCTCTTCCACACCTGAAGCATTTCCTCGTCCCCTTAAAAAAATTTCCAGGGTGCTTCTTTCCGCACTTTTGGAAAGTGGGGGTGCTTGATCTTCTTAGCACCGTTGGATTTATCCTTCAAACCACCAGCATTGAAGTCCACCTTACGCTTCTTATCCCCATGATACTCTTGTGATTCTCTGATCTCCATTTCGACCTTGAGGGCACACCAAACAATTTCTTCATAGCTATCGAAGTCACGGATTTCTAATGCTTTCCATAGCCTAGGATTCAACCCACCAAAGAAGCAGTCAACTTTGCATTATAGGTTAACGACAAATCTAGAAGAATATTGTGCAATCCTTGTGAAGTTTTCCTCGTACACTCCAACAGATTCTTCATATTTTTTATTTAGGGAAAGGAATTTCCTTTCCATCTTATGCCGGAGGGTGTGTGGAAAATATTTGTCGAAAAACATCTTCTAGAAATCCTTCCATTCCAACGCCTCAATCTCCTCTTCAGGCTTCATATTTTTGATCAACGTCCACCATTGATCAGCTTCACCCTCTATACGATAATCCTCCAGGAGAACCTTCTCTTGTTCATAACATTGAAGTATGTAGAAGATCTTTTCAATGGAGTTGATCGATTGTTCAGCAATTGTGGGATCAGATGATCCACTAAAAGTAGGAGGCCTTGGTCTCATGAACCTCTCGATAGCGACTTGTTCTTTCTTGGGGGGGGGGGGGGTTGAACGTTCCTCTTGACCCATGTTTCTATAAAAAACATGAGTTAGCAGAGAGAGATGCATGACAACGTTTTTGATTCCCGCTCCCATTGGATTGGGCATCTCATTAGTACAATCATCACACTGATCTTCACAACGGTTCTTACCCCGAGTCCTCCTATTAACGGCCATTGGATGGAATAAAATTAAAGTTAGGGGTAACACATAAAGGGTAATCCAAAGACAAAAGTTGATTACTTATAAATAAACTTTTATTTTCTTCACTCGTGAGTCTACAGGCTTCAATCGAGGATTTTTATGATCTACCTTCTAACATATATTCTTAGGGTACTTTTTTTTTAATTCCCTTAATAAGGGTTCATACTAATCTTGTGAATTTTTCAAATCATATCCTCGGGAGTGTCATACCCAATAGTGCAGCAAGGCCCATTTTCGTGCACTGGTTCCCGTTTGAGTCTAGATGAAAGCGGGGTTTTCAGGTTTTACCCCTAGGATACATCTCTTCTAGAGCCGCCTCTACCTTCTCGTATCCAGACATTGATGTATTTTATTGATAACCCACTTACTCAATACTCACAAAAATATAGGGAAGTTTTTATTGCACTTATTCTTGTATCTAAGACTTTACTAGGGGTTTCTAATCCTAATACAAAAAATAACTAAACCTATCCTCTGATACCATCTATGACATGCCCACTTTTTATTACAACTTAATCATGATTTAATAAATAAAACGTCACTTGATACAAAAAAGAAGATCGATGGGTTTAGTGTCTTTGGGTCTTAGGTTCATTACATAAAAACTTAAAACATGAAATACAACATATTTATTGAAATCTTCATTTACATGACCACAACATTCCCTTGTACTTAGCATTGTATGGGATAACCTAAGGACATACATAAGAAAAGGGTGTGCTATAAAGACCAGTAAGGGACTACACATGGAATATCATGAAGAGTAAAATACGTGTTAGGAAATAGGAATATCAATAGATCAAAAGAGAAACATGAACATAAAGGAATGATAAATCATGATAATCATTACATGGAAATGTGGTAACAACACTTAATATGGAATTAGCATGAGCCAAGGCTCATTGAACATGGAGCATGAGTAAATCATCATTGCACATAAATCACAAGTAAACATTTGTTGCACTTGAATTAGAATGAGTAAACAATCATTACACATGATGTATCATGATTCTATACTTTACCCAATGCATTAGAGTTCTATAAGGGCACACCCTTCTTAAACATTTCATTTCATGCATGAGTGTTCCACATGGATCATAGAACATGGATTAATAAAACATAATCATTTATTCCACGAAGAAGGAATGTGGAATTCATAAATGAAACTTTATAATCAATATGTAAATGTGTATAAATTTGAATACCCTTGATGGAGAAATGATCATGGTATTCAGTACACAATGGCATTGGCATAGAAAATCAGTGCGAGTTCGGCAGCGTAATGACGTGATATAAGAATTTATAAAAATTGGTTGATGATATTGAAAGGGGTTCCTCATCAAATCTACATGTAATGGAAAGTAAGGAGGTCATATTGATACATGTCCCAACAATTTTAATGGAATTTAGATTCATGATACAAAAGTATTGGTTGAATGTAAAATAGGAGAGAGGAGTTCCTTTCAGAATTTTAGTATAGTAACAGGTGTAAATGGGAGGCATTTAATGAGCGAGAAAGGGGTCTCCCATCATTAAAACATAAATAGGGAAGTATTATAGAGGTTAGAAACCATAGCCCAACATTCATAATTGAAATTAAAATGGAAAAACAACTTAATGAAAATTGGACAAAAATGAGAAAGGAAGAAAAAGCCCTTACTTGGAAGTGTGCTTCCAAAGGCTATAGAGAGGCTTGTGAGAGGCTTCTTAGGAGCTTGGGGAACAATGGGAGGATTGTAGAAAAAGTATGTCAGAGTTTGGATGAACTCCAAATTCTTTTAGTGAGGAGGATGTGGGATCTTAGGTGGGTTTATATAGGAAAGGTGAGGGAATTCATTATTATTTAGGTTTGGGTCCCCTTCCGTTAAATTAATCCAAACCAAAAACCATCCCATGGTTTTTGCCAATGGTTTGTGGAAAAGGGAAGATGAAAACAATATTTTATAAGTCCAAAGTCCAAACTTCTAAAAATAATAGGTTTTCTTATGTGGAGGTGAGTCACACTCTAATGGAAAACAATTTAAAAAGACAAGGTGTTTAATAAGTCTTGAGGGGTCCATTATTGTTTTGAAAAGTAAGTAAAACAAACCCAAAATCACATTTTATTAATGGTAAAACATATATTGTCCGAACATAAAGATTATAGTATTTTATTACATCACCATTGGGTCATTATTATGTCATAAAACACATTATATATTTAAACGGTATTTAATTTTTACCAAAAAAATTGACTGTCTCAGAAAATTTTGAAAAATTCACCATTGGATAATTTCGACATCCTGATTCCAGAAATGACTTTTATTTTATCTAAATAATTTTCTAAATAAGTTAATTTTCACTTTTAAAATAAAAACCGACATTTATCGAAAATTCACGGCTTTTGACAGAAATGGCCTTGAAACCTTAATAAAAATTACAATTGCATTCATAAAATTATGAGATAATTTATATTAAATAAAAATTAATATAATAATAATTATAATAATAGTTTATTAAAATACTATTCCATTAAAAAATCCTTTAATTTAATAAAATTGAATTCTTAATTAAAAAATAACTAAAAATATTATTTTTACTTTAAAAAATATTTACAATGTATCAGTAATTAAAAGAAATTATATTCATTATTATATACAAAAAAATAATGTTCATGAACATAGTACTATTTATTTGTTACATAACCCCTTGAAACAACTGCACAAGACCTAAGGGTAAGGTGTGCGATGGTGAAAGACTCTTGGGGTGGCTCGGATAACATTTCTCGAGTGGTAATCTCTATCAACTTGCACTTTTCCCGTAGACGATACTGTTAGAGCTTGACATAATGAAGACCACCTTGGGCTTGGTCAAGAGCAAAGCCCAAGGACCCCACCTCTTTTCTGAGCTCCGAAAAATGGGCTTCATATGTAGAAATTCTCCTGGATGAGTCAATAAATTCTTTTGTCTGAGTAAATTTGGATTTGTTAAAGCCCTATATTTATACTAATCATGTGATCACTATTCAACGACTATATTAGAAACTGTCAAAATTCTTAACATAAAACCAGTGAAGTTGAAATATTATATAAACATCAAGAGACATTTAATTAGATCAAGAGGGATTCCCATTAATGAAACTTTGGTTTGTCACATAGATGGCATCCAGATCTCTTTTGTTCCCTCTTCCTTCGGGCCCATGCCTCAACCTCCAGTGGACAACACAGCTTGTGTTGTTTGTTGGATCTTATATTGCCTCTTGTTTCTCGTATAGAGCATGGCTCGTGTGGTCTTAGAGGTGAGTGGCGATCACACGATCCCATGAATATTTAAATCCTACCAAGTGTAATCCCTATCCAAACCAATAAATCCCCCTAAGTCAATATTTTCCTCATGATCCCAGAAACATATGCCTCCTATAAAGTATAATCCACAACCAAACACACCTAGTTGGCATCCTCCAGAGGTGTAAGCCATATTTCCATAATAAATATGTGATATTTGATTCTAGAACAGGCGGTATACATAGGAATCCTCTTCGAGGTCCAAACCCAATAGCCAAATTCAATATAATATTCTTTGGTATAAATCCCATGAAAGGTCATATCCAACAAAAAAGTAAATATTCCTTATAATACCCTCTCATCACTAGATTTATTAGGATATATTATTGATAACATAATACCCCACCTATGAGACCACATCTCTTTTAGGTATCTCGGGCTTCTTTGATGTTAGTCCCACACCCAAATTTGACTATGTTCCTTCATCGAAGAAGTCCTTGTCGCATGACAGTGAACTACATGGTTCAGTCCACCTCACACGACCTTAAATGGCGATGTGTCCTCTTATGTGTCACCAAACTATATAGGTTATGATTAGTCTTATGATGATACATATTATTCCCATCTTATGTGTTTTATCTCAAAATAAAACCAACTTCTACAACCATAGATGATAGTAAATTCCATGGAACCTTACTTTGGGGATTAAAACAAGCATCATACAGACCATCATTATAAGAATTTCTAATCCCAATGTAAAGGATTCCCTTGATTGAAATATTAAGATACATAGAGAAATATCCATCAATGTGAACCCTCAGATATATGTAGACGATCTATGATGAATCCATGCATGTTAATAATTGATCAATAATTCAAGGATGATCCTTATCGTACTTGTAAATGAACAAAGGATTCATGAAATGCATTTAATCAAAATGATAAGAGAGTCTATGAATAAGAAATAGTTTCCCTACAAAATGTTGTGATGATATTAACCCCCATCCTCTTGAATAATTTGAAGTACCAGAGAGTAGTTGGGTCATTTGTTGAAAACCACCTATAATGGGTTATAGGGTTTATGAAACACCTTGAATGAGGGAACTATTGGGTTTTCTAGCTCTATGAACAACCTTTTGGAGGCTATTTGGAAATAATAGTAAACCTAATTGAGTGATTTTGATATATTTAAATCCCATACAATAAATCATACCAAGAATCAATTCCCCGATTCTTTTGTCAGAAACAAAAATGGTGGAAAAAAATGTAAAATCATCTAAATAAGGCATATCCTTCATAATATTGAGAAAGCTAGACTGCCCAATTATAATCATAACATTTTTATCCCGTCATATGGGTGGGACCATGATTTTAGTCAAAAAAATGGTGAACTCGAGGTGAGTATTTAAACAAGATGATGGTGTTGTTAACCACATTTTAAGCTCCTTGCACCTCAAAATGAAAGAGGGCCCAACAAAAGGATTAATGAACCGTGTTTTCATTTATGGTGATACTACTTTGATGGGGTATTATTATGTGTGTTTGTCACATATTTTAGCAACCCCAATCCTAATAGACCCACGTCAGTTCCTTTTACCGATTTTTGTAATAAGATTAGTAGAAATCACATCCCAAATTACTAAAGAGTTGAGTAGTATTAGTCAACTAGAAACATAATTGAGTCTTGTACTAAATATGAATTCACAAATTACAACCACGTTTATTTCAAAAATAATAACATTATTTCATCTAGAATAAACATTCATATCTTTCATAGTATACTATATGAAATGATGTGCAAATGAAACAAAATATAGGTGATCTAAAATCCATAGTAAGGGTAAAGTAGAACAGAAAAATGATAAATCAATGAGAATAATTAATGTTGAAATATAATAACTGAAGTCACATGACATATATTCAATAAAATGATATGTAAGTGCATAAAAAATATATAAGGGTAAATAAATGGAATCATATTTCAATAAAATAACCACATAATGGATAAAAAATATGTCTATGTATATAACTAAATGTCATGTAATTTAATTAATAAAATTAGAATGAAATCCATTAATATATTTTTTAGTGAAAATTCCATGGGAAATAATAACTACAACATGAATTAATCAATTCATAATAATTAGAAGTCATGTTAGAGTCACATGAAAACCTTTACCACCAAGAACTTTCATGAGATGGTTTCAAACTATCTTTAAAACCCCATTAAATTTTTTAATTGGATTTTTCTTTTGAGAACCTATCGATGCATTGAGGAACTATATAATGTTTGGTCCCCACCCATCACTACAAATCCAAAGTGTTCCTCATATATCGAATAATGGATTTAAATAATAAAGAAGGCATTGTGTCATCAAATACTTGTACTGTGTAATGTATATAGATTTATGAATATTCCCATAGTCAATATAATAATATTAAAATTAAAACACTATATAAAATATGAGATATGGTCTAAGAAAAAATAATATACCTGATAAATAATAAGGATAATTAGGGAAGAATAATGCTCTCTATAACATTTCAATGGGAATATAAAAATTAATCAAATAAGTGAATGTAAATACAATCCTTATTCAAAATAATCAGAAACAATCCAATGTAATAACAAGGATGGTATCAATATTACATATACCCAATAGAGTGAAAATATTGGTTGTTTTCATTTATGAAATAATAATCCTTAAAATCATTTTTTGGGAAAATATCAATTTAATTTTAAAAACCCATTTTGACAATATATTTCATTGGAAAACAAGTTAAAAAACAATTTATCTTAAAAAGACTTTTTAAAAATTCAAAGGAAGATTTAAATAAATGATAATGGTTAATTTTGTATGAGGTTAAATAGAAAATTCATTTTTTATTATAAAAGTTTTTAGAAAGTTCCTTCTTACAAAATTGACATGAATATTCCTTTCAAACGGAATTAAAAAAGACAAATTGGATAAAAATGTAATAAATCATTTTTAAATGGTGAAAGAAGATATTTAAAACATTTTTAAAAAACTTGTTTTTTCATGGAAATAGATTTCTAAACAGAGAGAAAAATGATGTTGAATTTTATTAAAAAGATTTTATAAACATTTTTTGTACCCAAGAGTATATAACTGTATTTTTAATTGAAAATAATAACAATTAACTAGAAATTAATAAAATTAAGGGTTTTATAAATCAATTATAAAATAATGTCGTTTATTATAAATTCATGTTCAAACAATAAAAAATAAAATGAGACTATGAGGTAAAGAATTTAAAGGACTATAACACTGATCTGATAATCATCCAATGAATCGATAATGTATAAATATTTTAAATCAAAATAAAATAAGTTGAAATAAAATAATTGAAATTAAATATTCAATATACATATAATCATATAATATTACCAATAATGGGGAAGTATTATAACTCAATGTAAATAAATTGAGTTTGGAAATTTTGAACAACTTGGCAATTGTTAATTCAAATCCCCTTAGATGAAATAATTGAAATTTAAATATAGAACACCATAAAATTATGAATTATTTCTAATATTTATTGTCAAATGGGTAGTTTATGCACTATATAAAACATTTTAGGTGTATAAAATTACAATATTCCATAATGAAATGAAATTGACACAGAATCTATTACCTCATGCTTCCCTTTGTTTGAATATTTTATAATCTCTTTTATAATGGTTTTAAAAATGTTATTAGTATATAAAATGAACATATTAATATTTATTATATCATATGTAATCATTTTATTACATATTATATCCCATTTATAATAATTTGTCATTTTTTTCTTTGTTTTGGGTGTTTATTTTCTTAATTTTCAAGAATATTTTGACGGGTTATTTGTTTTTCATCTTAATTAGATCACGACATAATAGATAAAATAATGTAAAACATGATATAAATGTCATATATATTCAGTATATATGAATTTAGAGAAATCCTTAAAATATGGATATATGAAATGGAATACATCGTTAATGGAGGCAATCGGTCGTATGTACGAATGAATGATGTTTCCATTTTATTGCCATATTATAAGAATGAATATTAACTGATATATATGCATATCATAATTAAATTTTAATATTTATTTCTTATTAATATTTTCTATTTTTTTAAAAAATTCTTTATACATTCTATATAAATCATGAAACAATAACATCACTTTGATGAGGTGGTAGTCTACATGCCCACAAACGATGTTATCGTATTCCCAAAAAAATGAATGAAATGAAGGTATGTGTTATATAGTAATTATATAAGATTAAAAAGTAATTAATATCATATAAATTATATATTAACTATAAATCAATCATTATTCACAACCTTGAAATTTGGTAATGAAGAACGAATCACATCGGTTCATGATATGGCAGTTCACCGTACACATGAATGATGATTGTGTATCTCATTGGATGTATGTGTGTTAATTTTTGGGTAATACTCTTCTAAGAACATATCAATATATTTAATATATTGAGGTTATTATATAAGAATTATATAATATTAATTTTATGATTATGATAAAAAATATAACAAAAGTTCTCATTGAAGAACGTTACCTCTTCTTTGGGTAACTCCTTTTGGTTTTCAAAAAAGGACTATTTTAATTACCAAATTTAGGAATATTGGATAAGTTTAGGGATGCTAAGATCTTATTTTGGTAGGTTTTTGAAAATCCAAATTTTTTTATAGGCGTGAAGAATTGAGGGGTTGAGTGCCCATTTATAGTGGAGGAGAAGTGAAAATCCTGTAATTATAAAAGGGTAAACACTATTGGGAGGTCTCTGTTAGATCATGTTACTCCAATAATTATATAATATATATAATAAGGTATATATTCTAAATATGTATATCCAATGGGTTTTGGATTATTTTCTTGTCCATTTGGTTCCATAAGTGGTAGAAATTAATTTAAAATTAATCCCACAAACGGGATGAGAAATAGTGCTTTTACTGTGAAAATAGTTAAAAGGTTGAAATATTTTTATATAAAAAACCAATATGAAATTTATTCCAATGAAATCAATTTTATTAATATGTATAGTTGATCTATTTTTAATTTAAAACCAATAAAATATATGATTTAAGACTAAAATTATTTAGATAAAAACTCACTTTTCAATAAAATCTAGTATTTTTTCACCATCTATCAAAAAATGAAACTTCTCACAAAAATACCAAAAAATCAATGTAATTTAATTTTTATTTTATGAATTTAAAATTGTTGTTGTTTTTAAATAAAATTAATATAATGTTAAAATATTGTTTTAAAATAAGTTCACCATTAAAAGGTGGGAAAATGCCTTTAGACTACATAACTTTTTAGGCGTAAAATAAGATTTGTTGTTATCTTATTCTTATAAAATATATTGGATCAATGAAAAAAATATTATGTTTAATATATAATATATGTATTTCATTAATATCCTTCAATACCATTAATTTAATTAATTTAATAAGACACGCACTATTGGAAGAAAAAAATACTTATTTATTAAAAACATTTCCTATATATTCAAATGGTTTTTATATTCTTTTCTATTTAATTGGTAAAAAATAAATTTAATAATAAAATTTCTTAATTTATATAAACATATTCTTTACCAACAATTTAATTTCAAGGTTATATCTTATTATGATAAATAATAATAGTTTAATAATATATTGTTGTTCGGTAAAACATGGCCTTCTATGTAATACATGAGATAAAAGAAACTTGTTGTTGTGTGCGATGAAAGAAAACATAGTATTGAATTCATTAGAAGTTATAAAATAGATTAAATTTATTTGAAATAAAAAATAATTATGTGGTTATATTCCTTTCTATTGTTGGTGTTGTGTATCATACACGCTATCGTATAAAATTTTATTCTTTTTTAATTTTCAGGGTGTTTCATTCTCCCAACCTTAAAGAAATTATGTCCTCCGAATTTAAACATAATATTAGTAATATAGGGTTTGATGTTTGAAAATTATTTTTTTCAAAAACAAAAATTTTAAAATATTTAATTAATTAGCATCTTAATAAGAGAGAAATAGAAGTACAACATTCATATATAATAAAATACAATTAGGGTTCTATGTCAGAGAATGTCAGTGGAAAGAGAAAATGTAGAAATATAGAAAAAAAATAAATATTTATACAAATAGGTTCGGTTCATTGGTCAAAAACTAGTTAATTATCAAGTAAATATTGAGGGAATAAAAAGCAGAAATATGTGATGGGTTATAATACCATTATCTTAAAAAAATTGAGGCATTACAATAACATTATTTTCAAAATCATTTCCCTAAATTTTAGTGACTCATTTAGTCCATAAGTATATAAGGAAATATACTTAATTGATATATTTATATTTCATAAATTGTATTACATTGGTTGATCTTTGATAAATTTAAAATTAATCATTTTAATCTAGGAAATAAATACTGAAATATGGTTATTTTCTTGAAGAAATAAAACACAATTTTTACGGATCATAAGATCCATAAAAGAGTAAAGGTTTTTCTTCCTGCCCTTAAATATTTTCGAATAAAAAATTGTATAATACATTTATCTCTAAACCTCAAATGTAATATTAATGTTTCATCATTAATATCCATTCATTAAATATTTCAACAAAAAATTATACATTATCCAGGACATCATGTAGTTTATTTTTAGGTGTTAAAACCTTATCGTTCGTTGGTTAAGGGTTCAATCCCAATCACCTCACCAGATGTGATGGGATTTCAACCTGGAAGAGGGTTTTCCTTTTTCAAAAATAAATAATCATAATTCCAATAATTTTTCCAAAAAAGTATGATATACATCCTCAAAATGAAATTAATCATTAAATAACCTTTTTACAATGGGTTTCAACACAAACTATTTTATCCCCAAAGTATAATAATCTTATTTGGATATTATTAAAATGTCAATAATGATCATATCAACCCTACTGTTTTTCAAAAACCTATATATTTATGTATATAAAATTTAAATTAATTATTCCTCAAATAACCTTTCCTCTAAAACAAATAATATACTAATGGGTTGTATATCTATAAATTTCATCTAAAATATCCTGAGTCTTGGTAGACTGTCATTACATAAGACCAAAACTATTTGTCAAATTCTTTGAACTTGTCTTCAATGTTAAACTCATAATCCAATGATATTGTTAAGATAGGGATTTATTTATTTGAATGACCACATAATATCTCTCATACAAAAATATTATGATTTTCATCTATAATTATCCTCAGATCCTATCAAAGGGTTTTATTTTTTAATATATGTTTTCATAAATCTTGTTTCAATTGTTTCTAACAACTATAGTTACTACGACACTAGCTGCCTAGAGTCGGTGTGTACATCCATTACATTGACATAAGATACAAGGAAATCATATCACAAATGTCTGAATATATTAGTAGTCCTGGTAAACTAGATACATATATTAATCTTGTATTATAAATTAATAAAAAAATTAAAATATAATATTATTTCAGAAATAATAACTATATTCCATCTATTATATCCTTGCGTATATTTCTTATTAAAATTCATGGAATACTTGGTAAAGGAAACAAAATTTGGGTGAGATAAAATTCTTAGTATGGGTAAAGTGAAGTGGAAAAAATAATTCATCAATGAGAATAGTTAATATGGAATGATAATAACCTAACATATGTTCCATATAATAAAAAAACTGATAAAGAAGTGCATAAAAAATACTGGATGAAAAATAACTAAAAACACGTGTCATTAAAATAATTGTATTAGTAATAAACTATACGTAAGGTAGATAAATGAATTACATTCCATTTAATCGATAAATATAGAAAAGGAATGCATACATAGATTTTTTTAGTAATGAAAATAGCATTGATAATAATATCTAAAATATGAATGAAGGAATGACTAGTTATTTGATGTCATGTATGAGGGACATGAAAATATTTACCCTCAAGACCTTCAACAATACGGTTTAAAACCAAATGTAGAAACCTATTTAATTTTTAAAATATTTTTTTCTCATGAGAACCTATCAATTCATCGAGGGGATATATAAATTATGGGGCCCACCCATCACTACCAGTCTAAATAATTTCGCATATATTGAATAGTGAATTTAATTAATAAAAAATGTGCCTTATCATTAAATATCCCTATTGCATAAAGGATATATATTTTTCAATAATTATTTATTCAATAAAATAAAATTCAAATTAAGACAACATATATATAAATGAGATATGGTTTTAGAAATAATAATATCCATGATAAATGATATGGGCAATTATGGATAATTTAATGTATAAAAAATATTTCAATGGGAGTACAAAAATGAATCGGTGAAACAAATTTAAAAAATATCAACTTATATAGTAGAAGAATAAGGATGGTATCAACATGAGGTATACCCATTAGATTAAGAATAAGGGATATTTTCATTGATGAAATAAAAGAGGTATTTAATAAAATTCTAGAGGAAAATATCTTTTTCATTTTGAAAAACATTATTACTAATTATGTTTGAAAATCACTTTAAAAACATTTTCTCTTTGAATTTCCTTAAAATATTTCAATTTATGAATCAAATAAATGGTGTTTGGTAATTTTCTATGGCTTAAAAATAACATTCATTTTATATTATAAAAATGTTAGGAAGGTGCCCAGTTCAGAAAGAGGAATGAAAATTCAAATGAAAATATTTTTAAAATGAAAAGTGGGTAAAAATTAATTTTAAAAAATAATTTTTGATGGTTAAATAAAACATTTGTTAGAACATTTTTAGAAAATATGGCTTTTTATTAAAATAGATTTCTAAACGAAGAGAGAAATGATGTCAGAATTTATTAAAAACGTTTTATAAAACATTTTAAGTACCAAAGAGTTTGAAAATAGTAAATTAACATGAGAATAATAATGAATAACTATAGGAGAATAAAATTATTGTATTTTTTAATAAATGATCAAAAAAATTAAATCTAATGGTAATTCAAGTTTAAATAATCCCAAATAAATTGAGATTGTGATGTAAAACCTTGATAGAACTATAACGTTGAAGTGAGAATCAAGGAATGGGTCAATTAGCTGTAATAACTTTAAACACACATAACAATAAGTGTAAATAATACAATATATTATAAAAAATAATTATACACATGATCATATAGTATTAACGATAATGAGGATGTGATATAACTTAATTTAAAGATATTGAGTTATGGAAGTTTTTACCACATAGTAAATCTTAATTCATATACCCTTTGATGAAAAAATTAAAATTAAAACATAAAATTCCTTGAATAATTAAGTATAAATGGTATTACATGTCAAATAGGTAGTGTATAACCCATATAAAATAAGATAGGTGTATAAAATTACAATATGCCTAACCGAAAAGAAACTATGATAGAATCACTTACCTTGCACTTCCCTTTGGATGAATGTTGTTTAAGATCATGTATAATGGTTCTATGAATTTTATTAAATTAAACACACCCATATTAATAATTATTATATCATATAAAATCCTTTTATAACCTATAACTCATTCATTAATAATCCTTAATTATTTCCTTCATTTGGGGTGTTAATAGTCATGTTTTTCTAGTCGGTTTTGACATGTTATTTATCATTACCATTATGTAGATCATAAATTAATAAACTAAAGAATTTAAAACAATATATAAATATAATATAAATTCTATATATATAAATTTCTAGTAATCCATAAAATTTGTAGATAGGAAATGAAATATATTGTTTATGGATAAGGTTGGTTGTGTTTAGGCATGAATGTTGTTTCCATTTTATTATCTTATTAAAAGAATGAAAAGTAAATTTTAAAAATTTATTTTATTTTTATCATATTTATTTCATATTAATCACAAGTTTTTATTAAATTCTTCTTTAATTAATTCCATATAAATTGTGAACGAATCACTGTGCTTTGAGGAGGCGGTAGTCCACACATCCACAAACGATGTTATCGTATTCCCAAAAAATAGAAATCATGAAGGTATGTGTTATATAATAATTAAAAAATAATAAATAAATCATAAATATTAAATATATAATTATATATAAACTAAAAATACATCATTTGTTCCACCATTCAAACGTTTTAGTGGAATAAAAAATGACATTAGTTCGTGAGAAGGTAGTCTGATGTATGCTTGAACGATGATTATATATCCAAATTGATGAAATTGTGTGAGGTTGAAGGTTACAAATATATCATAAAATCATCTTCATATATTTATGATAATTACTTTATTATATAAGCATTATATAAGAATAATTTATGGAGTAGAGAAATAAATAAAATAAAACAGCTCGTTATAGAACATTACATATTCGTTGAGAAATTTATTTTGGTTTTTACCCAAAAATATATTTGGTAGGATATATTACCAAAAAAATACTTCTTGTATGAGGTGAGTTATTTTGATATATTTCTTTTGTAGGTTTTTTATTATAAAAAGTCCACGAGAGGTGTGATGATGTGGGGGGTTGACTTCCCTTTTGTTGTTGATGAGGAGTGGCATTCTAGTAAATATAAATGAAAAATATTCCAATGACCTAAATTGTTTTAATATATGTACAGTTTTAATTTTTTTTTTCATTAAATCAAATTAAATATATATTTTTAAAATATAAATTATTTTTATGAAAAGTCATTTTTCAATTAAAATCCACTATTTTTTCATTATTCATCAAAAACTGAATTTCTTATAAAACTAAAAAAAACCTAAGTTAATTTTGATATTATTATTTCATAAGGTAATTTTATATTTTCATATAATATTTATGAAAACCTAAAAATTTAGTTTTAAACATAGTGCATCATTAAAAGGCGTAAAATATGCCTTTAAAAATATTGTTTTCAGGCCTAAAAGTAGAATTGTTCTTATATTATGCTTATTAAATATATTGGATGAAATTAAAAAATATTTTATTTAATATATAATATATAGATTTAAATAATATCATTCACCAATATTAATTTAGTTTATATATTAATACAAAATCTTTTGGTTGCATATAAATACGTCTTTATAAAAACATTTCTTATGCATTCATTTGGTTTTTATATTCATTTCTATTTGATAGGTAACTAATAAATTTAACAATATATTTTCATGAGTTAGTTAATCCTATTCATAAAATCCAATTTAAAGGCTAGGTTATATCTTTTTTTAATAAATAAAAATATCATAATAATATATTATTATTTAGTAAAACTCGATCTTGTATTTAATGCAAGCTATCAAAGAAACTCATTATTGTAGATGACATGAAGATAACTATGTTTTGAGGTCATTAGAAGATTAAAAATATATTAAATTTATTTAAAATCATAAATTCTAGAGATTTGATATTCATTTATATTCTGTGTTTTGTGTGTCATAGGCCCTACCGAATAAGATGAAATTATTTTGATAAATTTGAGGCATTACAAATTTATTATAGGAACATTTGAACAGAACTCTCCTCAATCCAAATGAAATCCCAAAATTTCTTGTAGCCATATGGTTCAGTCACTACATAGGCCATGTCCTCAACCAAACAAAGTATGTCATCTCCCACCCAGTGTCTTCAAAGCTAGGCTTCAAATTCTTTGGTTTGGGAATACCACAAGAATAGTACTCTTCCGAATCTGGAGGTAGTTTGACAGAACCTCCATCTTATGAACCCCCACTCTCCAACCTCTCACTAATGTTATGTGGTCCAATAAAACATGGAACTTGTATCCATCTCAAAACCTTTCATGATACTATCCACAAAATGAGATAATGATATCATCATTTACCTTAGGGAGGCTAATGAATTCGTTACTAGTGACTTCTTCCTGACAACATTGGGGTCCCACCCCAGGGATCCTATAAGAAATTGTTGTTATCAATGCCTTGTGTCCCAGCATCCTCACCCTGAGGAGGATATCTCCCCATGGGCCCCAACTGATGTAATTTGAACCTTGGTCCCTAGGGTGGCCTGTAGAGTGTAACGTTCAAATAATCTAGAATATGCAATCATTATTGTTCCTCTAGAAGAAGAACATCATAAAAACATGGCAAATTAGTAGACCCAAATCCCTGATCTTTCATATGACATACATCCTAAAAATATTATTGCAATAAATGAAGAGATTTAAATTTTGGTTCACACATATGAAGCTCATCAATCAAATATGGGGGCAACCTAATGAGAAGATGCCAATTCCTTCTTGCAGATATGAATATCTTCAATCAAATATAGTGATAACCTTTGGGAATATGAGATTTTATTCTCATTAATATGAATCCTTTTAGTCAAATACAAAGGCATCCTATGAGAAAACACAAATTCCTTCTCATGCATATTATGCTCTCTAGTCAAATACAGTAGTAATCAATAATCAGATACAAATTACAGATCTCACAATTGAAGCCCGTCAGTAAAATACAGCGGAAACCTATGAAAAAAAAACCCATTTCATGCATATTAATATCATCAGTAAAATGTGATTGAAACATATGAGTAGATGAAAATTTTTTCTTGCGCATATGAAGTCCGTCTGTCAAATATGCTCGAAACCTATGTGCAGAATAAAATCTGTTTTCGCACATATGATGCTCTCCATTTCAATACTATGAAATCCTATGAGCATATCCAAATATCTACTCATGGTTATGAAGTCCATAAGTCAAATATGGTGGTGAACTATAAGAATATTCAAATTATTGGACGCTCATATGAAGCATTTTAGTCAAATACAGTTACAACCTATGGGCATACACAAAATTTTGACTATGCATATAAAGCTTTTCAGTCAAATACAGTGGAAACCTATGAGAATATCCAAATTCTATTTCACACATATGAATTTATTGATTAAAATATGATGTAAACCTATGAGAAGATGAAAATTCCCACTTCTAAATATTAATTAAAACATGATAATATAGTGGAAATGAAAGGACCATTTATATGTATCTCTACTATGAATTAGTGGAAAAATCATATTCATTCTTAGATACCAGAATAAGTGTATATTCATTTTCCTATTATGGATGTTTCTCTTCATTTCCTAAATATTATGGAAGGTCATAAATAAATTCTTGGCCATATCCTGTTAACCTATCAAGATATAATAATGTGAATGAAAACTTCTAGGAGTATTTCCTGTGACCTTTCCTTCTCAAGTGGGTTGACTCATGCATATAATTGTATGGTCACTCAAAAGCATAAATGTATCCATTCTTTATTCCAAGAGAATCATCGATAGTATTCCATGATAAATGTACAAATATATCAGGCACAAATACTCTTTCCAATTGAGGATTACTAAGCCTTTTTAGAGGCCACTCATGAGCATGCATATATCCTTTCTGAAATTCCTAAAGCTCATCGGTAGGCTCTGAATGTTACATCGAAGTCACAAAAAATCACTCCCATGTATAGGAATCCCCATTTACAAAATGTGGTTCTAATTTTCCATGTGGTAACATCAACAAATAAATCACACGTAGACATTTTCTTTGTTCGAGGGTAGATTTATAACCCATATATATTTAAGGATGGAGTTCTAATGGCCATAAAATCACTATTAGTTGGGTCCCACAATCTTTCCAATTCATAACCAAATTAAATAAGTGGAATTATAAGTTTCTAATTCCCTCCCCATAAATGTGATACTAGCAGATCTACATGTCCACCCTAAAATGATTACCACGAAGGATTTACTCATGGGTTAAATATAATTGATTATTCGATCCCATCTCTAGATAAGAAATATGAAATACCTCCTCGCGACCAAATGATCAGACAAAATAAGGTCCTCCCCTTAATAGATCAAATATGAGAAGGCCCCAATATTCCAAGGTGCATGGAAGGATGGGGAGAGTCTTTCCTAACACCCTATAATTACCGGAGAAAATCCTTCTCAACTAGAATAAGGTCTGAGGAAATGGTCATCCTCTAAACCACCTATGAACCATTTCCATGCCAACCAAACCCCTATTAACCCCATTTATTATGCAAAAAAAGATAGGAAAAAACCTTTTTGGTTTGATTAAATAGAGGAATCTCTAGTAGAATACCAAAAACATGTGTTAATAATGAGAATATAATTGGCGAATGATGACATAACCATCATGTTTTTAACCTCAGCCAATTATAAGTTACACATTCCAGAGGTAATTCCATAAGATTTCATATGAAACATCTATATGAATATTTGGACAAATCTCTTCCACCTAATTTTTTTTGAATTATAAGTATGCATATCATTTTAAAATATTTCTAGAGCATCATAGTCAAATTAATTTAGAATCCCTTCCAACATCACGGTGATCGTGAATAGAGTGGATGATGAAAAATATTCAAATGGAATGCATCAATATAGTGAATAAGTTACATCATCTGATCATCAAATCACCTCCTTGTGCTCACATTTGTGGATGGGATGAACATGGAGATTTACACTTTAACTCCTTCCCTTGTCTGTAAATCCCACTAATGGTGACATCTTGTATTGTCACAACTCTTGGGTAGCTACTAAACAAGACCCTCTCTTGGGGAAGATAATGAACATGGAAATAATCTTTCGAAAATATGTCTCAAAAGCTTTAGTTCGGATGAGATAAGAACAAAAAAAATACGGATCTCGGCAATAGAGAACATCCAGAAAGAATCTCATTTAATGTAATCCAATCCTCATTCACAATTGATGTCCACAAAAGACAAATGATCATGTACAGATCCACTATTTCACCAATCACCCACTCAAACAAAAAAAATTTATTTAAAAAGAGACAAAAAATTTCGTAGTCGTCATGGTACGAGACCGACCCATCCTATATGATAGGGGGAATACTTTACACAAACTACTCATCTAATGCCAAAAAAATTCATCCAGAGTAACAATAATGAAAAAATGGATGAAAACCCAGCCCATAAAGATGGGGGAATTGTTATATCAACCACAATAAATGGAAATCTGTCCTTTACCATTTCGTAAGAACAATATGAAATAAGCACTTAAGTTTGTTTGGTCTCGTGACCCATCTCCCTCAAAAGGGACACATATGACAAGGTTATATAAAGGTTCCCTCTAAGTAACACATCTTTAAGAAACTAAAAGATTATCTTGGAATGAGGGTAGTTTGAGTGAAGGGAAAAATAAATCTCCCAATCATTATATATCTAGTGTGGAACCTATAATTCATTATGCATCGGTGAACATCGAAGGCATCAATTAAGTGGATAGCACTGAATATAATGCTATCGTCGATGACTAGGGGGGGTAGTTTGATATGGAATGTGGTCCAAAGTAAGACAAATAAAGGAGTTTTTAATATAAGAAACCAGAAACCTTCCCTAAATTTGGGTGATCCTTCAACCAATCCACTACTATTCCATCAATGATTTTTTATTAAAGAATATGGTAAAATCAAGGTCATAAAAGACCCACATCAGGAAGAGGTTGATATCCTCACACTTTGTGAAATATTTTATTAGTATGTGGGAAAAATGAAAGAATTGAGAATAATCAATGTAGAATTGCTAGAATGCAATAGTCCCATAGAATATATTCCACAAGAAGAGCCTCAACTCACACTTCTGATTGGTGTACCATAAAAACAAAAATTCTCCCAAATTGCTAAAGAATATATAGAAAACCTTATCAACTCTATGCATGGACTAGTGGTTTACCTAGAATCGATTATGAAAGAATATCAGGAATTCCATCCATTAGCGATGAAACCAAATTGGATTCAGGAAAACCCTCACAAGATGTTCCCTTCTGGATATCATCAATAGATATTATAAAATACAGTGGGTTAGGTCCGACCCATTACTACCCCAGATCAATATCTTATTCAATTAATCATATAAAAAGGCCTTATCGATTCCATTGATTCATTAATAGGTCAATTGGATCACATGGAGGAACATCAAGCACTAGTAAACCTAAAAAATAAAACATACCTGGAATGGGTGATTGGCATCCCACACCAACCAAATTTCATGAGTCCTTGTTCCCAACATTCAATGTCTTTGGAGAACTAGAGTATCATCTGACACACTTTACTCCAATTATGATCACATTTTGAGAACCATAACACAACAACCATTGGTGAACCTTAAATTTTTCATGAAAAGCTATCAATGTTTGACCTTCTTATGGTACACCTTAATTCTGACACACTCAATCACTAGATGGAAGGATCTCCTATGTAAATTTCTATTCGAGTTCATACCATTACTACTAATGAATAAGAAAAAAGAACTCTCTATGTAAAAACAATTATATAATGATAGGTTCTGAAATTTTATGGCAAGATGGATGGGGATAACCAACTCCCAAAAACTATATATTCCCTGAGAATTTATGCTTTCTCTTTGAATAGAGAACCTTTGTGATGATTTTTAGACACTTCTCATCCAAATACGATATGTTGGTGGGTTTTTAGATTTCACCGTAATTTCCAAAATAATTTAATATTACATACAAAATTCTATGATAAAGTCATAAATGACTCCACTAGTATCGAGGTAGATAACAGCAAAGGTCGAAGCTGCAACGGCTATGCTTAATCCAACCTCTGCTTCAACCCTATCCTTAAAACATGCACCTAATCATGAGGCACCCCCCTAAACCTCAAAACAAACCCAAAACACATTGGGATGAGTGGAGGGGACCCATAAAAAACAATTAAATATGAAAAAGAACACATAGTACTCATTCATTGTTGTGAAAGGTTGCGACTAATTTATAACTGCTATAGATAGTGACATTCTTCACCTATCAGAGCACTAGATGCCTGATATGATAGATCTTGATGACCATCCAGATTATCCCCCATTTCATATGACACTGGGGACACCATTCAATAATTATTAATCTTTAAATACATTCTATAAAAATTGGTTCCCTATTGGTAAGTGAAGTAGGGGAAACCACCAGCATAAGTAGCATATGTTTTCACTACTACCCCCGAGGAAGGGGGTGAATGGAAAGAAGATTTTAGAAAAATGGTGGTGAATTTTAATAATTGGATGAATAAAAATAAAACATATGAACTCATGGTATCTTCATATAATAGTTAAAGTAATAGAATATTCCCCTACCACTTCTTCTAAAATATTGAAGACTCCTTCAGCATCATTGATAATGTATTTCAAAAAACAGCCTAGATAGAAAATGGTGAAAAAAGTAGGAAGACTAATCTACACTAAGGAAAAATATTTCTTTGACCCTCTCATCCATTATGATTTTAGGATTGAAATAATGGGTACCTCCTCAATAAATTGTACCACTAGAAATATCCAGCCATAAAAAATCATCACTAGATGAGGAGATAATATTGAGTCCCATTAATGTCATTCATTTAATGGAACCATTCCCCAATGATGAGTATGACTATGAACCCAATTTCCCCAAACCAAACCATGGATCTGGAGGAATATGTCTTAGGATCCAAGGGTATATGGGAAGACGTGGTCATGGAGGAAATAAGAATTATAGCCACATCCCTAATGGGATAGTCAGTGCTATAGAAACCCAGGGAAGATTCATTCATTGATTCTAATAGTATCAAAAAAATCACTCTACATATTCTAAAACCCACCATTAATCAAACAATCTATAAAAACATTCATATGAGGTATGATTGTATAATCACCCTCGATATTCAAGCAGACCTACTCATTAGTGGGTGCAGCTGGTTCTGAAAAAATGGAATAACTCGTGAAAAGATTCGGAGCTATCTGTTCATCTTTGTGGAGCTTTTCAGATTTGGTTGGCTGAGAAGGTGTGGCATCAGCCATTAGATTAGGCTTGTGCATTGACATACGACACTTTCTTTCTGAACTGTTATGCATTGTTGAAGGGCTTCATCATGATCAATTGTTGGGGTGGGGTTCCTCCATGATGTTTATCTGGATTTTTTCTCTTTGACCCTCATGTTTTTTATTGTCCTATATCTATGATGTCCAGGATTCCCCCTTATTCTATTAAAATGGGATTTTTCTATAATAATAAAAATTTGAAGGCCTTCGGGCCATTGGATGGATGAAATCATGAAACAATTATACCTGATACTAGAAAAGTTATCAAATCAGGATTCCTTAAGTTTATCAGAATTACTAAAGGAATCATTCATAGAGTCATTGTTAATACTTTAACATTTTAAAGCAATGATTGTCATTTCTGAGGCATATCATATAGAAACAGATCCTATAAAATGTCATGAGGAGATCTACATCATGGATCAAAATAAATATTTCAGTATAAAAGGACACATTAGACCATTATACATGTCTTTCAAGATAAATGGTGTTGATATCTAAATGGTTTTCATTAATAATGGCTCTCAAGTTAATCTTATTTCATTATGGATACAACATATACTAGGTTACAGAAAGTATAGATAATTACCTTTCATTATGATACAATAGGGATATGACAAAAGTAAGAAAAATCCCATAGGCCAAATCAAGGCCATGGATCAGTTCAGAGACCATTTATCTAACTTAGAATCATTAGTTGTTTGACTGGATACCAACATAAATGTTTTACTAGGAAGGTTACGATTTAATCAAATCATAACAACACCATCATCCTACTATCAACTCATTAAATACTGTATTAATGAAAAAATAGGGATGTTTTATGGTGATAAGGACCCATTCCAATCATGTGAGTCCCATTATATCGAGGCCAGATTTTATTAAAGGAAACAAAAATATCCCCTGGTTGATGGAGTTACATGGGTCATGACGCACGCCTGTTGTAGGGCGTGGCAAAACGATTATTTCCTAAGTTAAAATGTAGTAATGTGGTTGACCTAGGATGTCTCCCGAAGAGGAGTGCACACAAAATGGGTTGTCACTTTAAAAAGAGGGTAAAAATGTTGTGAACGGAAATTTGAAATTCAAATGATTGAAAAACAATTAAATTTAAAAGGGTGATTAGGTCGGGGTCGGTTTCCTAATTATAATGCTATCCTTGTTCAATTTAATTCAAACCTCTTCTTCTTAGTTGATTAAAGTGAGTTTCCACAATCGTTTCCTCTCACTTCCTTGGTGAAATTATTATTGTGAGAGAAAACCTTACCAAGATCTTGGTTTGGTCAACTATCCTTCCATGTGTAAAATAGTTGTATTGAATATCCTTAATTGAAATGGGCAATTCCCGATCGGGTTTTGTTTATCCCAAACAATCAAGAACATTCACTACACCTTTTACACGTACTGACGATCGTCGAGTACTTCACCACTAATTCCTGGTTTATTCCATCGTATATAAACCAGAAATTAGTGGAGGGAGATATTGATTATTTTACCAAGGAAAAAATAAATAACGGAATTAATATTCAAGAATGATCGAACTTGATAATAAAATCAGCTATAATAAATTTAAAACAACTTTGAAGAAGAAAGAAATTTATTCAATTGCATCTAAGAACTCAAGCATTACAATGTAGAAAACCAACCCTTCCCCAATCACTCAAAAAGTTTACCCCACCATGGTAAGGGTAATCGAGTTGAATAGGGAAGAATAAGGCATTACAAAACTATGAAAAATAAAATAAATAAAAAATAAAACCGAAAAGATCTTCTTCTTGGTGTCCTGGAAGGAATGGGGTGGAGATGAATGCTTTGAAAGGGTGGAGCTCTCCTCCTTTTATAGCCAGAATTCTTCCCCCGAATGTCGACGCGTTTTAGCCCCATTAAATGACATCTTCACGTGTTGAGCCCTTCATGAATGTTGTTCATAATTCCCTTGGCCGTGTCCCCTCAAATGTTCAGCGGATTTGGACATGTATTCCGAGAGTTATGGCCGTTTTTCTATGAGAATTTATTCTGTCCAGTCAGACTCTCCAAAAAGAACTCTTCCGGATTAGGGTGCTTTAATGGCCCCATAAACGGCCAATTCACTCGGTGATTCCTTCATAAAAGATGCTCGAAAACTCCCTTCGCGTCCACCCACCGAATTTCACAAGCTTTGGCCCCACAGTGGATGAGTTATGGATCCCACATCAAAACTAGGCAGAACTGAAAACAGTTTTCTTGAGCCAACTTCTGAGCTTCTTTTGAGCTTCCATATGGCCGATTCCGATTTTGGTCCAAATATATTAAATGAAGCACTGGATGTGTAGAATATGATAAAGAAATAATTTTGCAATTTGGATCCGTGTAGATAATGTTATGGCCAATCTACCGAAATAATTTAAAACTGTTAAAAATACAAAATGGCCAATTTTTACTATTCAGCTCAAAATAACACCATTATCATAAAAATGAAACAATTCATCTTATAGAAACAATTTTGTGGGTTTAAAACAATGATATTCAATATAAATTAATTGAAAATATTTTCTCTATCAATTCCCCCACACTTAGCACTTGGACTCCCGGACAAGTAAAAATCAAATCAAATCAAAATCAAAACACATATCAATGAGATCAATCAAATCAATTTCAAGAAACAAAAAGATATCATGCCTCAACAAAAACTGTTATTTCAAGTTCTCCATTTAATATTTTAATATATTTCCACTTCATATCTTATCCCATGCACACAAAACACCTACCTCACATGAATTTTCTCTCATCTCACAAATGTAAAGGCTGAACAAGGTTTTTCTCATCCAAACTCACACAAGAGTCACCATAGGTTTGATAAATTCCTAATTCTCCACCCGATGTGAGTCAAGAACATGTGATTCTCATGAGGACTTTTCAGGTTTGTTCTATGGCTTCCGGTTGGTAGGATTTAGATGTTAAAAGTTCTGAGGCCGAAAAAGGAAGTCTTGGCTCTTATTGAAGCAAAATTGCAAGATTCTAGTTTTCACTCAAATATGGTCTCCTTCACTTCCCCTTTGTTGAAAATAGGCTCCATCATCATTCAATCAGCTCAGCATCAAACATTTCAATCTTTTTAAACATGATTTTTTTAAAGCTACAGATAGGCACAACTTTCTTTTTACATTGGAAGCTCCAGAAAGGCACAGCTTCTCTTGTCATAAAAGCTCCAGAAAAGGCACAGCTTTCAACAGAATAATTTTTCAGCATCACACACATCTCTTCCACAATTTATTTTCCACCCAAAGTATAACCAAATGAGGTAGTACACCACAAGACATCTTCCCCCACACTTAAGTTCAACAAGATCATGCAATTTTACTTCAAGAGCAGGTATGATAGGGAAAATTGGCTTGTAATGTGGCTAACCTAACATGAAATTCATGGATACTAGGGGCTACAATGAAGGATAAATGTAAAGGTGGGCCATAATGAAAAGGATTATTTTGAAAATGGGGCTTCAAACAAAATAAGTGCCTCAATCATTTAAAACACATGTACCCCAACCCTCAAGTTTTTAAAGGAATAAATCAAATTCTGGTTAAATCAAGCATGGTCTGGTTCTCTCAAGAAATGAGGTGAATGAAAAGAATATGACAAAAATGGTTCAGAAGCCTCACAGGAAAGTTATTTCAATAATATAGACAGTGAAATATGGCATGGGTTTCAAAAATCAGTGTACTTTTCATGAAATTCTAAAATATTTGAACTTGAAAAGAAGTCATTTCAGCATTCATTTAAGCTCGGTTTCATGAAATAGATTGGTTCACTCATTGACATGGGTTTCAAAAATGGTATTGATAATCTTTTCATCTCAAAAGTTTCAGAAACACACCAAAAATTGAAAAATAAACACACAAAAATTTGAAAACACACAATTTTTTTTAAAACAAACATCAAATAAAAATCCTATACTACAAAGGTTCCCTCCCCACACTTAAATGATGTAGTGTCCTCGATGCATTTAAGTTGATTTAACATGTAATAAAATTTTAAAATGAATAACAACATCAATCAAGTGTGAAGGAGAGGTACAACCTGGCTTATTGGCAATGCAACGTTGATTTTGACTCCTAAGTGTTGCTCTTTGAAAACCTAAAAAAAGTAAAAAAAACATAACATAAGAAATTTTTTAAAAGAAATGAAAACAGAAATTGAATAAGAAAAAAAAATAAATCTTGGTTTAATCCCCCAAGTGGGCCCTAGGTTTTGACTGCCTCCAGAGGGGCAGTTGTAATTGGTTATCCCCAATCTGATGGTGGGTGAGGTTTCTTTGATTTTAACCACCACATGTGGCTCTTCCCAGCTTTCATTTCATTGTTCTTGTTGAGGAGGACTCCATAGATAGAGTATACCAGATCCACCCCCTTCGCAATGTTGTACACCGTGCATGGTTGGGGTAGGATAAAGTACAGAGCCTCCTCCTTCTTGGGTTCCGCATGAACAACATCTTCTTTATTATTCAGTGGTTGCTGAAGGTATGATACATCTGGGAAAAAATCAAAGGGAATGTCAGAGTATAATTCTATTTGAAAAAAATTAAAGCATGAAGAATCAATATCAAATTCTTCCCTTTCAATGTAAGTAGCTTGTGTCTCATTTTCCTCCAGAAAATCCACTTTGATCTTGTCTTTTACTCCCTCCATTAAATGTTCAACAAGTTTGGGGAGCTCTAAATGTTCCTCTTCAGATGCATATTCTCCCTCCAAGGAAATAAAAGTGTTGGATGAATCTGAAAAATTAAAACAAGGGGAGGTAATACTCAATTTAGTTTCAACAAAATCAAAAGATAATGAGTTTATGAAAAGATTAACTCCCTGATCTTGTTTGGATTCATTTGGTTCTTCAATGGGAGGTGGCTCTTGGAGTTGAATTTCCGTAGATATAGGTAGGTATCCAGACTCTTCTATCTTCTCTTCAAATTCCACTGCTTGGTTGGTTTC
The DNA here is from genome assembly GCA_963277665.1 of Viscum album. Classification (NCBI taxonomy): domain Eukaryota; kingdom Viridiplantae; phylum Streptophyta; class Magnoliopsida; order Santalales; family Viscaceae; genus Viscum; species Viscum album. Next base: position 1,044,554,096 of record OY728159.1, read on the forward strand.
TTCCTTCAATGTTGCTGAATCATCTACATTATGAGGAATAGTTGGCTCAAGAAGTTCCTCACACTCATTCCAGAAGTTATCCAGATCCTTTTGATCTCCCATATGTATTTCAATTGCTAAATCTTCTTCATCAATCTCATCCAACATTGATTGACATGGGTTCAATAGATCTTCTTTTAATTTCATCAATGCTTCCATGGGTTCTTCAACTTGAAGGATTTGTGGGGATACTTCTTCCATCAATTTTTCTGGTTCTGGTTCTTGTTCGGGCACAATTTTTTGTTGATCTTGGGATGCATGTACTTGTTCCGCAATCCACTGTATTGAGGTCTCTAGGTTTTAAACTGTTTGACTAATTCTTTCAAATTGGGATTCAATATCCTTTTGAACTTCTTCTTCTTGGTGTTGTACATTAATTATGTCTTGATAAAATTATGGAAAATACTCCTGAAGTTCAATTAATTCTCTAGCCAATCCCTCCAACACTGGGTAATCGAGGTTCTCTTTAAGGTTTTCAATGAGAACCTTGAATTCATCCTCGGTTACGATTTGGATTTGAGCTCCCCGAATTTGTTTAGCCAAGAAAGAAACTTTATACTCTATAGACCAAGGTGATTCAATAATTGGTTCTTGAACTGGTGGGTAATTATTCCATGAATTAAGGAAATAATCATTTGAAAACAACATGGCAAAAGATTTTTTTTAATTTTTTTTTAAATTGAAAAAGTCAAATATTTACAATTAGTTTGTGGCACTACCTCCCCGGAAACGGCGCCAAGTTTGACGCACGCCTGTCATAGGGCGTGGCAAAACGATTATTTCCTAAGTTAAAATGTAGTATTGTGGTTGACCTATGATGTCTCCCGAAGAGGAGTGCACACAAAATGGGTTGTCACTTTAAAACGGGGGTAAAAATGTTGTGAACAGAAATTTGAAATTCAAATGATTGAAAAACAATTAAATTTAAAAGGGTGATTAGGTCGGGGTCGGTTTCTTAATTATAATGCTATCCTTGTTCAATTTATTTCAAACCTCTTTTTCTTAGTTGATTAAAGTGAGTTTCCACAATCGTTTCCTCTCACTTCCTTGGGGAAATTATTATTGTGAGAGAAAACCTTACCAAGATCTTGGTTTGGTCAACTCTCATTCCATGTGTAAAATAGTTATATTGAATATCCTTAATTGAAATGGGCAGTTCCCGATCGGGTTTTGTTTATCCCAAACAATCAAGAACATTCACTACACCTTTTACACGTACTGACGATCGTCGAGTACTTCACCACTAATTCCTGGTTTATTCCATCGTATAGAAACCAGAAATTAGTGGAGGGAGATATTGATTATTTTACCAAGGAAAAAATAAATAACGGAATTAATATTCAAGAACGATCGAACTTGATAATAAAATCATCTATAATAAATTGAAAAAAAATTTGAAGAAGAAAGAAATTTATTCAATTGCGTCCAAGAACTCAAGCATTACAATGAAGAAAACCAACCCTTCCCCAATCACTCCAAAAGTTTACCGCACCATGGTAAGGGTAATAGAGTTGAATGGGGAAGAAGAAGGCATTACAAAACTATGAAAAATAAAATAAATAAAAAATAAAACCGAAAAGATCTTCTTCTTGGTGTCCTGGAAGGAATGGGGTGGAGATGGATGCTTTGAAAGGGTGGAGCTCTCCTCCTTTTATAGCCAGAATTCTTCCCCCGAATGTCGACGCGTTGTAGCCCCATTAAATGAAATATTCACGCGTTGAGCCCTTCATGAATGTTGTTCATAATTTCCTTGTCCGTGTCCCCTCAAAGGTTCAGCGGATTTGGAAATGTCTTCCGAGAGTTATGGCCGTTTTACTATGAGGATTTATTCTGTCCAGTCAGACTCTCCAAAACGAACTCCTCCGGATTAGGGTGCTTTAATGGACCCATAAACGGCCAATTAACTCGGTGATTCCTTCATAAGAGATGCTCCAAAACTCCTTTCTCGTCCATCCACCGAATTTCACAAGCTTTGGCCCCACAGTGTATGAGTTATGGATCCCACATCAAAACTAGGCAGAACTGAAAATAGTTTTCTTGAGCCAACTTGTGAGCTTCTTTTGAGCTTCCATATGGCCGATTCCGATTTTGGTCCAAATATATTAAAAGAAGCCCTGGATGTGTAGAATCTGAAGAAGAAAGAATTTTGCAATTTGGATCAGTGTAGATAATGTTATGGCCAATCTACCGAAATAATGTAAAACTGTTAAAAATACAAAATGGCCAATTTTTACTATTCAGCTCAAAATAACACCATTATCATAAAAATGAAACAATTCATCTTATAGGAACAATTTTGTGGGTTTAAAAAATGATATTCAATATAAATTAATTGAAAATATTTGTCTATCAGGTCACTACCCTGAATGATCTGTGTATCCATTACTTTAAAATTAAATATGAGTACATTATAGCAACCAATACCTACTTTGATCTGCGTATCTATTCCTTTATAATAATAATAGGTGTATACCTCCTCTTTGAAGCATAATAGTGATGTGTTTTCTTCGAACTACACATAAATGTCAGGAGTTCATTCCAAAGTGTCCACCCACCACATGGGCTTTCTAGAGGACCACCAGGGCTAGAAGAATCCAGAAAGAAGGTCACATCCGACTCACACCATCAAAATTGAATTTTAAAATTTATAATCTCATCGAATACAACTAGCTTCAAGATTTTTAATAACGAATATGGATACCCAATATAGTCTATCTCAAGAAATATAATTGAAAAATATGAGTTTAGATAGATTTTATCGATCTCAACAACCATTGTCTAAAGGATGAATTCCCAATCCTAATCATATAGTAACAGATTAATGAAACAGATAGATATCAGTTCCTCTCTTTCATGGATGGATATTTGGGATAAAATCAAATTTAAATGGACCTAGAAGATGAAGAACCCACCTCCTTTTGGTCTCTTAAAGGAGTATTTTTTAATTGGGTAAAGCCCTTTCGTTTGAATAATGATGGAACTATGTACTAATTTACCATGCATCACATCATCAAACCCTTCCTGATGATGTTTTTTGAAATCCTTGTTGATGATGTGGTGGTTAAATATTAATATAAATCTAACCACAAGGTATATTATAAAACCATCTTCCACAAACTATGATAGAAAAGTCTAAAAATGAACCCCTTAAAATGTGATTTTGGGGTTACACTACTAGAAAAAAACCTATAGCCACAGTTGAATAGCCATGGTTTAATTTTTCTATGGCTATAGGTATGATAAAATCACAATATAATTCCCCCATGCCTAAATATATGTACAATTTTATTCCCACTCAGGATTTCTTATCCCACACTCGTGATTGGTCTTTCATCTCCCTCCATCCTGCTTAGGATTTCCTCTCCCACGCTCACGCTTAATATTTCCTCCCTCGAAAGCCTTATCATCGGTCGATCGTCACCTGACTGATTCTACCCCATCCAATGCTTGTCGGCTTTTCCTTAGAAGTTCTTCTTTCCCTCATCAGCTTATTTATACATGTTTCCTCCATCCCTCGCTCATTCCTTCCCTCCTCCATACCCTTCTCCGTTAATTCCTCCTATATTTGGTGTGTTGGCCAGTGCATCCCCTCATCACGATCGAGCTCCCCACTTCAAGCCGCAGTTCATCATCTCACTTGATGTGTGTTTTATTATGTATTTTTGTAGAGTTTTTAGAAATTTTTTGTGAAATTGGTGGTCGATTCGTGAATCCTCTATTGGGGGTGATGCAATTCATACCACCATATCTCCCCCTATTCATTTGAAGTATTTATTCTTTATAATTCTGATACATTTCATGTTATAAATAAATTTTATATTTCTAATTCCTTGTTTAGGAGTTTTAAATTATGTTTTTTGCGAGTAGTAGTATTCATTCAGTATTTAAATGGATTTCACACTTGGGAATGGCTTAGGACACTTACCAAGTTCTTGTACATTTCCCAAGTAGCACTATATAAAATATTTAGCAGTTGTAAAATTTATCTTTTGTTTTTAAATGTAAGAGGAATTATTTAATTTGTTTTAATTAAATTTGATTTTTTAAACACTATTCATGCTCAAAAGACGCAATATAAGTGTTTGTTTAAGTGATCATTTGAATTTTATTAAGGGATTGAAATTTTTTCAACATTTATTTTCTTTCCTGATCCTTTTTTGAAATTAGTGTATAGTTTTTAAGGATTTTTATAAAAATAGTGGATTAGTCCCTCTTTTGAATGAATTTTGTGATAGTGGGTTTCATGGTAATTTTAAAATGGCCTTCAAATGTAATTTTAGATTTTTAAAAATTCATTCTTAGCACTATTTGGTTTCATTAAAATTAGGTTGCTTTATTTTAGATGGGGGGTTGTGTAAAGGTTTGATTTCGAATTGTCATTTAGGAAAATAATTTCATGTGGGCTTTTGAAACTAGTTTTCATGTTTGTTTTGGAATGGTTTTTCAAATATTTTTGAAAATTGATCGGTATACTAAGAAATTTTATGAAATTATAGATGGCATGTTATTTGATATGACTTTATCTATAATTGGAACCCTCATTTCCATATCCATGTATTTATGTGGTCATTGCTTCTTATTACCTCATGGGGTATTCTAGTATTGTTATACAATTTCTGATTATTATTCATGGATATGAGTTTGTGTATTTTTCTAGTGAGGGTGTAGGAGTTGAGGCATGTTTTTTTGAATGATTTAAATTTTATTCTTATTATTTTTAATTGACTGTTCCCAAATACATTTTTTTATCAATGTATGTACACCAAACATAGTATATGACCTGTGTGAGGGAAAAACCTAGTAGTGATTGTGGCTTGACTGGAGAGAGTTTTGTAGTTACACCAACACGGTTAGATTAGAAGGGATAATAGTTATTTATGCAAGAAATATTATTTGATCCCATGGTTGAAGGATTTCTTGGGTCGTTTACATTCAACTATTTGGATTGGATTACTAGGGATAGGACTGGTTTAGTAGTAACAACCTTGGTTCCTTATCTTCAGTTCAATTCGTTTATTATTATTCTGAGGGATATTTCACATGACATGTAGGTCCTTCAAATGAGGCCTTAGAGAATTTAATTTTATACTTCTTTTGTATTACCTTGATTTTTTTTCCATTTGAATGATTGGTTGATTACTTGGGTTATACATCCCTAAATACATTAGGATCATTGAATTTTTAGGGCATCATGTTGTGTGCAATACTTTAATTTCAAATGTGTTAACTTATAATGGTTTGAATGTATGATTTGGAATTGAAGAAGGTTTTTTTATTTTTTTGAAGTCTTAAAGAAATGGTTTTTCTAGAAATTATTTATGAAAATGTAATTTTCATGAGATGTTTGGAATGTGGGAAAAATATTTTGGTTTGTTTCTAATCAATTTAAATTCACTCGTTATTTGGTTTAAAAATATAACATTAAAATACTTGGATGAAAATGTTCCATAAAAAATTCTATTCATTCTTGTATTTATTTTATAATAAGTGTGTCCATTTAAAAAGTTCTTATGGATAGTTGTTTGACATTTTTATATTTTTAAATTATTTAAATCATATTTTTTACCTAATGATCAACCTAAAATCTTATAAAATAATTTACATAAGGATTTACATTGCCATATTTTGGTTGTGACATATTTGGATAATTTATGATGACTCCTATATTATCTAAATTTATGGTTCTTCATTAGGATTCAGACCAATCATTGAGTATTGGATTATCTGGGGTTTGAGGTGACTAGTTATTTTATCACATTTTCGTAGTGGTTCCTATTATTTATTTTAGTAGGAACTTCTTTTATTTTCAAAGAATTCAAAAACATGTGTCCAATTACATTGTTTAATTTGGACAATTGGCCTTTAAATACTTTATATAGATAAAGGGTAGTGATATCTGCTGATGGAAGAAAAAAGGCATATGGATGTAGATTTTTTTCATTGCATATACAGTGGTGGTAGACTAGGTGTGATTAGAGGGATTTTTTTAATTTAATATACCACTCTATAGTTTATTTCAAAATATTTGATTTGGTATGGATATCCAATATATGGAATGATCAAGTCAGTTTATCATAAGTTTTATGCCACTATTTTTTATCTATTTTTATGGATAAACAGCTACCAACAGTGTTTCTATGATTTCCAAAAACAAGTTTCCATCTCATGGGGAACATTAATGGAGTATGGGATAGTGGAAAGCCATGACGAGTGTTGTTTAAAATGGAATCTTAGTCTAGTTCATTACAAATTATATCAATGGTAGAATGTTTCTTTTATCTATAGGAACCTAGACCCATTTTTTTAATTTTCCTCTAATATTTTGGTTGTCTTAGTAATATTTATTTATAATTTTATTGGGATTAATAAGGGTGGTCAGGAATAGGTTTGTTATCACTACCTTATATGATTATGACTTTGTTACCATGGGAAGTGGTTTTTGATTTTTGAATTCGTGTTTTTTTGGATTTTAGGTTGATTATGTATTGATCCACATTTCCATATGTTTAGTTTTATTGGGGACCAGATGTGTTTTAAGATGAAAAAATAGATTGGGTCAGTTTTTTGAGGTCTTTATATATGAATTGATAAGCCAATATATGACCAAATTCTCAATACCAAAAATTCATAGAAATTATTGTGTGGGTAGCATATGGTCTCTCAAAACATGTGATCATGTTAGTAATGGTTAGTCACCCTATTTGAGTCTTTGTTTATATGTATCAGTAGAGATCCTTAATTTAGAGGGATGAATCAATGTGGGGCATAATGAATGATCTTTTAGATTATCAGGCTGTATTATTATTTTACAATAGAATTGGTTGTTTTCAAAATTGGGTGAATGTTTTTTCCAATTACCTAATGAAATTATGGTTTTAAAAGAAATAATATGTATATCTCCATGCAAGTAGCTCAATCCATGCAGAGTATTTTTATCCATTGATGAAAGGATTGGTTCTGTTCTACACATCCTTATTTTAATGATGTCCACCAATGACCCACCATCAATGTGCTCCAAATCTATGCTTATGTGTCTAAAATCATAACTATAAAATGCCCTATAGAATTATACATGTTCATTATAGAAGGGTGCCTCCCAAATGATCAGTATCTTAGTAACAGGTTGTTTCATTCTTTCCTTCTCCAATATATTGATCTTCTTCAAGGCAATTATTCTATGGGGGATCACGTGAATGGACCATTGAACTATGCTGATTGCACCAGTGCCTACGGTCATGAATATCCTTATCTAAAGGGAAGCACATCGATGTCCTTTCACTGTGTTCTAGATTGATCCATGTAGTTGGAATGATAAACATATATTTCACTTATAATTTCTTTCTCTATTTCTTCATATACTGCATAGTAAGGGGATGTAAATGTATTGATATTTATCTGTTCTATAGGCACCTCTTTGGATTATTATAGTTTTTATATTTAGATATTTGACACATTCCTTACATGAACAAGGAAATTTATGCATGTACTAAAAACCAAAATATAAACTCACACACCTAATCACATCCTTAGTTGTTTTCCTACCTGCTTATCCTGAAAACCATATTTCATATTGAGACATCATAAACCAAAAACATCTCTTATCTAGGATAATGAAGTTCAATACTATTCATAATATCCTTTTATGAATTTATATTACTGAGGTCAAATCCCCATCATCTTATTAAGAGATTTTGAGTACTAATCATTCAATATATTACTTTTAGAATAACACATTACTCCTTGGGTTTTCTTTAAATTGGTAATAAATTTATTGAATCTATTAAAGATTTTTTAAGGGGAAATTGATATGATTTAAATAGTTTATTTTGTTACAAGAGTTTATTTAACATTATTTTCTTAATCCATCATGCATAATGTGCTCCTTGATGGTTTCTTTGTGATAATATTAAAAAAATTAACTTATAAGGACTACTGGAAGAATGTAAACATAACATCTAAATTCATAATATGAAAAACATATCATGATTTTCTCTATTCAAATATATGATTTTATGTCACTATTATGTTATCTTTTTTATGGGATCAAATTTATTCTATTAATATAAATGTTTTATATTACTATAACACCATTTGTAATTTAAGATATAGAATAATGAATTCAAGATTAACTTCTCACAAAAAAAATTTGTTATTAAAAATCTTTTATTACACTTACATATCAATTAGAATATTCTATTTTCATTATTGGTTATATATTCAAGTATCACTTATCATGTAAAATTGAAAAATGATCACATATATATAAGAAGTTGTTATATCTCACTTCTATTCCAATTATTTACTTACTAGTGGTTTCTTATGATGAGGTTGGTTCTATCCACCGCCATCGAAGGTAGTGAGTTCGACATCAGATTCATGTAAGGTTTCTTCCATTTTCTAATGATGCTTGCATATGCATGCAAGTAGAAAAAAGTAAAATTTGAGTTTTCTTCATCAAAAGCAACTCATCTTGAGGTTGAGGTAAGTTCCCTCAGCCTAAAATTTTATTTTAAATTCTATAATTTCCTGATTGTTTTAATAACTTGTTTCCTTAATTTCATTATTGTTTTTAAAAAAAATTCTTATAACCACTAGCTCTATTAAGAAAGAATATGAGTATATCCCTTGACCAAATGCTAGTAGTTTTTAGATACTGTAACAAGATATCTAAAAACCACACATTGATCATCCTTAGTTGGAGACATTCACGATCTCATTCAAAATCCCATTAAATTCATCAAAAAAGGACAGTACTTAATTTAAAGATCTATTAGTTCCAATGCCAAGCTTCCTTTCATCTTCTCTGGTATCATGGAACTCACCCATAATATACCTCTTGAAATCTTGGACAAGGAATGGTGTGAACATATCACACTATAGAAATGATGTGAGGATATGTAAGTCAATTTTGATCCCCTCTTTCCCAACTAACTAGATTCAAGGAATTTGAGTTGGTATCCTAGAAGTACCCAATGGACTTCAACAGAATTGCAGATAGGGTAATACTTTTATGGAATCTCACTACCTCTCCCTCTTTCAAATAAACTTCCATCTTCATTAAAAATAGTGAGATTAGCCTACCATAAGTGGGCCCCAAGATATATTGGTGTCTAAGGCACATATACAAGAAAAATTCCACTTCCATATCTTCGAGCTATTCTAGCTCTTGTAGGGATAGGTATCCATGCATTTTAATGCATAAAAATTCAAAAAATCCTTTCATGATTCCTCGATGTAGGATTATATTTTATATTTAATTTATTTTTCTAGGATCCAACATCATCCAAAGGAATAAGTACAAATGATCAAGGATATAGGGATATATTCATAGTTTATTTTATTCCAAAACTAAGAGGTCCTAAACATAATGAATATCGGTGAATACTCTATAGATTACATGGTTATTTTATATATTATTGATTTATGGGATTGCATCCTCTACGAGACCAATTTTCAAGAGGGCTTATGGACCATGGGGCCCACATCTACCTAATTTTAGACTATTCATGAAAACTCTATATTCTTGACCGTAATTATTGTATCCCACATTTGATTCCTTTGTATTAAATTAGGGATAGACAACTCACTGTACATGCCCCTCATGTAACATTAATGTTTACATGAATGTTCTTGGCATCCTTTTGGTGTAAGAAAAAACCATGTACTCATTGAGAGTTATATACATTATCCAATTGATGATCCATATCTCCAATTGGGCGTCATACTAGGTGTATACCCCACAATCTTCCTACAACGGAGCCACATACCATGTTGAACGAGACATGGAAAACTAATTTGTAGACCTAATACATCACATATTGTCACTTATTTCACTTCAAAAACATCGTTACCGCATGATTTTAAACAATATCGATGATCATATCATATGAGCATAAATTATGTAAGTCAGACTATGAAGGTATTAATTCCTGATCAAACAGGATACATAGTATAACTCTTCAAGGTTCATTCACAACATCCCAATATCATCATCATCACATCAAACACTTTTGAGGCAATATATCTGATTCCATACCATCTTCCAAGAGTACTCTAATCCTCATAGTAGTTGACACAAGTCATTAATCCCTGATCATCTTTCTTTCCAGAACCAACATCATTTTCAGAAAACTCCACCTTGTCTTACTTCTCAATTATTTAGAGTGTGGCTCCTCTTCCTCTAGATGCTCAACAATACTAGAATATATCCAAACACAAAAACCAGCTTCAATAGTAAGTTGTGGGCCACTAAAATCTTCCCTTTGAAGCTTCTTCCTTTGCAACAGAAACCATACTCCTAGAGTGGTGAGATTGATGCTGATAGATGATATAAAACTGAGTCATGTGTGTAACTGGTCTATAAACTTCCATAGAGAGGAAACTAGGCTCATCAAGTTTAGGTTCAAAGTTCTCAATTGAAAATTTCCCTCCATATATTCATTCTCTTCTAGATTCATCTCCTCTTGAAAAATCACCATTTCAAACAAATAAACTAAGAAGATACATACCAAATTAATACCTTTCTTCTTTCAGGACAGTGCATGAATTATTTAGGACAATTCCGAAAATGTTATTTGATTTTCCAATACACATAAATATAAAAAAATCCTTCATGACAGAACTCAACAGAATCCTTAAAATTGGTAAAGCACACCGCTTGAGACACTATTTGAGGAACCTGTGTAGTTCTGCTGCATGTGGAAAAAGATTTCCTCCCATGCCTGTAATTATTTTTGTGAGCAGTGTTGAACTGCTTGCATTCATAATTTGGAGTACAGGACGAAGAATTTCCTTCTCTAAAATAGGTTTTTGTGATGATGGGACATTTTATAAAGAACCAGTTACCTCCAATTACCACCAAATTACATGGGACTTCATCCACTTGATTCTTCAAACCAGAAACAAGTCTGAGTAAAAAAATAGTGATGATGTTAGAAAACATCACTCTAACCTCTTGCCAAACTTATTGTTTACTGGACCTGATAGAAACAGCTACAGTTTCAACCAATGGAAATACATTAACTGCAGCAGCCTTTGCTTTTGTATTACCGAAATTAACCACTTCTTGGACATTTTTCTGAATTATAGAACTATAAAAACTGTCTCAATTAGCAAGCCATGAATTTGGATTACCCTACAAAGGATGATCCCATGATAGAGGTCGTGTCCACAACATTTTTCCTTCTACTGTAGCTTCCAAACCACTGTAGAGTTTGTGAGCACTCGATACAACTTTGATCATACTTGGAAGTTATTCTAATATAACTGCTTCACAAAAAATAACTACAACCATCATGCTCCTTAAACTAACTACTGCTCAACTTCACTAGACCAAACTGGTGCCCCCATAAACGCATTATTTCTCCCCCATGAAAACATGTGGTAGTTTTTGTAATCTGACTCATGAATTTCTCAAAAACCACACTCCCAAAACATCCATTCTATGAGTTACACACCGAACCAGTTTGAAATACTATCTTACTTTGTTATCTGGTTGCTGCAGTATCCACACTAAAGCCTATCGCCCTCTTTTTAGCATCCAATGGTTGTTCAAACAAATTCTTTATGGCCTGTACAATCTGTGAGCAGGATGTTGTAGCATTTTCATCCCTACATCCTCTATGTAGTTGACAAAAACACTGATAAATTTCCATGAAACTATAGGCCAAGGAATAGAACCAGACTGAAAACTCATTAGGCACACCGCTGCAATATTCACTACTAATATGAATGGTTCCCCTCAAGAAACTCCAATATCAGCTTCCGAATCATCTCCCCTCACTGAACTCTAGCACCTTGGATTTTTGAATCTTCAACAAATGTTTTGAACTCTAGTGATGACTTATTCCCAATATCAAAATCCATCCATAGTGTTGTTATGGCCTGGCCATTGAGGGCAGAAGGTATGACCAACTTCTCTAACATGCAACATTGAAGTGTTGTTGGTGACACGTTTTGAATTGACACTTCTCTGTCACGTGGAATTGATTATGGTCCTGGGACATATTGATCCTCCACAAGAACCCTTCCCTACTCCTTAATACTAGATAAAAACATGGAATTTATACTTTAGACCCAGCATCACTAGAATCATTTTATTCCTCGACTTCTTTTTGTCTTGGGAAAACTGTTGAATCATTGTTGCATCTCGAGCTCTAAATGACATTCATAAACTTCTATATATTATATTGTACTTCATGCAACTGCTTCATGTACTCAACCTTTATATTATCAAACTATTCCCTCAACATATGAAACTCTAGTAACATCTAATCCACTCACAGTGATCATCGACCATTGATCGGTCCCTCCACGATCATATCACAAGCAAGAAAACGAGTCACCAGAAGTAGACGCGATCCCAACCGATCCCACAGAAGAAAATTTTGAATAAAGAGGGAACAAAAATTGGCAAATTCAGTATGGAGTGCTGGTAGTGGAGTAGTACCATATCCAATCATCCTCTAGTGCTCGCTTTTTCCAGCTACGATCGCTCCATAGCTCTGCTGGTGTTGTCTAACAGCAAACAAAGGTCTCACAGTTGTCTCTCTCCTTGATCGGCTACTCACAAACAGCTTCCAATGTATTCCACTGACTGCATATTCGTAATATGTCCATATGGCTTGATAGAGAAACATATAACAACCTTCTTACCCATGTCATAACTGAAGATCCATCCTTTACTTATTTTTGGAAAGCATAAGATTCCCTCACTTGTTGAAAAGAGAAAGATAATTATGAGATTTTATAAATATACAATGCAATTGAAATTCGAGTCAACTTTGATCATTAGGTTGTCACCTTGATACGGAATAAAGTGGCATTATTAACTGATGTCAACATGGAGATGGAATCAAGAACAAGATTCATGGGCATGTGTTAATTATATAAGAGAAAAATGGACTCGTAAATGAAAACCATAATGTTTTTTTTTAAACTCCCATACTCCCATTTAAATGAAAGGTTACATCATCTTCACTCTTGTGGTGACATGGTGATTGCCTTAAAAAATTACACATGTGGGACAAGGATCATGACCATCCTAGTGTAGTCTAACAAAATGGCCTTGATGTAAACTTTTAGAAAAAAATTGATGAAACTGAGATGAATTCATTCTCTTTCAACATATGGAGGATGAATATCATGGGCCATCAACTTCAGTGATTGGTGACCTTGTTAAGAATTCTGTATCCATAAAAATTGATTTAATGAGAAACATGGAGGGGGATGGGGGTTGAAATGTGTTCTGTTTTAGTTTTTGTCTTTGATTTCAAATTGCATGGACAACTGTATTAGCATTCTAGGGTGGTCTTCCCAAGGGTGGGGGTGTCCAAGGCTTTGTAGAAGAAGGGGTGTCTAAGAGGGGGGGGGGGGGGTTGCAATTTGTTTTGTTTGAGTTTTTTGTACTTTATTTCAAATTTCATGGCCTACTGTATTAGCATTCTAGGGGGTGTCTGTCCAGGGGTGGGGGTGTCTAGGGCTTTGTAAAGGGAGGGATGTCTAGGAGGGGAGGGGGGGGGGTGCTTTGAAATGTATTCTATTTTAATTTTTTTCATTTATTTCAAATTTCATGGCCAACTATTTTGGCATACATGTGGTGCTTTTCCAGGGGTGGGGGTGTCCCCAAGGGAGGGGGAGGGGGAGTGTCCCAGGGGGGGTCTAGGTGGGGTGTCTGTCCAGGGGATGGGGGTGTCCAGGAGGTAGGGTGAGTCACTAGGGGTGTTTTTCTTGGGGAAGGGTGGAAGGGGGGAGGTAGGGGTGTCCAAGAGGGGGGGGGGGGGAGTGTCCTAGAGTGCGGGGGAGGGGGGAGGGGGGGGGGCTTTGCAATGTGTTTTGTTATAGTTTTTGTCTTTGATTTCAAATTTCATGGTCAAGTGTATTAGCATTCAACGTGGGGTGTCTCTCTAGGGGAGGGGGTGTTCAAGGGGGTGTCTTGGAAGGAGGTGGGAGGGGAGTGTTTGGGGGGAGGTCCAGGGGGGCTGTCTGTCTTGGGGAGTGGGGGATGTATAAGAGGTAGGGGGACTCTCCAGGGGATGTCTGTCTAGGGGAGGGGGTCTCTGTTAAGGGATGGGGAGTGTTCAATCCAAGGGGTGTCTTTCCGGGGGGTTGTCCCGGGATATTTGTCCAGGAAGGGGTGGTGTCCAGGGAGGTGGGGGGTCTGCCTAGGAGAGGGGGTGTCTATCCGGGGGGTGTCTAGGGGTGTCTGTCCGGGGGGTGTCCAGGGTTGTCTGTCCAGGGGGGTGTCTGTCCAGGGTGGGGGTGTCTGTTTGGGGGGGGGTCTATCCAGGGGAGGGGGTGTCCAGGGTGGGGGGTGTATGTCCGGGGGGTGGGGGTATGTCCAATAGAGGGGTGTCCAGGGTTGTGTGTCAAGGGGGTGTTTGTTCGGGGGGGGGGGGGGGGCTGTCCAAGGGAGGGGGTGTCTAGGGTTGTTTGTCTATCCAGGAGGGTGTCTATGTAGAGCAGGGGGTGTCCAGGGGGTGGGGGTGTTTCCAGGGGGTGGATGATAGGGGGAGACTAGGAAGTGGTGGGAAACTAGGGGAAAATAGGTAGGGGGACTGGGAGGGGCTGAGACAGATGGAAAATAGGGGGAGACATGCAGGGTGGGTGGTGTGGGTTGGGGGGGGCAAGCAGGTGGGTGGAAGGTAGAGGGAATAGGAGGGGGTAGGGGGTGGAAGGCCAACCTGCTGTGTTTTTTATTGAACATTAATCTATAGCCAAAATTTCTAACCATGGCTATAGGGCCTGTATGGGTTTTCCCTAAAAATTAAAGATGTACCCATGGTTTGAACTGTAACTGAAGGCCATGAATGGCTTAAAATTCTGCCATGGTTTCAAACCATGTTTATATGGCTTTAGCCACGGTTTTAAACTCTGGATATAGGACTTGGCCTATAGCCACACCAATATCAGCCAAATTTCATTGAACCGTGGATATAACCTATAGCCATGGTTTTTGGGAATATAGCCACGGTTTCAAACCGTGGTTATATCATAAATTTCCAGTAGTGTTACCTTATATAAATTACCTTTGTTTGTTGAATTCATTTACAACATAAAAGTATAATGAGGGAATATGATATCCATAGTTAGTATTTAAACTCCTCAAAGCCTTGAAGAGTTTAGAGGACATCAAGGATAGTTATCCTGAATTTAGAAATTTATTTCTAACTTTGGAAGAAAATTTTTACCCTTCACCAGGTTGATGAAAAATGGGATTATATATTATTAGATTTATGATTTTCAAGAATCATTTTACAGTCAAAAGAAACATCTCTTAAGTACACCAATTATAATGTCGACCCTCAAGAAAATACCACTCAATTTATAAATGAAGTTCTTGGATAAATAAATTGGTGCATTCCTCGCACAATAATATGATATCAGTAATGAAAATATATTTTATTAACTCAACTAAACCAAGATTGATTATGAGAATCATTCTTCAGATATCAATAATTTTTTTCTAATGATAATATTTGTATCATAAAAAACTAATGCACTACCGCTATGTTATGTGGTCTATTTGGTCTCTCACAGAAACCCACTGAAATACATTCTCAAGTGTCTAGTGTTAACAGGGAATCTGTCATGATGGGTGTTCATCCTTCAGTAGTTTGACATCCATATCAAACCACATAAAGTTGTGAAAGGGAAAAAATGGAATAATTCCATGCATAACATCCCTCTGTAGAAATGAAATCACTAAATCCTAAACTTGAAGATGAAGAGATATTCTAGGTTCAATAAGGACCCCATATATGGGAGATATATTTTGATGGTGCAAAAAAAATCCTGAAAGAGAAGAGGATAGAATAACCCAAGATCAAAAAAGTGGGATTGTGATTCATTATAACTTCCTTAGTAAAGGAAGTCTTCCCTTTCTCTTTCCCTCTTTTATAATGGTTCATAAACAATAACAAAATTTTTATCTCATATTGTAGTGCCATATATGCACTTCAAGTAAAAGTAAATCACTTGAAGATAAAGAGAAATTAATAATTGGTCATCAAGAATTTCTATAGTGATTATTACATCCACAATGAAGACCTAATATCACCTCTATACCATGCATGATAACTAATGTAATAATTCCCTTTGGAACCAACATTTACTCACGTCCAGTACTCAAAAAATTCCTAGGCAGATGCCCAAGAATATAAATCCCTGACTCTAGAAAAACTAGACTAGGATAAAATAGTCATAAGCATTCTAAATCATCATATAGTCTCGCCTTTTTAAGACAATATATAAGGGAATGATGGAGTTTGTCTGTTCCCAAGACCATACAGTCCTACCACTAGCTAGATGACACCGATTATGGACTATCTTTAAAATGGTGTACTCCCTTCGAACAGACCAGGTAGAGATCAAAACCAAAGAGGTGTAATTAAATTTTTTCTATATGATGAAATATATAATTTAAATTTCCTTTATAAATGGGGACTTGATGGGGTATTAATCACGTGAATTGATGGAGATGAAATTGATGTTGTAATGAATGAATTGCATACCAGATCCTATGGAACCCATCATTCAGGGTTCAAGATTTCTCATCAAATCTCAAAGCTTGGGTAATATTGGCCTTTTATGACGTCAGATTAAAAAACATTTAAAAAAACTTCCATTCCTTCTAGGTTTTCACTAACTTCATTCATAAAACCCTACTGTTTAAACACACTAGTAAATATTATCAGCTATTTTCCATATGGGGAATGGACTTAGTGGGACTATGTCCTCATTCCATTATAATATTGTTCAAATAAATTCTCACTACAATGAATTTTTTCTCCAAGTGGGTCAATGTTGTACCCCTCATAGATGTCTGGTTACGAAATATTTTCAGCTTTCTAAAATCCAACATCATTATCATATTTGGTGTCCCTCATACAATACTGATAGAAAATGGAACCAATTTTGTATTCTACTATATTGGAGAAGCTATATGATGAGTAAAATATCAAGTCCAATAATTCATATCACTAACATGAATCAGATAATAAGTAAATAGTGGCCTTTAAAAGGACCCTATCATATATACTCCAAAAGATGGTAGATAATGTTAAAAATTATTATATGGATAATCTCTTAAATTCCATGGATCTTGCTAGACCACTACTCACATCACCATATAGGCGAACCCATATTCATTAGTATATGATATGGAGGCAGTCATGCCGATAAAATTTCAATTTCCATCAATCTGTGTGGCCATATGTGATCAGTTATCCATATATGGGAAATCCTAAAAATTTGTAGATGAATTGGAGAGATTGTATGGGAAGATATTACATACCGTACATCATTTTTATGTCCACCAAAACTGAATTTCTAGAGCCTTTAAAATAATTACATCCATTACTTCCTCTAGGTAGAAATGATGTTGGTCCTCAAGAACATGATGATACTTAGAATGAAACCACCAAAAATGGAGCCAATATGGGAGGGACCCTACAATATACACAAGGTCTACTCTGATGCAGCTTATTCATTGATTTCGATGGATGGACATCTGACCACGGCCCCCACGATTGAAAAGTTTCTCAAGAAATATTTCATGTGATAACATATCATGACCAATTTCCTGGATGCATTATATTAACCTACATAGTTGTGCTTCATCATGTGACCTAAAAATTCATGACACATCATCCACATCATAAGAAGATAAGTTGTGTGGCACAAACATCCTTCTTGTAAGATGTTAAACTACACATCATCATCAAACGAACCACATTCTGTTAAACTATGAAATTCTTTCCACATATCATGTCGTTAAAAAGAATAGGAATCATCATCTCGCCCATGGTTCACTACACACAATATAGATCTATTAAAAAAAGAAAAAATTATTTTTTCCATGGGTGAGAGTCAGATCCACATAAGTAATATTTTCATTGAATATCTGTGTGTTGAATGATTCTCATTACAATGGGATACGTAGTGACACCACAACCTTTTGTCTTGGGCCCAACCAAAAAACATGGAAAATTTCCCCTCCCCTAAATTAAGATAAAACCAATTCAAGGGACTCCAAAATTAGACATTTCATTTATAGGTATGAGTTATGAAAAACTCCCTTTCTCTGTATAATAGTTAGATCTATGTTGGGAGTCAATTTTAAATCAATGTGTGTCTTGATTCCTGTTATCGCAAGATATGTAGTGACACATGAATCTTCAATCCTATGTCCAAATATGATAATAAACTGAAAAAATAATCCCTATGTATGTGGATAAGGCTTCTGTAGTCACATTCCCATTCATAACTACATGTTACATGATTCATTCCATCATAGGATATGTAGTGACACCCAAAAATCCAATTTTGGTTCCAAGCATAAGCAATGAAAATACACCATCACTGTCAATTGGTCAGACCTGTATAGGGACCCATTTCCAAAACTATATGTGTCTTGATTCTCACTATAGTGTGATACATAGTGTCTCCAGGATCTTACATCCCAGTCTATCAACCACAAAATCAATCTTCCCATATTTGACATTTTTTAACCACCTCTATGTGGAAAAATAAACCATTCCTATGCCTTGTTTTTCAAAACAATCATAGCTCATGTAGGTTATAGAGTTTCGGTAAAGGAACCCACATATTATCAAGTCATATCAAGTCACGTTATGGTTATTGTGGTCCTAGTCTCAAGATCTTAAAAGGCACACAAGATGTCCTTAATTAATGACATTAAAATACACAGTAGATCATATTTCAATAACTAAAAGTTTCAGGATCCCTATCATTAGAAGATACATAATGACATAAAGTTATTTAATCTTTAACCGAGACATAATATTTCATTTTCATTTTGGGTAACTCAAGTTATCACTATATGATATTAAACTTCAAGGTTCATCAATAGCTATGTATGGCTTGATTCTCCCTTTAGTGAGACATGTCGTGATTCCTAGACCTCATGTCCTAGTCCCATCCATGGGTTAAAAAAATGAAAAAATGAACTCTCTACTATGTAAAAACAAATAACTATGCTAGAGATATAACAT
The DNA here is from genome assembly GCA_963277665.1 of Viscum album. Lineage (NCBI taxonomy): Eukaryota > Viridiplantae > Streptophyta > Magnoliopsida > Santalales > Viscaceae > Viscum > Viscum album. The sequence continues at coordinate 1,044,573,148 of OY728159.1, forward strand.
GTGGGTCCCCTTACTCATGGATCCATCAAGGAAATAGTGACATCCCGTCCAACATATGAGCTAGATGTATTAAGGTAACTTTACACTCCATGGTAAATCTTGTTGTGAATTCTTTTTATGTACATGGAAACATTCATTCCACTTATTATACATTGTGTTCTTGGTAATTTGGGATCTCCACAATATTTCTATGGCCATAATAAATGTATGGTAACTATCCTAAAGTCCCCCTTTTGACTATACATAATACACCCTAGCTGGTTTGCATAAATCACCCACAAAAGGGGCCTATCTACTGGATGAAAATTCATCCCATAGTAATAAATATTATATCTCCATAATACACTATGTAATTTTTTCCCATGTCATTTCCCCTGATTTGGAAAAACCTAGTATCATGGTTTAATTTTTCCATCTTCATGTATGGGGAATTTTAGAACATCTTGGCATGATAATCCTTTTTATAAATCATCATTTCCCTAACAAATCATCCTAACTGCATGATGATAAGCAGCATGATTGACATATGTTTATGAAATATGAGTGGCTTCTTCACTTCCATTGTAGTATATAAAGTGAAACCAAGGTCATTAATTCTGGGTATAACAGAAACATAAAAATGTTTCCATTTCCCACTGTATGGGTCAGACATACATAGTGAACCTTCACATAAGAAATATTTACAGAATGATTCTCACTTTGCAAAAATATTTAGTTACCCGAAGATCTTATATTCCTATCCATAAATAATAGAAAAATTACACTACTATCATATACCTGAGTAAGATATTCATATGAGGGTACAATATGTGTCTCACCCCCTCATGAGTCTGTATTCAAATAGAAATTCCCCTTCCAAACACAAGATTTTGATATGTCTATGTGGAAATCTACACAAAACTATGTATGGATTGATTCTTTTTTTTGATTATATACATATTGACACTTAGACCATACATCTCAGGCCTAGCCATAATGGAAACAATTCCCGCTTTCCTATCTATGAGTCTGGTCTGCATGAGGAAAAAATTCCTACATGTTCTTGAATAATCTGGATATCTAATTCTTTTTTCATATTTAGGATCTTTCCCTACACAATCCAAAATCTTCATCTTGGGAACCCTAAATATCAATACGATTTCTATGTCCATTAGAAAAATATTTTCAGTGTCGTAGGGACACCTCATCTTGACTATTCATAAAATACCCCAGTTGGTACAACATAAATCATCACCAAAAAGGTCCTATCAATGAGAGACAAATTCCCCATTGGGAGAGGAAACTTCTATTTCTGTAATATCTGTTGATGTTTTTGTCCTATATCACTCATCTAATTTGATATAACCCTTATTAAATCGAAAAATTCACCACATAATTGTTGATGATATAGGAACATTCTTCGACAGATTACCATGAAAATGGAAAATAATTAATCTTCTGGTCAAAGCTATGTTACTTAAAATCCTACCCCCAAAAGTACTCATCATAAGATATTAAACTATATGATCTGTATCCTATTCTAATGACATTAAACTCCCCTATACATCAACCCTATTTGACAAAATCCAAATTCTTGTAGGGGTTGTTACATCCTGTCCCAACTAAGCACAAATTTGGTAGCCCGAACGGTCCCCACATAACCTCAAGCGTGACTCCCCATATTCCAATGCCCGCTAACAAGTAGAAAATGTCTAATGGTGCTATGTAGGGAATAATACATCATCATGACCATAGAATCAAAATGGTATATAGTATGGAAAAAAGAAGAAAATAACTAAATAAGTTATCATAAATGATAATTATCGAGAGATAAATAAAATAATTAACAAATTTTAGTGGTAAATTCCAATACATAGAATGATGCATCTATGTCCAAATAATGTAATGAGATACAAGAAGAATGTATAATAGATAGTTTAATGAAATAAAATGGAATGATACCAAATGATAACTCAACGAGCATTCTGATTACTAGCTTATTCATGTGCTCCCATATCCAAAGTACACAGCACCCATAAGCAATAAAATACATGGACCTACAACCATGAAGATCTACTCTAGTACCTCAGTGTAATAGTGCCCTGCGCAGGGTGTGACATATAATCCCAGTAGGCCACCACCAATATTATCTAGATCAATCCAATTTTTTCACCTTAAAAATTAATACTGTGACAACATAAGTGAGTAAAAATCAATAATAATATTCTAAATAAATAACACATCGGTTTGGGATCCTAAATGGTTACGTGATAAATTATACCTAATTCAGCCAGTGTTAGATGTCTGAATTGAGGATAACAATAGATGTAAAATGGTAATATACAAGGCATTATATATGAATCAAAATAATAAGGTCGACCCCAATCTTGAGCTTCGGATTGGAGGCCAGACCCTTAGGACAACATCCAAGAATTTTTATATCACTTTGTAATCATAACAACAACCACAATAATAATAATAATAATATTAATATACCATAAGAAATATATAAAATTATCAACAAAATCTATTAATATAATCCTAGGCCCATCAATGGAAATTAGTAATAAAATCCCTATGGTCTTGACAAGATCATTAAATATGAAAAATACCATTGATTACGTCTAAGGTGACCCATAATGGTGTCCCTTGTATCACTCATGGTATGGTAAACTCTGATTCCATACCAAGTATCTCTTATAGGGGGAATGTATCACCTGAGGCATGGTGTAACCATTTTTTTAATGATCTCCTCCATGGGTTATCCACTTGGAAACCTATGTCACTCAAGAGTATAAATAAACCTCTTATAGAGCCCGTCCTAGGAAAGAAAAATCATATATATTATATCATAAAGTAATACAAACCCAAACACAGTGAGTCCATCCATGGGTTCTTTAAGTCTAGACCCATGTTCCCTCATGGACCGCAAGTAGTCAAGGCATAGCCACCAAAATACTTATCCATAAGGAATAACATATATAACCATATAAGCATGCCAGATAATAATTTAATCCAAGCCATAAACTATGGCACAAGGAAAAATATTTAAGCAAGGCATAACTCATAATTCAATAGCATTTAACAACTTTACAGAGAAAAATAGTGAAAATAGTAAATGTGATAAATGAAGCATAATCATCGAAAAAAAGTTATACATTAGTTTTTTCAACCAATTCGATCAAATTTATTTCATTCCATGAGATCAACCATCTCATGGGGCATATGAATTAAGTTTAAATAAATAAATCATGTCCAAAATTCAATCTTAATTCAATTTATTAGTTAAGGGAATTTATTAAGGGTGAAACACTCCCTCAAGGGTGTTCAAAAAACCAAGGATCAAGGTAATTAGGTCTCAAAAGAGGAAGCACACCCATTAAAGTGGCTAAATTCAAGACGATCACCCAATGTGTTGATTTTTCATTCGATAGGGAAGTACCGGTCTTGGTAGTGGGTTAAATTGAATTTATTTGAAAAAAAGGAAGTTTAACTGGATGATTCTAGCATGTGGTTAAATAATGAACCTTTTAAAATACTATCGAACTTTAAAAAAATCTACACCAGCTTCCTTAAACAAAGGATGAACCATGCGTCTGATATTAATCTTGGTTTTGGTTGGGTTCTAGTGAAATTGAAGAAAGAGATGAATGCCCCGAAAATTGGGTGATTTATCTCACACCGTGATGAAATTATATAGATAAAATATAACATGTAAAATTTTCAAGTGGAATATTGGTAGAAATCTATAGGGACTCACGGTGCTCAATTTCAACAACAGACATAGGATTGCATTCTATGCCTGGGATAGGTGTTGGAGGAGACCCATGTGTGAGGTAGTAGGAGAGACACACTAGAGGAAATTAGGATGAATAGAAGGATTAAAGCATTTAAATCATTAAGGGAAAAAAATTCATTTCCCCCCTTTTACTTGTTCACACTGTTTGGCCACTCGGTTTGGCCAAATCGTGCCCTAATAGTGAAGTGAAAAGTCCATGCACTATCCATAAATGGTACAAAGAATTTAGGCTAGGAATATGGTTTATAAATCTATGAACAATCCATTTTGATCACCACTGATGACAATAATGGTGCCTTATAGTATACACTGGTGTTCGATAGAGTTTCAGAGAAACTGTGTGCCCTTACCAGTCCACACAAACTTGTGTTTGTGGGGCCTATTTATCCTAAAACTTAAAAAAACAACCAACCAACATCTTAGGCTTCCTGAATTATCTAGAAAAAACACATTGAAGTGTTCCATCACTCATTATTCAATTTTAAATCTTGGGTTTCGTAATAGACCATACACAAAATGAAAAAATTCAAATTTTCTTAGAATTTTATCAAGTCCAAAAACATGGGACGCTACAATATCCCTACTTTAAAACTTATCATCCCAATAAATCCATGGTGAAAATTAATTGAACATCACATTACATATGTGGGTCATGTTTTCTTGTTCAAATGGATGAATTTTGTTTCCAAATTCTATCACACATGTGAGCATCACATTAACACATGGTAGAGAATCCGTAGAAACTCCAGCCAACAATTTTTTTCTGAACTAGAACACCAAGGAAGTGCTCACCCGATCCCATATTACCTGATACATGATCATAATGTTATCTCCTTTCAGAACCAGGTAATCATAGTTTTATTACCAAAACCATGTCAACTAATTACATCTATGGAACAACTGATTTAAGAATTGCCATAGCACTATAGTAGTGCACATGGAATGATTCTCAGCTTAATCAATTGGTCAACTCCCAATTGTCCTTTGAGACCCGATTAAGCTGACATTCATAAAACATTTTGTCCAAAAATAATTTCACTCACCTCAACCCGACTATGATCCATTAGGTGATTCCCCACAAGCTACATATGACAAGACAAATGAAATATCATTCATAATATTTCTATTCGACTCCACTCAAAGCACTCAACTTAGACGTTAATGCATTTCAAAAGATAGACCTGGTGATTTTAGATAGAGGCACCTTAATATTTCTCTAAGAACACTCCTTTAAGATCATTACCAACTTATGGTGATGTCTCTATCCAAAACACCCTCTTTAAGCTATCGTGCCCCACCACAAACATGGGAACATGCTCAATAATACACTTTGGAATTGACACCCTTTTTAAACATCACTTATGAGATCATTCAAGGTTATGGGTAACTTCAAAATCATCAATATGATTCCAAAGACATCATTCAAGAAAATACCTAAAATAAATTTAAAAGGGATACATTTATACAAGTCCAAATGTCCACATACTAAGAATGTTAACTAAGACCCATGAGGTATCCTCCTGGTGATGAATTCTGGGAGAAATAGCTAGTTTCCACAAGTCCGAGCATGGTGTTCATACATGGGAATCCAAGTATCAATTAGGATTAACCATGAATCTCTTTAAAAACATGCTTCCAAATCACACTCAAATAGTTTCCACTCATCAAGCTAAATGAATTTTAAATTTTAGTGTGGTATATAAATGACGCTCTCCTAGTGTACTGTGACAGTGTCATGATAGGGTACATGATGATCAAATAGCCATTAAAACATTAAGAATATTTTGGATGGTGACCAAAAAGGGTCTGAGAACATCCCTCTAAAAAGAGAGTGAAGCGCTCAGTGCAGTTTCAAAACAACTATGCCAACTGTATAGAGAACGGTTTATGGAACCTCTTAGGTTGATATCCTTCGAAAAGACTTGGAATCACCTGTAACAGCATGTCAATTATAAGAATATATTTTTATTTTATTAAATTTATTATTCTATAATTGAAAAAAAATTATTTGTTAATCTAAATATACATAATTATATAATAAAATTTCAAATTATCTCATTTTTTATGAAATTCATATTTTATGAAATAAATATTTTAATTTATAAATAATTCTTATATAAATTTGTTTTTAGATTGTTTAAAATAATATTTTACTATAAATAGAATTATTTGAATACTTTTATATAAAAACATAAAAATAAATTTGAATGGATTATAAAAATATTATAAATAATTTTATTACAATAAATCAATATAAATAATATAAGTAAATTTCTTCTGAAATTTAAATTATTCAAAATGATATGTATTGGATGACATATAATTATATATTATATTTAATAAATAAATTAGGGGAATTCTAATTTGTCCGGTAATATTATTTATATCTTATAAATATTTAAATTAATATATACTTATAATTAAATAAATCTAAATATTATATTATAATTATGTTTTATTAAAAGGTTATATAATGAAAAATTGATAAATATAAATTAATTATGAAAATTATAAAATTTTCAAATTTTAAACATTTTTAAATATTTTTTAATATAATTTTTAATATGATTTTATGAATATTTTCCAAATTGTAAATGATAATCAATAAAAAAGTAAAAAAATATTGAATAACAATAAAGATAGTAAATTAAAAAAAACAATGAAATTGGTAAAAATGAAATTTTGATAATTAGAAAGGGGTGGTGTGCATCGTTCTGATATAAAATGGGTATCAAGAGTATTGATTATATAGGGCTCGAGTCGTGGAATCCAAGAGTATAAGATTCGCGCGGATTAGATTGAGTCTTCACTTTCTTGGAGGTCAATTGTCTATGGATTGAAGAGAATGATTGTCCACTTTTGAATGTGATAGGCTTCGATTTGGGAGAACCAAAAGTGTTGGAGTCCCAGTATAGAAGAACCGAGGGTTTTGGATCGAAGTTAGCTTCAGATTCTGATGCAACTAATAATTCAAACTTGAGGTGAAAATGTGGTGGATAATTTGAGCATAAGTCTGTTTCCGCCTATTTTAGTTTGCAGATCTCTTCAATATAGGTGCCTTTTAATTATAAGATGTCTGATTCTCCTTGTTTTTTTATTGGGATTATTAAATCATATTTTTTTATTCTTAAATCATTATCGGTATCCATATTTATCAATGATAATTTTAATAATTAATTTAATTTAAAATAAGTTTTGACAAAAACTTTGGTTTCCATTTATTTCTTCTTTATATTTCTTCCTTTCATCAATATCAATTATCACTCTTTGATGTGCATATATAATTATTCGGAATTGAGATTATTGTTCAACTATTTTTTCTATTTGTTTTGGGACTGAAGTACAAAACATGAATTTAATTTATTATAAATTGTATCCCCTAATTTTGGGCTTCGAATCAAATTCTTGTTGGTTGAGAGGTTGAGAAGCACAAAATCATTTATGATTTTATCAACTTCATTGGATTGGTTTGAAATTTTCTACACTTTTTTTATTTATTTCAATTATCTTATAATAAGGGGAGTGTCGAGGGCTTGTAATAAGAGAAACACATGTCTTCATTCTTTTTTGTTTTTATGGTTCTGTGATACAGTGAGTATGATATATTTCAGTTTTTTTTCAAGGAAGTAAGTAAATTAATGAATAAAAAATTGGTAAGGTAGTTTTATTTTTTATATTTTTGATATTCAGAACATTAAATTCTTATATTAGTGTTATGATTTTTTTGAAGAAAAATATTTTTTTCAAATAATCATTTACTTGAAATATTATTTCCATAAGGAATATTATTTAATTATTTATAAATTTAATATGATCTTTATTTTCAAATTAGGATGATATTATTTATTTTTAAACTTACATGGTTTTATTCTATGAAATGGTTTAATTTTTGAAAGTGGTGAATAATAAAATTCTGTTGTAATTTATGAACATATTATTTTGAAACCATTCTATTTAATCATTCTAGTTTCAAGTTTATATTTTATTAAAGGTATTATTTTTGTAGAAAAATTATTATATTATGAAATTGAATATAAAAAATAATACTAATATTTATATCTAAATTTTATATTTTTTATCTATTTTATAAAACAATAATAAAGCCTTGTTTTTTATAGTTTTATCTTTTAAAAAGGGTAACTTATTTTGTCTCCTTGATTTTATTTAAGAATTTTAATTTTAATATGTCTTTTTTGTATGAATTGTATATAATTATTAAAAGGGAATGATTATTTAACAAAAAAAATTGGTTAATTATCAATGTATTTAAAAATTTATTTAATTAATTTTTAAAGTATGTATCCATATTATTCATTTTCTCAAATATGTATTTATATTAAAGAATTTATAAAAAATGATTTATCAAAGTTTTAGGAAATAAAATTATTTTCCCTTATGAAATTAATTTGTGTATGTTTAATAACAATTAATGGTTTGAGATTGAGAAAGGAGGATCCTTGATAAAATCCTAAAATTTGAACTGATACTTGGGTATCCGATAGAAGAATGAGAAATGGGGAGCGAACTCATAGCCTCAAAGAATGTTGTTCCACCGGTGATATTACTTATTCCCAAATTGGCTTTCATTAGATCTTTCTAGTATCAATATGATCCATAAATAAAGTATAGTTTTAAAAATGATTTCAAAGGATAAATCCAAGTGTTTTGAATGAATATCTGTTTAATTTAATTTCTAAAATAGGTATGTTTGAAAATATTATATATATATATAATAAATTTATTTGATTTAATGTTTTCTAAATTAAGTTTTCATAAAAGTTATTTCAATTATTTTTTATCCCCATATAGGGAAATTAATTATCCATCCCATGTTTCAAAATTGTTTTTAGAGGTATCTTAGAAGTTGGAATTTTGATCTCATTTTTTTGGACTTAGGACACATGGAAGTATAGTAGACATATTGTTTTATTTTACTTCCACTCTAGCAAATTATATTATGTAGCATAATTTTTTTGATCCTAGACCAAAAAATTTCCTCTATTTTATTAAAAGTTGTGTATTATTTTAGTTCTCTTTTTTTAAAAAAAATACACAGTATGTTTTTAGATATGAATTTGAGATTGTGGATTTCGGGAGTAATAATAGGTATCAGAGAAATCATCTAGAAAAATTTGGAGATTAGGCATTATCTTTTGAGGAAAAAATATTTACTCTATAGAATTTTATTTAGATAAATGAAGTCCCATTAAAAAGTATTTTATTATGATTATGGAAATTTAAAATTTCTTCAAGTTCGATGAATGAATTTTGAGAGTGAAATTCATTTTGGGGATGAATGTAACATGAAATGAATTATATGATCATATTTTTGTTTTATTAAATAGATTAACTTATAATCATAAATGATAACTTATTTTTATGTAAAATATCTATAATTATATAATAAAACATTCAATTATCTTATGCTTCTAGGAAATTTATTTTTATTAAATTTATTTTTTAATTTATAAATTTTTATTATATAAAGTTGTTTTTAAATTAATTAAAAGAATATTTTATTATAAATACAATATTTTTATTATTTCTGTATAATAATATAAAATTTAATTTTATAGGATTATAAATTTATTATAAAAAATTATATTATATAAAAATAGTATAGTTAATATATATAAAAAATTTCTAAAATTAAAATGATTAAAAACGATATATATTAGTTAACCTATAATTGTATCTTATGTATTATAAATAAATAATTGGAATTATAATTTATCCCTTAAAATGAGTTATATCTTATTAATACGTAAATCAATATAAAATTATAATTCATTATAGTTAAAAATTATATTATAAATTATGTTTTATTAAAATATAATTTAATATAAAATGATAAATATAAATTAATTATGAAAATTATAAAATTTTATAATTTTAAACTATGTTAAATATTATTTAATCAAATTATGTATAAATGTTTATGAATATAAACGAAATTTTAAATAATAATTGATAAAAAAAATTTAAACAATAATATTGATAAAATAATTAAAATAAAAAACAATGAAATTGATAAAAATATTAATATAAATTTTGATTATGAGGTGGTCTTGTTGTAGGTCTCAGATGGAAAATGGTGATCCATTATTTTGGGTAGAGAGGTATTGATTCAAGGAAGTCAGGTGTAGATGTATCGAGAGGATTTTATCGAGTTTTAGCATTTTGAGAGGCCAATCGACTACATATCGACGAGGAAGATCGACCACCAAAAATTGTGATGGACTTCAATTCGAGAGATCCAGATGATATGGAGTTTGGGATCATAAGAACCTAGGGTTTTGAATCAATGTCGGCTTTAGATTTTGATGTAGTTGAGAAGTATAACATAACATGTGATTGTAGTTGATGTTCAAAATGAATATTGTTTTCCTCCAATTTCATTTTGAAGACCTTTTGTTGATAGGTGTCTTTTAATTTTATAATTTATGATTTTCCTTGAATCCATTGATTCAGATTATTATTTCAGGTTAGTTATTTCTTATTAAATCATTAATTGTGTCCCTATTTTTGAGTGATAATATTAAAAATTGATTTAATTAGAAACCATATTTTCAATGAATATCATTAAAATTTATTTCTTCTTTGCATTTCTTCCTTTCATCGATATTAAGAACACTCTTTGATGCACATATATAATTATACAACATTGAGATTGTTGTTTAACTAATTTTTCAATTTGTTTTGGGAATAAAGTAGAAACTTGAATTTCATTTATTTTAAATCGTATCCCGTGATTTTGGTCGTCGAATAAAATTTATGTTTGTTGGGAGGTGAAGTATCACCAACTCCTTTATGATTTTATCAAATTATGTAGTTGGTTTTTCTACTTTCTGCACTTGTTTGTTTATTTCTCTGAGTATATAAGAAGGGGAGTTTTGAGGGATTGCGAGAAGAGGATGTCTTGTTTTCCTACTATTGTGTTTTTATATTTCGGATTGTGAGTGAGAATAAGAGTTTTCATTATTTTTCTAAGAAGAATCTAAGGAATTTTTCTCAAACCAAAATCGGAAAGGGGCTTTTATTATTTATTTTTGTGATATTTAGAATATTTAATTATTACATTAGAAGTATTATTTTTAAAATAAAGATACTTATTTTCAAATAATTATGTATTTATAATTTTATTTCTATAAGGGATGTTTTTCAATTATTTTTTTATAAAATATTATATTTATTTCAAAATTAGTATGAGATTAATTAATTGAAAAAATATATGATTTTATTCGATGTAATGATTTTACTTTTTAATGTGGGGAATATTAAAATTATGTTTTATTTCATGTATATATTATTTTAAATATATTATATTTAATCCTTCTAATTTACATATTATATTCAATCTAAGGTATTATTTTCTTATGAAAAATAATTATATTACGAAATTATATACATGTAACCATACTTTTGTTTATACCAAAAATTTCAATTTTTGAACAATGTTATAAAACAATAAAAAATCCTTATTTTTAATCATTTTAAATTATAAAAAGTGCAATTTATTTTATCTCTTTGGTTTTATTTATACATTTTACTTTCAATTAGTCTTTGATTTATTTATTTCATGTATGTATATAAAAGAATTTATTATTTTGACAAAAAATTTAAAAATAAATTGTTTAACTATGAATTTAATTATGAGTTTCCTTATTTAATTGTCAATGTATTTATCTTACATATTAATTTTCTAAAATATGGATTTATCCAAAAAAAATTCTGAATAAGATATGTACCAATGTTTGAGGAAATAAATTTATTTTTTTATTATGAAAATAATTTGTGATATTTTAAATTTTTTTAATGGACTGATATTGATAAAGGTGGAACCTTAAAAATGTTTACTTATATTTTGATCCATAACATGGGTATCATGAGGATGTATAATGAATGGGGAGTGAACCCAGCCTCATGGAATGATGTTCCACAAGTGATATTTTTTTTGGCTAAATGGGTTTACTTGGGATCTTCTCAGTATCAAAATTATCTGTAATGAAAGTATTATTTTCAAATTGACTTAAAAGGATAAATCCAAGTGTTTTCAATGAACTTTTTTTAATGCAATTTTCAAAACAAATATGTTTGAAAATATTTTATATATATCAAATATTTTTAAAGGGATATTACCATAAAAGGTATTTTAACCATTTTCAAACACCTTACATGAAATTTAATGCTCATCCTATGTTTTAAATTGATTATCACATATATCTTAGAAGTTCTATTTTAAAAATATTCATTTTTGAATTCAGCACAGTGGGAAGCATAGTAGATATATTCCTTTATATAATTTCAACAATGATTAATTCTAATATTTAGTCAACCTTTCAAGAACCTAGACTGAAGAAGGCACTCTATTATATTAAGAGTTATATATGGATTCAGTTATATTTTATAAAAAAAATACACATCATGTTTTAACCATAAATCAGAATGTGTGGGTTCATGGCGTTATACCACCCACCGACACATACACACTACGAAACCATGATGCATTCACCCCCCGAGGAATCCCACGATCACTAAAGCATGACCACTAAAGTCCAAATCTAGCTAACAGTGCTTCCAATGGTTTCATACACAACTAACCATTTCATCCTCTAGTTTCCTCACAAATATTAACTCAAAATTAAATACTTCCATCCAAAAGAGCATTTCAAATGAAATAAATCATTTATAAATGGTCCTAGGTGGTCCCTATTATGAGGAAGGACATGTTTAACATATTCAACATGACTTTCCACACCTTAGTTGTGCCCTTGTTGTCATTCACTGAAAAAGGAATCTCAAAAAACAGCTTAGTAAGTGTTACTTCTTAATGAAAGATAAACTAGCCACTTATATGCCTGAGAGGTCAGGTTTACTATGGTCATACACATAGAACTTCTCTCGAGCTATCCCCATGACTACTTAGAAATGATCCAATAGGAATAAAATCACAATTGAACTGATCAGTGTGTCATCACATGAACCTCCATAGAACATCATCCCAAACACATGGAAAACTCAAAATCTTAGCATCAAGTCTCTCTACCCAGGAGATGTCTTGTGATCGATGTATCACAAATCAAGGATTAAAGAATCCACCAAACTCAACTAGTATTTTTATACCCTTAATCAACTCAACATTATCACACATGCCTATTCACACCACATTAAGATCACATGACATGCCTACACATCCTTGATACAATCCATATATATATTATCCCTATAAATTCTTATATCTATTGTCCAAGAAAATATAACTAACATAGATTCTCATTATATAGTATGACCTTAATATAGGTTAACAATGTATTGAGTTGTCTATCACTGGAGAGAATGAATAAGGGTACCTGAGTATTATAGGATGTTCACTCCCATAATAACGGATCGAGTTATTGAATGACCACCCATCTAGGAAAGGATGTCACATCTAAAAGTAAATTATCCTACAAGGGAAAACGTTACCTGGATGGAACCTCACATTAGAAACTACAGACAATAAACTGGAAATGGATCTAAATATATGAGGGAAACACCTATAATGGGATACCCCCTCCACAAGGAAGAAAATGTCGATCATGTAATAGGATCGCATCAGAAGAGAATATACTAGGATTAAGATCATATACTTTACGTTCCAGAGATAAATAAATAGGTCCAAAGGTAAATTTTATGATTCCATTTCAAGGAAAATAATCATGGAAAAACCTATAAAGTATTTAAATAACCCCTACATGAGGGTTGAGGCTAAAAACACACTTTAAGGTTTCATTATACTGGTTCATTATTTACAAAAAAACCTAAACATTTTAAAGGGACAACATTATATACTCGTCATAAGACCATATGATTTTGAAATATGATTAGATAAGTCGATAAAGAAAATTAGTTATGTTATATTGAGATCATTTTAATAACTATTATTTTTTGAATTCCCATTATAATCTAGTTACTAATTACATAGAACCCATTTTTACAGTATTAATTTATTTACCAGGCATCACAATTGTTTTAGTTCAAGAAAATTCAAATTGAAATCTGTTTAGGAAATCACCCTTTAGGTTTTAATTAGAATTTTTATTTACTAATTCCTTATATAATTAATAATAAATAAGTCAAAAAGGAATATAATTAATTAATGGGGTACTATTAAAAAATAAATCCACCTGACATTTACATGAAAAAACCATATAGGTGGTCATGGTCACCTTATAATTCCCTCAACCCAAAGTGTAAGCACACCCTGATGGGGTTAATCAGTAAGGTATATGAAAATAAAATACTACCTACAAGGTTTACATTATTTAATTTTTTTTCAATTAGAACCAACCCAAAATTTTAAACATTAATTACTTAGAAACACTTAAATGTTCACTTCTAATAAAATGTGCCTCAACTAACCTACTTGGGTAAAGTTGGTCATTTTTTAATTTTAGCTATATGGGTTATTAAGCCTATGAAATATGGGTATAATCCATAATAATGTGGCAAAAACATATATGGTAATAATCTGACAACATTTATATTTACAAAAGTTTCAAAATTGGAGTCACACTACTGATGGTTTGGTTATATAGGTTAACAACCTCAAATTTTAAAGCACCCATGCACAATACATGTATTAGGTGGATCCTATTTAACCAAAACCATTTCATTCAAGATTTAAGATAAATTAAGAATCCGTAACATTTATATAGAGGAATTTAAGTATAAAAAGTGAAAAAATGGTGATTTGATTATATGGTTCATTAGTATCCAATTTTTAAGGTGCACACGCACCTTAAAATTTCAAATTGAATCCCATTTAATAAAAAAACACATATTAGTCGATGCTAAAGTAGCATAAAATCATGGAAATTATAAATAATAATATTAATTAGTCCCCTAATCTTGGTAATAAATTATAAAAGCTAAAAGAATCACTTGTCATGAAAAATATGCACAATCGGGTAAAAGGAGCATGAAAATATACTATGTTAGAAGGAAAAACTAAATAATAGCATATAATCAATGAATTATAAGTTAAATTACATAAAAATTATAGTAAAAAACTATGAATTTAAAAAATAAACATGTTATTGAAATTTAAATCATGGAATATAAATGAAATTCTAATGTAACATTGTATGTGAACCAACAACTTCAGATATCATAACGATAAAAATATATATGGAATTTCATATGCACGGAATGTGAATCCATATATGCCCATATTGAATCATTTAATTATACCTTCTTTCCATACTAGGCCAAGGTAAAATTAAAAAATATCAAAAATTATTACATTGCATAAATTTCAATATTTACTCAAGGTGAAACCATAATAAACTTTATTAGAAAACAACATGAATAGAAACCCTTCCTAGAACACTTGTAATTTTCATTATATGTGGATTGACCACTCCAAAAATGGAGATTTATAGTGTCAAAATATTCCTAGTATTCTCTCTCCCATTCTAAAATAGTATGAAAAAGTAAAATAGAGGCTCTAATACCACATGGTAACATCCTGACCCAACTAACCCAAGAACCAGTAGACGAACCAGTTTCTACATAGCCTCAAGAGTACATCCCTATATGCTAGAGGTTGTAGACATACAATGAGGTTTTAATTGTGGTTTTTTGGGGAGACTATACCGACATGAAGATAGTGGCATAGCGTATATAGTAAGAAATAAATAGAAAATAACGGAAGCAGTTGTAATAAATGAAAAGTAGCGGAAGATAAACATAATGAATGAAAATGTTTAAGTGGCCAGTTCCAATACATATAGGGATTCATGCATGTAAAGATGATTCTATCGGAGAAAAGAATAAGGTACAATAGATATTATAATGCAATAAAATGAAAGGACCCCAAGTTATAAATCCATGAGGATCCTATGTACTGTATTACTCCTGTGCTACCTAACTCCCAAGTACATACCACAAAAAAATTAATAAATACATGGACCTACTACCATGAATACTTGATCAGGTACCATAGTGCAATGGCATCCCAAGAAGTGTGTGAGGTATAATCCCAATAGTCCACCACAAACAGTGTCTAGATCAATCTAGTTCATTCACTATAAAAAATATATATGTGCTAACATAAGTGAGTACAAGGAAATAATAATATACTAAATAAATAACACTTTGTCTCAAGTTCCTAAATGGATACCCAACCAATTTTACCTATTTTAACATAAGATTGATTTTTAATAGTTGTATACCTATAAAAGTAAAACAGGAATGTACAAGGCATCATATATTAAGAAACATGAGTGGGTTAACCCCAATAATGTGATTTTTCATGGGGTCAATAGTCTTAAGACACCATCTAAGAAATTTGATATCACTTTATAATCATAATAACAACTATAATAATAATAATAATAATTATCCATAAGTAATCGATAAAAATTATCCATCAAATCCAGTAATGGCATCTGGATCTTGTCCAAGGATATATATAATTGAATCTTAAGGGTAGCTACACAAGCCCTCAACATACCCAATATCATCATGTGTATCAAATGAGACCAATAATGACATCTCGTGTGTCACTCATTGTATGGTAAACTCTATGTTTGAACAATTTATATCACATAGTGGACTGGGTATCACTGAAGGCATGGAAAACGCCATCTTGTTGTTGAGTCTGACCATTGTTCCTCCCTTAGGGAACTGGTGTCACTCATGAGTATAAATAAACCTACTAGAGATCTGATCCCAAGAATGATAAAGGATCTCTCCCAGCTCATCATTTTTTACCAATCCATGCATAATGATTTTATCCATGACGTCCTTAATATGGGACTCATGTTCATTCCTAGACCACAAGCAATCAAGGCACAACCACTAAAAACACATATCAACAAGGCATAACATATATAACTAGATAATCAATCATTACAATCATTTAATCTAATTAAAAAACAATTCCATAAGGAATAAGGTATAATATGGACATAAATCACAACACTATAGTATTTAAAAACCTGCCTTAGATATCTGGAATAAGCAATCAATGTGATTACTAAAGAATAAGAATAGAGAAAAGGTATAACATTAGTTTCATTCAACTAATTTTATCAAATTAATTTCATTTAAAGAGTTCAACCATGGAATGGGGCATATGAATTAAGTTTAAGGACCTAACTTATATCCAATATTTAGTCTTAATTCAATTTATTTGTGCATAGAATTTATTAAGGTCGAAACAAACACTCAAGGGTGTTAAAAAAAAGAAGACTCACAGAAATAAGGTCTAAAAAGATGAAGAAAAACTATAAGTGTGGCTAAAGGTAATAATATCACCCAAAGTAAATATTATAATACCACTAGGGAAGTACTAGACATGGTAACGAGTTGAATTTAAATTATTTGACAAAAACGAATCATTTCAAGAAGAGTTTGTTGTGTGGAAAAAAAGAACACCAAATAAAATGAAACAGATCTTCAAGAAATAAGATATACCAACTAAATTAGACTAATTATGACCCACATGTTTGATAAAAAAAATTGGTTTGGTTTGAGAGAAATCGATGAAATGGACGAACAACCTAAAAATATGTAGAATTATCTCACACCATGATAACTTACTTAAGTGAGATAGAGATAAAAAATAAAATTTTCCTGAGGAATGTAGATCTTATAGAGAGGAAACCATAGGGGCTGACAGTGATCGATTTTGACAATGAACAAAGGAGATATTGCAATGACCATACTAGTTGTTATAGGACCTCCACACATGAGGGAGGAGGAGACACAAACTAAATTAAATGAGGAGGAATAAAAATATTAAAATATTAAAAAATTATGATAAAAATCGTCATTTTACACTTTTTACTCAGTCACATGGTTTGGAAACAAGGTTTGGCCAAACAGTGTGCCAACCGTGTCCTGAGAAGTGAACACACATTGTATAAATGGCACAAGGCATGTAGTCTAGGAGCAAGGATTGGGAAAACATGAACATCACATGCGGATCACTTATTCTCAACTATATGTTTCATATATTTTTCACTTGTGGGATTCATAATTTCATAAAAACCTTGTGCCATTACCATTCCACCCAAACATTAGTTTTTAGGACCTAGAACACCCAAAACCTAACAAAAAACCCAGGGCGTCTCTCAGGATTCCAAACACATCTAAAAACAACACATTAAAGTATCCAACACACTTAATTCTATTATAATTCTTTTTTTACAAAATTGACCATCCACTAAAAGGAAAAAATTCAAATTTCCTTGGAATTTTATATGGTCAAAAAACACAGGACATTATAGGGGTTTCATTCAATCATGGCTAGTGCTGATATAGATTCCCTCGTCATTTTTAGTCACCATTCTCTCTACAATCCACAATTCATGGTCTTTTTAAAACCAAAAATTAATAAATTTCTCGGATTTCGGAAATGGAAGACTATTTCCTTAAGTTAATATTTTTTTAATATGCATATCTTTCTTAGTCATCTCTAAATAAATTGAAAAAAATGGATTTCCAACTATAAGAAAATTCTCTCTCAAGAGATACATATTTTATCTCCATATTCTTTGAAAACAACTTTATGGATAGTGCATCTATAAAATTTTATATTGGATACCCCTCATATACTTGTCCCATATCATACCTCAAATTCAAAAATCACAAAATTAGGGCCAAAAAATCCCCCATTCATGTCCGAAAAATATTGGGACATTCTTAGCCAACAATCACTATTGCAATCATCACACATATCTCAAGGTCAATGTTGTTTGACCTAAAACACCAATTATATTATTTTGTCCATAAAGATGCTAAATTTACCATCTAAAGAGATAGAATACTCACTAGGTTGAAAACATGCAAAGGGAACCCAGGGTAAAATTCATGTACCGG
Organism: Viscum album; assembly: GCA_963277665.1. NCBI lineage: Eukaryota > Viridiplantae > Streptophyta > Magnoliopsida > Santalales > Viscaceae > Viscum > Viscum album. The sequence continues at coordinate 1,044,591,794 of OY728159.1, forward strand.
CTCGTGATAACGAGGATTTTCATGTTTTAGGAAAGAATTTGGAAAAGAAAAAAATTAAGACAAATTTGGTTTAAACCCAAAAATAGTGGACAAAGAAAAAGTAAATACACACTCGCTAAGAAAACACAACAGTGTAATTAGGTAAAAATTTGGGTAGTAAACGGGAAAAAGGAACCTTTGTAGTGTTTTTTATGTAACCCTAGAAATAGTCAAAACAATTCCCACGGAGTTCCTCTTCTCATGAAAAAATTATAGCATCACATGATGATTTCAACTTTACACTCCTAGTTATTGATATAAATTGATATCCTGTGATAAAACCATTAAGGTTATTTTGGATGTTATCTTTAGAAACATACTAAAAATTATGATTCATTTGAAATACAGGATAAGAAAAAGGATAAGAACATGAAATAAAACAAATTTTTGTTTATCAATTAAAAAATAGAAAAGGTTGATAATCCACATCTCATAACCTCTAAATGACATTACTAGGAAATAAAAAAATTTATATATTGAAATTGAGTCTACTTTATTTAGCAGATTGGTTACTACCAGATGACCGCAACCAAGGGCCTGATCCCGACTAGTTCTTTTCCCAAAATTAGATACATCTAGTGGATGATTTTTTTTATAACATATTTAATCTCATGACCACTCTATTTTATAAATTGAAGTAATGAATTTTTTGATGATTGTTACACCCTTATCCTAGCTATGCGATGTCTGTATTCTCACAACTCGACAGTTTATGCAACCATCCTGACCTAAAATCGTGCTTCTAGAGAAAAAATTGATGTAGATCAGTAGTATTGTCCTTTAATGTATCTATTTTATGGTTGGAATAATTAAATACTCTGAGATCACATTCACTATAATAAAACTCATCTCGAACAATAAGAACCTGATGAATAATGATATGAAGGTTTTGGTAATCAAACCCACCTTCACCCAAGACAAGGAGAAGTTGAAGCAGGTTGTCTGTCTTATCAGAAATATTCTCTACAGAAGTCTCTATGATGTTTGTATAAATCTATATCTAAGACTATTTTCACATGGATTGATTTTCAATAGAAGCACCGACATTTTCACCCATCTCACCCACTACTACTGATGTATAATTTGGGATCACATTATCTACGGAAAGGTTTATTCTAAATTTCAACACCTAAGTAGGAAAGAACTCTATCTCTCCTTCTAATTTAATCCCAATAAAAAACTAATAGGTTTGGAATAAATTGGTTGAATACCTTATATTGTTATAATAGGATTGGCATCAGTAGTGCTGCCACTGCTATTGGTCTGGAGAGTAGGGTCTACACCACTCCTTATAGAAGCCGAACATGTATACAAGGATCTATTTAAACTCATGGAACCTTAGGATGAAAGCCTCTCTCCCTCAGAAAATGGTATGGAAAATATATCCAGAAAATAACTTGTTAAATCTAGTAGTTTAACAAGTCATTCATAACTTTCATAGGAATAACCCCATGACATGTCATTCAGAACTTTCATAGGAGGTAGAGAAATTGTCACTCAATAATCCTCATGCTTCATCATCGTCCATATTTAACAAAAGGAAAACTGAGTGTGATTCCTTTCTAATATTGGTAATGGGTAAATATGAAACCTATTGCAAGAATATAAATTTCCTTAAAAACGTATAATAAGAATAATGTTATCAAATTTCTACCCCATTTACCTGATTAGTCATAATTAGGCCTCACAAAGAGACAATGTAAGAGTCTTCCTATAGATTCCCTCTACCATTATCCACCATCATTCATGAAGATGATTTATAAATAATAGATGTAAAGCAAGAGATATCCCTTAATAAATCTGCAACATTGTTGATTCTCAAGGATTTCAGAGGAATCATTGTATTGTAAAATAGTGTAGGTAGAAAGGTGGAGTGAGTAACTATTACACTATACTGATATTTTTAACATTGAAATTGTTATTCTATCCTTACAAACAAAAATTAGAAGGTTAAACTAAGGTAACGTAGATATCTTCCCTCATTTTTCAAACTCAACATTTCGTAAATGTGAGAAGGGGTGGGTAGAGATAAGTTGATAGTTTATCCATCTTCCAATATCACTTCTATAATTTATCTATATTCTGAAACACCAGTATAAAAGTTTTGAAATTGAAAGAGAAGCCCACTCAAGAACATGGTGAAGAATCCTAAAATCCAAAATTCTAGGGAAGTGTCTAGTCAGATCCTATAGCCCCATGTAGTATGATTGCCTCCTTTGAGAGTGGCCCAGTATATAACTCTAACACCATGATATTGTTGATTATTATTAGTACTAAGTGGCCAGAGATTCATTCTAGGACTATTATCTTGCAAAAATATCATTCTCTAATATCTAAAAGGAATAAGTGATCGATTATGAAGTGGTAGACCCAGGTAATTCTCTTCCATTGTGAATAGGTCTCTGGATAATGGTCGAACCTATATAGAAACATCCTAGGTGTTACATACATGGATAAATTCATCATTTATGTCACTAATAATGGTAACTCCTCCTAATTTGTATATGTCCCATAAGTTCACCCCTACTTCACCATGTTATAAGCTTAAATTATCATTCCTGGAACACCAGTGGCTGAAAAAATTCAGAAAACATATCCATTGGTGAGTATACATTGAATTGATAAATCCATACTACCATGTATAAGACAAATACCTCAAATTTTTTAGTACATCCCATGAAATTATAATTCACCAAGAAAGAGCAGGCTGATTCATCTGAAAAAACACCATTCAGATTACATGTCCCACTTAGATCTCTACCCTCTATTGAGATTTCCTTATGAGAGTTTGAATATGGAAAGAAAATCTAGAATGGAAAACTAATGTGAAATATCTTCACTATACTAGTTGGTTGGGTCTACTTTGAAAGATTAAAATTGGAAACCTTCTCTTGAATTGATTTGGAAATTATTTTACCCATCATTGAGAAGTTCACATCAATATGATCCAAAGACACATCAAACTAAGAGTATGGAATATTATTACCAATTTATTGAATGGTAAAATCATCTTGATGTAAAAAGTTGTAGAACGATAATATATTGGATGGTGGGTTGTTCATAATCTCATGAAAAATAATATTCCTCATAATTCCATCTCGTGTAATGTTGTGATGTCGAATATAATTTTTAAAATTATTTTAAATTAAATATCATATATTCATAACAGTCTTGGAAATGGTATCTACAGTTTAGGTGGAAAGATTCATTTTATCCCTATTAAAAGATCAGTAAAAACATGTGAGATTCATCAGAACATGAGGAATGATCAACACAGGAGTATCAACCTCTGAACCATCCACCCGCGAGGTTGTCAGTCTGTGAGGTACTCGGTCCCCAAAATATATACATGATATGGGTATGATCTTCATAATATTTATGTAACATAAGTTTATGAGAGACAATCGTTAAGTTCACTAGGAGTTTTCCAAAAGGGATAATTGCTATATGGGGAAGAAGCAAACAATAAATGTTCTTAGAGGGATCATTTTTCAAAGATATGTCTAATAAAAGACAAATTATTCTGGCCCCCTTTTTATAGGGGTGGTTCCATCTACCATTCCTCATGCATGTCTGAAACTAGTTCATAAGAGGGCCGGTTTTTTATTGGAACTTCATCATCTTTATCTATATTGGAATCCATTCTGATAGGGGTATTTATTGGGTCCCACAAGATCTATATATAAGGATATAGATTCGAAAAGCTACAAAGGGGGGAAAAGGTCCGTATAGAAAAACTCTCTATGTGAACTGCCACACCACATGGCATCTCGAGGCTCCACATAGTGTCCCCCAACTCCACATTGAATCCAAAAAAAAATCTGTGGGATGAGATTTTATTGCCACTCTGCATGGTGTCCAGTGAATGAAATCTTCAGTGGGATGTGGTAGTGGTTTCTGGTGACTGTGAACAGACCTAGATCATTAGCAAAGTCAGATGGTGATTTCAATCCCCCATAAAAAACTACCAACTAGAAATGAAAATTAATTTTCAGGTTTAGGTAGAAATTACCCCTAATAATAAATGAAAATGCCAATTTTGGTGGTCGGTAGCCTTTTTCATTCCCTACAAATGAAAGAAGCACAACCTACCATGGAAGACTAGAAATCCAAGTAGGGAATTCCTCAGTTTCCCCTATTAAAGTTTAATAGGGTAATGAGAAAGGAGATCCCGAACACAATCAAAATAAAGAATTGTTTTTGAAGAAAGAAGTGGTGGAAACCAATACTAATATGGTAAATCCACCCCATAACATTATGGTGGAAAATGAACTCACTTTTCCTCCCACAAACCCAATACCCTATTCATAAACCATTCTGGGATGCATGATCATATGACTTCCTTCTCATCAATCACCCACTATAGTAAAAATATGCGTATATGGATCCCTGGTCTATATATAAAACTACTACGCATTAGGAACTCATGCCCGCATATAAATGCGTTATGCAGGTGGAACCAAGACATATGTAGAAAATAAAAACACGGACATAACCCAGGTCTGTATAGAAAAATGATATGTGGATGACACCTCAACTAGCATATAAACATGTTACTTGAAGTGAACCCCACCCCATGTAAAAAACTTCTATGCATACTAGTGCATCCTAGGGTGTTCTTCTCATATCACCCATCTCTTCCCTCTTTCGTACCAACAAAACATAATTTGGACCAACTACAAACCATTCTAATGGAATCAATCCAAGGCCTCTTCTAAGGCCACCAAATACGTATAATCAGAAAATTATACACATCAACTTTTCCTATTGATTCTACCTACCCTTGTTAATTTGATTCCAATTGGTATCATCTTTCATAAAGGGGTCCTTGTAATGTTCTCAAGTCCACATTTTGTTGGTAATTGTGTCACGACCTTGGAGGTGGTCATGTGGACATCCCCATTCCAAGTGGGGAAGGGTAGAATCACGCTTTCATTTCTGATTACCTTCTACAAGTATAACTTTTAAATATTAAAGAAACCCATAGAAACTTATATCACTCCACCAATTTCATTCTTTCAAGTTAATTAATCTCAACACTATGGATAACATTATATACATAATGCAAAGAAAGAATAATGTTTTTTTATAATCTCCATAAAATCATTCAATAGTTTCCGTTTTTTCTATAGTTTCAATACCTATATCAAGAATTAATTATCTAATCTGATCTCTTGTGTCCTTATGAATATTTCCATCAACATTATATTTTGAATCATCCATTCTTTCACCATTCCAAAACCAAAATGTAAAATTATGGAAAAAACTTTAAAAATTTAGATAATCCTTAATTTCTTTTTAATTTAAATTTATCATATTAAAAACAATTCATGCATGGATAGAAAATAAATTATAATTCTTGAATATTTTTCAGAAAATAACAAGAAATCATCAACACCTTCTTCGTATTCATCGCTTTTTATTTGTAAATTTATCCAATTCCAATCCATTAAATAACTAAGGTCACAATATAAAATATGAAAATATTATAAAAAATAATCATTTAAGAATATATAAAAAGAGAAAAAATTTAAACAAATACACCATATTATATAATTTATTAGTGATCAATTGGTGAATACATAAGAATATATAGAATCAAATAAAAAATAAATAAATCAAATAATTTATTTTATTTCAATAATTAATTAACTATTTTTTACAAGTTTCAACTACTTTTTCTTAAACGACTATCAAACAAAAACACTTCTATATTAACTATATCCTTCAACGTACTGATTAATATTATTATTTAGTTAAATAATAAAAAATAACATTAAACATAAATAATAAAATTTAAATTATCATCAAAAAAGTTAAATTTAATATTTTTATAAATATAGGAAAAATAAAGCATCTACTAAAATAAGAAAAGTAGATCTCATTGATTGAAACACCCAAAAAAAAATGGTAATATGGGAGGGAAGTCATGTAAATATTCATTTTAACAACAACATATTATGAAATAATATAAAAAAATACACATCTAATATATTAAACTTCAAAATTCATCCAACATATTTTTTTCATAAAAATATTCAGGAAAACTGTTACCATATAGTCATATGTACCAATTTTAAGAAAATACTATGTAAAACATATAATAGGATAGGTATGAGTATATATACAAAGTATATATCTACTCAAGAAACCACATATTAACTTTAAAAGTAAATCTAATGCATGATTGTTTAAAATAAAACTATAAATGTAATATTTTCACTTTTATAAGAAACTCGTAACATATCCTCATCATTTGAAATAATTTAATTTAAATCAAGAATGTTGTATATTTAAAAATAATATGTTCCTCCATTCATTTAAATAATTGAATCATTTATAAAAAAAATAAATTTTAAAAAATCACATTGAATCTACACATATATAAGAAAAATATAAGTAATGTAAAATCCTTTGTAATGAAGGCATAATAGATGAATTTATTCATATAAAAAGAACAACAATGGAAATATTGATCAATCATAATACCCAAAAATAATAATAATTATGCATTGACATAAAATAATACTAAACTTACACACTTAAAAATAGGGTAATCATAGTGATAATAATAAAATCAAGATCAGAAATAATTGGAATCGCTCGGAGATTTGGGTACATTCTAAGACAAAAATAAAATACAATTCATCGAATCGGAACCAGATACTATTAAAAATTAAAAAAAAGTAACTAATAAAATTTGAATTTGGCTTATATGAAATTTTTTATGAATATAATTGTACTCCCTCAAAGCCACTGATAGGATGAACACTACGAGATTGAAGAAAAAAGTTCAAAAATGAATAACTAATAGATAAAAAAGAAAAACATCCAACTGTATTTTTCGTTTGAGCAGAATAGGGTTTTCATAAACTAAATTTCTTCATGGGACATTAAATAATGAATAATTATAAAATATTAAGGATAAATGGTTATAAAAAGATGATTAAAATGGACATCAAATTTCGTAAAATATCTTTTGGTGGATGAGGGTTTCATAGTCGACCAAAATTGGGTTTTTGAGGAAAAATCCATCCATGGATCACGAAAAAATGAAAAATGAGGATAAATCATGGATTAAATAGATTAAAACGGTCTTTGAAGATGATTAAAATGAGGAAAATAGAGATTGATGAATGGTGGGTGGCATCGTTTCCTTCGAAGGATGGAAAAATTTCATGATTTAGAAAATTTTGAATAAGGCTTTAGGATTGGTATGTTTTTTTAAAAGTGTTTCAAGTTTGGTTTTTAAAAAACTTTAAATTGATAGTGTCTTATTTATGATTAGACATCGGTTTTAGAGAAAAAATAAAACAAAAAATTATTTCATGATGTTTAACATTGGTTATTTTAAAAACTGATATTAGAAAGTTACTTTGTATAACTTTTAGCATAATTTTCTCTAAAAATTAAAATTAAAATTTTCCCACAAAACTTTTAATGTTGGGTTATAGAAAACTAACATAATAAATATTATGTTAAATAAAATATTTCTTAGTGTGTTTTTTACTAGTTATTTGTTATATTGTTATACTATACATAGTAATAGGTGGTCGGTTTACCCGTCAAGGCTTGGTGTCCCAAGAGGGGGGCGTGTTCTAATGTAGAATAAGACATATTGAATAAAACGGTTTAAAATATATGCTATTCTGGATTAGTGCAACCTGAATTAGGGGTGTGATATTTCATGTGATCTTATAAATGAGAAAACGAGGGTATATTGGTCTATTTGACCAGAATCGAGAGATATAAATAAGGAATGATGGCCTGTCATTGACTAACCTAGTGGTATAAGGAATTTATGGATATTGAGAAATTTCTAGGCTATATCATATTCTTGTGAGGTTTCCATGACCACTAAGTTACTTTCTTTAAATTAGTCGAAGTACACATAACGAGGGTTCGTGGCATCTTAGTCAGCACACAAATTCTCAGTAATGTTTTTTTATATGTGAAAATTTATTTTTCTCCCATGTTATACACTCTTATTCTTGTGTAGTCATGTCAAGGAAAAATTTTCTTTCTCCCACTATGTTTTATTTCTCACACCATGTACTGCCATCTTGATGTGCTTGAATATTTCAAGTATATGGTTCGATGAACTAGAAAGGGTTCCATTTAAAATGGTTATGTTGAGGGAATAAAGATAGTTGTGGGAATGATATAGAATCCAAAGGATTATATATTGTTTTATTTATTTACATACCTACTACACTTATACTTCATTTTGTCACATAACTTTGGGTCTCATTTATTTATGTGTATGACCTGTGTAAGGACCCAACCCCAGTTGCCTGGAGCCGGTGCCTTATTTTATTACATTGTAATATAAAAAAAGAATATGTATCTAGAAGGAACAAGTATTTTAGTAGATTTTGGAAACAAGATACATATATAATTTTATAATTAAATCATGAATGGAAATACAACACAACTTTATTCCATTAGAAACATCCAAGACTCTTACATTATTCTAGAAAGTCACTCATAACTGACTTATTCATATCCTGGGAAAATGAATCATAAGAAAGGGGTGAGATCAAATTCTTAGTAAGAGTTAGCAATATAGAAGAAGATAACATAAACATAAACATTAGGCAAGGTGAATAATTGAAAATGCACACCTATAAAAATAATAAACTTGAGTACATTATGGAAGGAATATGAGCAGAGTAAATAATGACATAATAAAAAATAACCATGGGTATTCTACTTGTAGAATAACTACATGAACATTAAATTACTAGATTAATAATTAGGGAATTGCATATGTCAGACATTATGAAACATTTATCTATGTTCTCTGCCAATATGTCTAAAAATGATTAAGGCCTCGTCTAGAACCATATATCATATCTGGAAAGGCCTCGACAAATTCCACATCTATTTTTCTCATTAGACCTACTGATGCATATAGGGTCTATTGAAGGCACCACCCATCGCATAATATTTCCAATCCATTCCTCATATGATCGTGGATAAATATAAAAAACATATACATTCATATTGAAACTATCATATGAAATATAACTAACTTTTCCCAATCATTAAACATAAACCACAAACCATTCTGAGTAATATGGTGAATGGTTTTCAGATTGATCATCCTAAATAAAATTATTAATATATCATTCAATATAATATTTTATATTAAATCATAAATTATTAAACCCAATAATACCTAATAATCAACATGAGTGCTGAAACAGCCGAAAATACTCTTATAAAATCATTAAGCAATTCCTGAAAAAATTAATCTGTTATTTTGAAAAGAAGATATTTTTTGGAAAAGTAATTGTATAAGACCAGAAGTGAAGTAAGATAGTATTATCATAATAAAAATATTTATTCTATAAATATAATGTTTTCAAAAACAGATTACAGAGTTCCCTTGAAAATAGGTAAGAATTTGAGACATTCTCTTGAATCTGGCTTGTATTTTGAAAACAATTTTATATGTTCCTTTTAAAATGTGTAACTATCCATAACATATGGAAGGGTTCTGGTTAGTAAACATATATAGAAAACTCAAACATAATTCATGAGGATTACATAATAATATAATATAATTTCACTGATGCAATTAGACAATGAAAGCAACCCAAATGAAAATGGAGGTTCGAGTGAGAAACCCCTTACCTTAAGTCCGAATGTGTTCCCCTCTAGAACTTAAGGTCATGGAATATGAAATTAAAATCACTAATAACTTAATTATGAACCTATGAGACATTTATTGTTTTTATCATAATTATTTTTAGTTCATTTATGCCATTATTGAGAAGTTATAATATCTAATTCCTTCATTCCGGAGTGTTTGTTTTCTTGATATTCAGAAAGGGTTCACTTGTTTTTAAGTAATGGAGATAATGTGGAATGTTTGTAAATATTCAGAATTAAAATTTAATATTATTTCTGAACTACCAGAATCATTAATGGTCATTTATATCATTTGGTTACATTGAATGAGGATGAATCATTATATGACAACCACTTCGATTATTTTGCAGTATTTATGAACTACTTTTTTCATATAAATTAATAATATGTACATATATAGGTTCCAAAATATTAATTATTTTATCATACATATATTATAGTTTGGTATAGCTATTAACATGGTTTCATCACCATTAATGAAGGGCAAATTGAAGAATGATGCTTTGTCGTCCATGAAGGTTATAAAATAGAACCTCATGGATGTTGATTTCGTTTAAAAAAATAAAAGGGAGGGAGTATGAATATTGATTATGGTGATTACATTAACAGTATATAATTCCATTTTATAGATGATACTGGAGTTATCATGGTAATTTTGATTGAGGAGGTGAGGACAGGATACCAAAAGAAGATAAATTAAAATGAGACTAGATGAAAAAGAATAGTGCTTTACCTCTTCAAATAACCTCCTTGAGAACCTCATTAATGGAAGGGGTTTTGGTCTTTTGGAAATATTAAGAGCTTCTCAGAAATGGGGAGTGACTAGTGAAGGGTAATTTCGTATATCATTGAGGATCTTTAAGGCTTATAAGAGTGAATAGAAGAGAGAGTGATGGGGGGTTATAAAGATGAAGTGGGGTAAATTTTGAATATTTTATTCTTTATTTTATTATTTCCATCATGACAACCAATAGTGTTGTTTCATGTGACCCCTAATAGTAATAAGTTCATGTGAGTTAGAACCAAGTGAGAATACATCACTTATGATTTCATTAATAGTGTATTTAACTGATAATTTTAATATACGGTATTTTACCATATTTCACTATTCATAAAAAATTCATGAATTTCAGAAAATCCCAAAAAATCACCCCTACCTTTTTTTAAAGTTTATAATTCAAAAATTAAATCCATTTTTCTAAAAAAAATTTCTAAATATTATTAATTTAATCTTTTAATAAAATCATAGTTAATTCAAAAAATAACAATTTTAAATGTATAATTAGTTTTATATCACATTGAAAAATTAATTAAGATCTCATTATCTTATTACCATAATAAAATAAAATAACATCATTATTTACTATTTAAAAGGGTCATATTACTATTATTATTACTATTCATATGTTTATGATATTATTTACCAAAAATCAAGTTTGTTCTATCAGACTCCAAATGACTTACTGATCACTACTCTAGATGAATGTTTTCTGAAATTCAAAACATAGCACAGGAAAATTTGTGTTTAATGGATAGATTATAAAATGCATTAAATATTTATTTATCAAAACCTTGGGGTGTTACAGCATGTGTTTTGTGTGTCATTACATTATGGTTATTTAGTCTCTACATGTTCATTATGTTATTATTATTAGTAAAAGAATGTGATACTTAGGGTATATTCTCCCCACAAATGGACTTCATACCATCACTAATTATTGGTATCCTCCTTCATATGGGGAGGCATACATGAGGTCTTATGGAAAGCAGGTGTATACTAGATGGTTTCGGTTGGGGAATTAAAAAATGGTATCATAGCGTAGTTTTAAACTTTTATTTTAGAATTAACCTATGAAGTAATAAAAAGGAGATAGATATCTGGGACTCAGGAAGGTGTGTTATCATGTGCTTATCCAACTCATGTGTAATAAAACATTGAATTTCTATCAAATGGATTTTGGTTATGGTTTTATGAATATTTAGTTATATTCGTGTTTAATGACTAGGCACGAAGGATCACATTACACATATATATATCTATTGTATTATACATATTTGTTGTTTAATTTAATTCATTGATGTGGGATATATGTTCATGAAAGACTTATATTCCTTGATTGATAGATATTCCTATTGAGTGACTCCTTGAACCACTTTATGTTTTCATAATTAAAAAGATTTATTTTTCCCTTTAAAATTATTAATATTATTATCTTATGTAGTTATTAAAGTATGTTTATCATTGATTATATAATAATATTTCATATTTTAAAATATCTTTAGAATTTATCTGTTAATTCTTTATAACATGTTTATATGTTTCATATTGATTACAATGGTAAATATGAAATTTATGAACTTAAAATATTATTTTAACTTCTTTTTTACAATTCCCATATATCCAAACCCAATATCCAAACCATGTAGCCAATTATCCTTTATATCCAAACCACATACTCTAATTTTAAAATTCAGTTTTCTTATGTATTTCAACCATAACCTGGGATACACAACATTAAATTGAGTAATTCTTCATGATTGGGAAATTTTAAAAAAAATATCTACATTTTATTAGAAGACTATAAATTCTTAATCAATTTCTATAATGGTTGATACTAGGTTATATTTCACTATATACTTTTATTTTAAATTCTGTAGTTTTTTAAAACATATTTTCAATAGTATTTTGATGATAACTTGAGATATTAATGGCCAATCAAGTTGATTCGTAATTATTTAGAAATTCAGTGACATTTTATAAATATAAAGTGGTACCAAGTTAGATTTTACTATATATTGGACATAATTAGTTCTAAAATTTGAAAATTCAATCTATTTACAAATTTTGTGAATTGGCTATGTGAATTAAATTTTTGTGAATTTTCTTATGAGAATCGGATCAATGAATTCAACTACATGAATTTAATTTCCAGAATTCACATAATTGATTCAATAATTTTAATCAACATACATTAATTCTATTACATGAATCTCTTATGGGAATTCTCCTTTTAAAACTTTGATACGTAAAATTTGGGTTTGTATATAATTTTATTACATGAAATATATTTTCTATAAATATAATATTTCAATCTCTATAAATTAATGTTTTAATGGATATAAATTATTTTGACCTTTGTTATACATATATTGAATTAAATTTCCATAAAAAATATTTTATTTTGTATTAAAAAATCATATGTTATATTTGAGATAAATACATACATAAAAATGGAAATATGCTCTATTTTATGTAATATTTTAATTTTCTATTTTTTATCTTAATATGAATATTATTATTATTATTTTATTATAAAATTTCTTACTAATTATCTAGATTCCTTGCAAACAGATTCAGATTTTCTTATAATGAATAAAATGAGGTTCACTTAGCATTAATAATGAATTGATATTCACAATAATTTTTTTGAAATTTAAATATCTAAATATCGATGGGCTGAAATATAAGTGGTTCGACTTGATTATTATTAAGAAGTATTACAAGGATATTAATTCTTCTTATTTACTACATTATTAAGTAATATAAATAATTCAGTTTTGTAGTATTCATTTGTTTTAGAGAATAACAATGATGACATTGAGGAATACCATTTTTGAATTACATAAGGATCTTGATATGGGAAACAAGCATGGAAAACATTGAATTAGTTTATTATAAAAATAATGAAATAATAGATTTGAAATATAAAATTTTTTGTGTAATAATAAAATAGATATATTTAGAGATAAATGAAAAAATGAAAATGGGATTGAGATATGAGGATGGTCATTTTATAAAGCTATAAATGAACTATATTTTTTGGTTTTCAGCTACTACTCCAAATTAACACAAACTAATTTTATCATTTACTACTATAGAATTAATTTCATCAAAAACAATCTCACATTTAATCGTTCATATGGTTCTATGGTAGAGATTTTTTCTATTATTTTTTGGGGTCTATAATTTTATCAGGTTAAAATATCCATTAAAATTTAGGATTATGGGTTATAACTCCAAAAAAATTCAATCATGTGGTTGAGCCTCTAGATGGAAAAAATGTAGGTTATTCAAGTTATACCTCATTGTAGAAAATGAAAAATGTATTTTGTGTTAATCCTATATGAGAAAAATTATTTTTAATCACTTTTGTGATCCCTGGTGTGAAAAATTCTTTTAAAGACTATATTATATTGGATCTAGTGGGTGCCATCTCTCTTTTCTCATGAGAGGGGTAAAGAGTAGGCTAGGATAATTAAGATATGGACCACTATAAAAATCGATATGTCCATCCCTTTTTATTTATCACTATATTAACTTAATAACTATAATATAATAAATTAAAATTAAAATTAATTTCAGAAATTCAAATTCTCTACCCATCCCATCCCCCCTCTTTTTAGTTTTTCATATTCTCTTTGCGACCAATAATTTGTATCAAATGAGGACCCCCAACTCAATATTTTTACTATATTTGTTTTAACCATTTACAGACATAACCATCAAGGGGAATATATTTATTTAATATAGTAGGAATAAGTTAAAATAATTGATAGATACCACAATAACTACCTAATATTGATGTTTCTAATTATGGATATGGGTAATCTAGAATGGAAGACTTATTTGAAAAAAATAGCATTGGTCATTGGATGATCACTGAAAACTCAAACATGTTTCTAGATGGTGAACATAAATAATTAGTTTTCAATAATGTGGTAATGTATGTGTTGAATTACAAAGTCGTGAATATTTTATATTGTGTAATAAATAGAAATTTGTATAGTCTAATACTATTTTTGAAACTCCTTAGGACAACTATAAAATTCTTGAAGTTACACATATTGGATTAGATAATATCACTAGAACTAATTAGGGAACATTAAGATCTGAATAATGAGAATTTAATATAGGGTATGAAAAAATGTTAATCAAATGTTCTATAGATTTACAAGAATATTAAATGGTATGAGTGATTTATGAGATACTCTATAAAAAATTTATTCTGAAAGACTACTTAGAATACTTCATAATATGTAGAATACAAAAAATACATTTATTGTTGAATGTAATAACTTATAGGAATACAACCTTGATGAAATTATTAGATCGTTATTATAATAAGATTTGGAGCATAAAAATATTTTTTAAGATTAAAATTTTAAAAAGAACATAATTTCTTATAAGTCAAATCAATCATCCTACTTTTAAAATTATACATTATCGTGTAGTGATTGTAATAGTAAAACAATGTTACAAAGGGTGGATAAAGAAGAAATAAATTCTAATCAATAATATTCTATAAAGACTTTACTAATTATAATCACTTGGAGAAGAAGAAAATTAATTTTATTTCAAATTACGATCAAGACGTAATTTGTTATGAGTATATAAAAAAGTAGAACATCATGAAAAATTTCAAAAGACTAAAGAAGGAACAAAATAATTGAAATCAATGTATAAAAGAAAATAATGAAACGAATGTTGAATGGAGTTTCACTAAAATTCATATACTATTAAAGAATATGATTTAGAAAATGGTATGACCGACTTATACTTAATGGCTTCATAAAATCAAGTAAGTGCCTCTATTTATTATTCATCTAGTGAAAAGAATTCTTAAAAAACCTAAATTTTGAAGAATTTTTAAAAAACGTTTAAATACATTATCATAATGTTTAAAAGAACACTGATTTATAAAATAATCATATGTGTCATAATAAATTTGTCATTAAGGAAATATAAAATATTAATAAATCTTTCCAGGATGATAAAAAAAAATATGAATATTATTTTCTAGAATTTACTAAATTCTAATATTGTTGAAAATAAAAAATTTAAAATGGGAAGTTTATTTCATTTAAAAATATTATGAAGATAAAATAAGTTATTTAGACTATATTATTAAATATAATGAATAGATCAACAATCAAGTTTAAAGTATAAATTTGAATCGATAAATTTCTTATCAATGAATAAACAAATTCATTAAATATTGAGTTTCAATAAAATTATCAGAAATAGGTCATTTCATGGTTTTGATAATAATTTACCCAAATTATATAAGTCATTATATTCTATGAGTGATAATATAAGTACATCTAATACAAAAAATATGTATTTCAAATTAAAGGTCATTGTGAAAATGAGTAATCCCTTAGATACCAAAAATCTCTAGGATATAATATGGATTTTATTTATATATATTTATCTTTATGGTTACCTATAAATAGGTGTCTAAAATAATATTTTATTCCTATGAATTAATTGTCTAATTCCACTAGACCTAGATATTTATGGTAACCAAGTATTTCTAAAATTATATTCCCCGAAACGTGTCTTGGGAGAATCAAAAGGGATGTTTGGTACATAGATAGTGGTTTTCCAGAAATATAAATGGTATATTCTAGATCTATTCAAGAAACAAACTTTATTAATGTTACTAAAACATAAACCGTAATACACCTTTGTATGTGATTTTTTCTTGAATGGTAAACAAAATAGAAGTAGTTTCATGTAAATTCAGGACATATAAATTTTACTACACCTTGATCATAGTGATTTAGATTTATTTTATCCTATAAATCTTGATAGTTTGTGTGGTAAGAGATTTTTCTTTTTTATTATAGATTAATTTAGTAGATACAAAAGGGTTTATTTTATCGCACATTGATCTAAAATGTTATCCAAGAGTATCACTTTCTATAAATTGGTTCAAAATGATAAGGAACATATAACTAAATAAATGAGAAGTTATAATTTTGTTGAAAGATAGAATATATAATTTAACTTGTTTTGAAAATAAAATATCTATTTTATCAAATTTTTAACCCTTATAACACCACAACAAAATTTTGTCATAGAAAAGGAAAATGTTATTATTCAAGAAATTTTGAAGACCATGTTAAATGAGTTAAATTTTCATAAACATTCTAGGTAAGAAGATTTGATTACATCTTGTTATATTACTAATAATAAATTTTTGATAAATATGTTGAGAAACACATCTTATGAGCATTAAATTCGGAGAAAACCTAATATTTTCTATTTTATAGTCTTTAGATGTATAGTTTTCATTCTCAATACTACTGATGCTTTAGATAAATTTTATTCTACATCTGATTAATAAATTTATTATGATTTTAATATAATAGTAAGAAATATAGAGCATATATAAGTAAACCATAGTTATTAATTAACCAATTCATGTTAAGTTTGATGAAATTTTTTTCTGTAAAATAGATGATAGTATTCAACAACTTGAGGATGAATTGGGAGATATTAATTTTAAAGTGGAAGAATATAAAGATAATTTTTCACATATAGAGGGGTATAATATGACTTATCAGTATAAACCAATTTATAAATAATATTCAAATACTCATAGTGATTTTACTTTTGATAATGTGATTGGTAATTCATGGGAAAATGTTAAAACTAGAAAAATTGCTAAGAATATGCATGCTTATCATGATTTTATTTTTTATTTTTTTCCTATGAAAATTAATAATGATTTTGAATATTATAACTAGATCATGGATATGAAAGTTTAATTAAAAATTTAAATATAAACAATTCATGGAATTTTTTCATTCTACTAGATGATTCTCATTTTATTGGAAAAATGGATCCTTACAAATGAACTTGATGAATCAAGAAATATATTAAAAAATAAATATAGATTAATTGTTCAAGGATACTATGAAGAAGTTGGAATTGTTTTTTAAAAAACATTTACACAATTTTCTAGTTTAGAAGATTATATAATATTATTAGTTTATACTACTTTTTAATTATAAAAATTAGTTCAAATGGATGTCATTTTTTTTTGTAAATGGTAATATGTTTTAGGAAGTATATGTTAGACAACCCCATATTTTTGAAAATGAAAATCAACCTGATCATATTACTATTATACATATCATTTCATATGATTTGTAAAAATATCCATTGTCTTAGTATAAATACCTAACTATTTTATATTAAAATATAATTTTTAAAAAGGAATGGTTGATCCAAATTTTTATTATGAAAATTTTCAATGATATTTGGATTGTGTAAAAATATGTTAATGATATTTCTTTCGGATCTTCATGTGAATTTTTTTTAATAAATATTCATTGTTAATTACTTCTGAATACAATATAATTATGATGGATGAATTTATTTTCTTTCTTGGTTTATAAATAATTAAAATAAATGATATTATTATTTTAATTGAACCAATGTTTTCTAAAGAACTAGGTACATGATTTGGTTTATAATATTCTAAAATGAAGATCCTCCCATGAGTAAAACATTCAAGTTAGATTTAGATAAATATTGAAAATATAGTTATAATAAAACTATAAGGGTGTGATTAGATGTTTAAAATATTTAATTTCATTTAAGGATAATTTAATGTTTTCAATTTATATGTGTGCAAGAATTCAATGTGTACCTAAGGAAATTAATATTAAATCCACTGAAAAGATTATTATATATGTTAAAATATAATTGAATCATGGTTTTGATTACACTTCTACAAGAAATTTTTATTTAAAAATATATTATGATTCTGATTTTAGAGGATTCAAGATAGATAAATAAATATTTTCAGGCATGTATCATTTAACTGGTAGATATTTATTTTATTTAGATTTAGAAAAATCTAATTTGGTTTCAATTTCTACTATGGAATATGAATATATATTGTTTTCATTCTGTTAAAACTCAATAATTATAGATTAAGTAAAAACTTTCTGGTTTTGGTTTTTATTTTGATAATATTTCTATATTTTGTGTCAAAAATTCTTCAATTGACATCAATAAAAATCCATTACAACACACTAGTACTAAGGACATTTTAGTTAAATTTTATTTTCTTCATGATCAGGATTAAAAAATAAATAAAATTTTAGAATTTATTTCTATATAAGAAATCAACTTACTAATGAATTTACTAAGCCCTTAGTTGTTTTTATGTTTGTGAAAATCATGTATAATGTTCTTTTGATGGATATTTAAATTTAAATTTATAATGAATGAATTAACTAGGAGTTTAAGTGTGTTTATGTGCTGGAAATTTTAGACTTTCATTATAAATGTGAAATCTGGAATCTTATTTTTTCCATTTTACTATTGTTTAGATTATATAAATATTATTTTGTTATATTTATTTTTCATGTATTCTAATACATAATAGATTATATTAACTCTCTCTATAAAATTTTATTTTTCATAAAAAAAGTTTTAGAAATGGTTTTTGATTATTTTTACAAATAATGTTTTACATTATACTCTTTGTATACAACTAATATTCTAATAATAAAACGTTTTCCATTTTCTCCATGACATATTTTTTTAAATATGAATTTTTAAGAACTTTTTATACAATAATCGTTCATTTTAAAGTGTGTAATTTTATAGTATAACTTTTTCTTTTTATAATTTCACAAAGGGTGAGTAATTTTAAAATTATACGTGGTTTTATAGATATAAAAATGGTGGATAACATTGATTGAACCCTTGATTCTCATTGTGTTTTAACAATAAAAAATATTTATTTTTTTATTCTCCTACAACTCTTATAATTATTATATTAATTGTTGATTATAGTATCCTTAAATTTGATTATATCATAATATTTCATTACATAATATATCTTTAAATATCATATATTGATTGTCCATAACATGTTGTACAAATTTCATATTTAATTAATATGGTTAATATTAAATTTATGAAATTTAAATATCATTTTTACATGTTTATCAATGTTCCCATGTAGCCAAACTATGAATCCAATTCTGTCACGTAGCTAAAATGCGTAGAAAAATTTCCAAATTTATATACCTTATGTATTTTGATAATAGTGTGGGATAGAGAACTATATGATTATTGTTTTTTATTTAGTAGTAAATATAATATAATTAATACATTTCGTCAAAGAAAGTATTTTTCTTAATATATATTAATCATGTCATAAATTAAGTTAAAATTTACCCTAAGTTTTCAATCGGTTTTTTAGAACTGTTTTGCAAATGACGTTTCTTGATAAAATGGGTTATGAATGTCCAATTAAGAAGAATATTGATTATTTTGAAAGGTAATACAATTTTATAAATTTTATTCAACTAAAATAAATTTTATTCTATAATTTAGTATGACTTTACAATTTATAAAATATTATAAGTCAAGATGTTACAAATTTCTAGAATTAGCTCATTGAATTGGGTTAAATGACTTTTCTTACATGAATCGACTATGTGAATTCACCTTTATAAACTATCATATGATGGTAAAAAATATAAATTTTATAACATGATTAAACTGTTTATATTATCTTAAATGAATTTTATTACATGAATCTGCTATGTGAATTCACCAATGTAAATTCAACTACAATAAAATTTGGGTTTTTGACAATTAATTTATGTGAAATATATTATCTCTCAAAAAAATATTTCAATATCTTTATAAATTTTTTTCCTAGATCTAATGTATTTTTATCTTTTGTATATATCAAGATTTATTTTTGAGAAAAATACATTTTATCATTCAATGAAAACTCATATGTGATCATTAAGATACATAAATTAATAAATTTAGAAATTTTCTCAGTTTAATGAAATAATTCACATTTCCATTTTATACGAGTTTAATATAAAAATAATTAATGTTATAATTTTTAAAAAATATTACGTAATAATTATCATAATTTAATGTGAATTAGTTTATGTTTTTTATGAAAAATTAAAGGAGTTTCACATGGTATTATGAATTCATTGATATCATGCTAAAATTTAAGAAATTGAAAATTTTAAATTCAAATCAGATGAAATATAAAGGTCAAATATTGATTATTATCATATATTATTTCAAGTATATTAATTGTTATTATTTAATAATATATCAATTTATCTAATGAATTCCACATTATAATTTTAATTTGTTTTAAATAATATTGAGGAGGGCTTATGGAAGTAACATTTTTCATTTAAAAGTGCATATTTATCTGGGAAATAACCATAGAGAACTCTAAAGTAGTTTTTTAGAAAAATAAAGAAGTAACAGATTTAAAATTAGAATGATTATATGAAAAAAGATACCTTATATATTGATAGTTTATAGAACCAACTAAAAATAGATAGTGAAATGAGATTGAGGATGTTCAAAAGATATTCGGGTGCTGCAATTTTTGGTGATCAAATCCCCCTCCAAACTCAAGTTAAATCCTTTGAACCTTTTCTTCTAGAGAATTTATTGTTCAATCAACAATAAAACTTTAAATATTTAATATGGTTCTAAGGTTTTACTTATTCCCATTATTATTTAGTTTTATTAATTTTAATGGTTTATATTATCCATCAAAAGTAATACTTTTGGTTATGAATAACAAAAAAACTGAAACATCTGGTTGTTCCTCTAGGTGGGAAAAGTAAGGTTATTGGTTTTGGCCCTCCATGTATAAAAAGTAATATCTTTTTTGGTATAGTCCACTAATGAAAAATGTATTTAAAATTTTTTTGACTCCAGTTGGTCAATATTCATTATATGATTCCGTTATATTAGTTCTAATGGGTGTCATCTCTCTCAATTTTTGGGATGGGTAAAGAGTTTCCTATAATCATTTATATCTGGACCACTATAAAAATCATTTTGTTCATATTTTTTTAATTTTTTCTTCTACATTAACTTATAAAATCTAATAAAATAACATTAAATTTAAATATATTTTAAAAATTAAAATCCACCCCCTCTTAGATATTTTCCATATTCTATTTGTGACAAATAATTCCATTTTGTTGTGATATATCTCTTTCTTCATTAATTATTTGAATAGAGAATGCTATTATGTTTTTATATATGTATCTATGACTAAAATGTAGGGATGGAGACCATGGTAAGTTCTAGGAGGGTTATACCTCAGGTTATGGGTCAACTCCTAGGGAAACCATTTTGTGATCCCTTAAACTGATTAGGACCTGCCGTTATTGTTTTAAATATTTCCATTCATGTTAGAGAATATTTTTCCATGTAAAATGCTAGTGGGACCACCAGTTAGCATGGGATGGGGTTCTCCTGCTTGGGAATATTCCCTTGTCCAACCACCTATTATGTAGAAGGGTGGAGTAGATAATTATTTTCTACTTACTAAAGTTATACCTTCCCTAGAAGGATGGGTATAATGGTTAATGGTTGACTATCCCATATACAACTAACTCTAATATCCACCATCCTATCAGATCACTACAACTCAACAAGATTCATATGATTGGGTATACATCATTGTGGGTGTATTTTAACCTATTGATACACTTGAGTATATAATGGTACATATAGAGGAGTTCATTCTATTGGGACTCACGAGATGGTGGTGGATTGGAGTTAACTAGGATGGAATATATGAATGTATGACATGAAAAAACAGCAAGTGGATTTTATTAAAATAGTTTGTTCTACGTGTGTTGAACCTAGACTTTACTTAGGGGTTAACGGCTCTTTGGCATAGCTTGATAACAGTGTCACCTTGTATGATATGATAAATGGTGTTTATTCACGAAACCCAAATGATGAAAAAGGGTCTAGAGTCAGTTATAGTTTTGGGTGTTCTTTTAATTCATATTCGAACATGCTACTATAATTATGAAAGAAGGAAGGGGAAGGAAGAGGTTTCTCACCAGAACAATGGTAGACATCTACGGTAGATCAATGTATAATTATCCCCTTTTGTTGAAGGATGATGTCCATAGTGAATCCAATATGAGATGGTTTGACGTTTTCAAAAGATCCACCCATCACCGTAGAGAACATTTCAGTGGTTTAGAAAGATTGAGAATCTCTAGAAGTTATAATCCATAGCTTTGAGGTTCTTCAAGGGTGTTTGGAATATGTAATCTAAGACATGAATCTGCATGGGGTCCTCAGTAGTTGGATCAGATAATGAAAAAATGAATGGTTATGCGTCTGAGGAATTGGATCACGGAGATATGTTTATATATTAGATAAAACTCCAATAGATAGAAGAGATGGACTATATACTATACATGGTAGGTTTTTAAGAACATGTACTTTATTTACATCCATGTTTGGTATGATTACATACCGTTCCTCTATTTATACACAATTTATTATTAGACTTTTCAAACATGCCAAATTATCTTCTGAGTTACTTTCCCTTGATACATCATTATTCAATATTGCGGAACACCTTCAATGATTCCCATAGTTCCCTATAGTCATTTTTTGTTATGGATACCTACGGGACATTAATATTATGTAATTTATGATTTTCAATGTGATTCTTGAAAAGGATTGATGGAAGATATTCTAATTTCACATAGATTTTTAATAGAGAAGTGAGTCATTTATATCACCCAAGGGAGAGAAGTTCCTAATGAATAGAGAATGTGAACTGGGTGAAGGTAGAGATTGTCCACATTTGAGATAAATTAAGATGATCATGGAATAAATTACCTGTTGTGATCTTTCATTAGTATTGTTGATATACACCTTATAATTTCTTCCAACTGTGGATCTCTTTCAATATTTCTTCCCAGATGACTTCATTAGACTTCACCCTAATAGAGGAGTTGATATTGAGTTATATATTATTCCAGGTTTTTAGTTAATTTTGATACCACCATATCGTATGGTACTAGATGAGTTTATGTATCTCAATGTGCATCTCAATTACTTGGAGCATAAAGGGATTTACCAAGCCAATTACTTCACCATGGAATCAATCTATCTTGATCAACATTAATGATGATGGTAGTCTTGATATTTTAATTGATTACTAAAAGACGAATCATGTGATGGTGAATACAAAAATATTTTTCCCAGTATTATTGACCAATTTGATTTGTTATAGAGAGCTCAGTAATTATCCAAGATTGATCTATAGTTAGGATATCACCAACTGTGTCTTATAGAAGACAACATCATGAATTCTATTTTTTTGGACCAGTTATGGGCAATATGTGTACCTGGTCATTCTTTCTGGAATAAAAATTTAATATATATTGCTCATAGATATCATTAACCCCATAACATCATTCCATACATCTCAATATAGTATTTATCATGATTCAAGAGAATTAACATTACCCCAATAAGTAAAAGTATAACTTTTGGATTCCGGAGTTGAATTCATGGGACATCTGGTGCTAGATATAGTAATATTCTAGGATCCATAAAAAATAGTGGTAGTGACGTACATGACACATACCTGGAATGTCTATGGGATCAGACGATTTTTGGGTTTAATAGAATATTACTAATGAGTTATCTATGACTTATCCCAATCATTTGTACCAATGAAATCATCAACAAATAAGGGGGAGGATTTCTATTCATCTAATTATTGTTATGTGAATTGTTTTAGTTGAATGTGTGGTTTAATATAGCTTCATAGGTTTTCTTCCCAATAATGGGATAAATTATTCTATATACTCTGAAGAACTAATAATTTATTTGTGGGAACTATATATTTATAGGGAGAAAGTGGTAGCACATGGTTTTTATTAGCTGTGACCACATGATAATCATTATCCTACTCATGACATGGAGATGGAATTCATGGTACATTTTTTTAAGTGTTGGAAAACATATCTCTACGGTAAGATGATTTTATCTCTCATTGAATATAAGAGATGTTGTTATATATTCATATAGAGGGACCTAAAAATTAGGTATATGTTTTGGGTATAGTATCTATATATTCTTCAGTTTTATAAGGCATATGAACTAGATATAGATAACATCATTCTAGATTCTCTTAGTCATAATACCCATGTTGCTCAAGAGCTTGGCAAGAAGCCTTCGAAATAATTGTTTTACTTATGAGCTTGTTGTATGTTTAGATAATGGATTCTTCTAAAGAGCATGGATCAATGACATGATATACATTAGTGGTCATAACTTCTCTGGAGGACTGGGTAAACTCTAGACAGGTGACTAGCCTTGAGTGTGTTGTAATGCGGGAATTGCTAGTTGGAGGTTTCCTGATACCTGGGTGGTCATTGGATGGTGATGATGTGATACTTATTTTTGGAAGAGTTTTATTCTCTGATTCCATAGTGGATGATTTTATGATAGGATTTCATACCCATGGATGGGTGATAAATCCTTGAGAGACAATGATGTACTGTGACTTCAGGTGGCAGTTTTGGTGGCCTTCAAGGAAATGGGATATTAATCAATTCCTTTCATAATTTCATACATTATATAAGTTAACTTTCATGAACCAGTATCCTAGTGGTTTTATTTATCCACTTATAGTACCCATGTGTAAGTGGGAATACATCACGGTGGACTTTGTGATAGTTTTACCTTGGATCTCAGGGTTCTATGACACTCTTTGGGTGATTGGTGGATGAATGAAAAAATTTTCTCATTTATTATAGGTCTATGAGACTCACATTGTAGTTGAGTAGGGAAAGATATATATCCATGATATAGTACTACTAGATGGATTTACATTGAGAATTTTATCTTATAGGAACTCGACTGATATTGAATATAGTGTACCATCATCAAACAAAGGAATAGTTAGACCAGCCAATCCACGTATTGGAGTATATGCTTAAAGGTCTCATTCTAAACTTCATTATACTGTGGAATGACTATATAACTGGTTTATTTCTCATACATCAACATTTACTAGGATTTTATTTAAATTACACCATTTATTTCTCCTTATGGGTGGCCATGTTATTAACCCTCCCTTGGAATGAGGATGGTGAGGTAGTAGTTATGGGCCCCATTTCAGTTTTAGAGACCTATATGAGTGTGAATATGATTCATAAGAGTTTTACAACAACTCATAGATGGTAATAATCTTATGTTGAACATAGGATTATACCACCGATGTTTGACGTTACTTATATAGTTATCTTGAGATTGACTCCTTGGTTACGTCATCGATGTTTAATGTTGAAATAAAAGTTAACACCATATTTTAGACCCTTTATGATAATAGAACATATTGGGATTGTGGTTTAATTTATGTATCTTCATTCTCGCTAAAATGGTTTAAATGTTGTGTTTCATGTGTCAGGGATATGGACTTACATACCAAATTCAATTTATGTATTCGACATTGAGGATATTGAGTCGGATCCTGAAGCATTGTACATATTGTACCTTGGGCATATTATAAAATTGATTAAGAGCATCCTTTTAGGTATTATAATACCACTATTATGGGTTCTAAATAATCATTGATAGATCTATGGGATAATTTGGAGTGACCGGCTGATGTTCTTGATCAATGGAAATAGTTTTTTTAGTCGAACCATTAAAGGAACTTCTTGAGGATGAGAGGTTTTTAGAAGTAGGAATATTAACATTCACACATTAATTAAATGTATGTGACATTATGTATATAAACTATCCTTTAACTCTATGTTCATTTATCTTATGACTGGTTTAGAGTATGGAATTTTATTCCAAAGTGTCTAGGTTTTGATGATAGAAGAAGTGGGGGAAGGGTTTGAAGGATGATGGCTTGACAGAAGCCACCAAATCACTAGTATAACCCCCTGACCATCTGGTGGGATTTGTTAGGCCTGTAAATATCTAAATACCCCATTAAATCATCAATGTGGTGCCTGCATCCAGCTATAATATAGTTTTTGACCAGTTGGAGGTGCCATCATCTCACCGGTGAGGCCCACCAGGAAGCTGGTGCGCCCAATATGGGGTGACTTAAATAAACCCATCTCTTTTAATTACTTGAAATTTACCAATTGATTTTATACCAAATTCTAACCCCAAGGACCTACTATAAATTCTAAATCTACTCTATTAATTCTTCTCCACTATTATTCATCTTACTTAGATTCTTTAAGTTCAGAAGAATTGTATGACTCTAGAATGGTGAGAAATCATTAGATATAAATAAAATCCCACTTCTTCCATTAGAGGTATTTATAGATCAATGTCGTATTTATGATTTAATTGAATATCCATTTATTTTCCCCTTATTAAAGGATTGGTGGATAATCTTTTATATTAATGACATTTTTTCTCAGATCCAGATCTACCATCAACGAATGTTCTATGGGTATGGATCATTGAATAATCATCTTATGCCTTTTCGGAATAACAGATTGATGATATTATATTAATAAATTAATTATTCCATGGTAGATTGGTGGATGATTCTTGGTTTCAATCACAACCCCTCTGACTAGAGTAAGAATTATCAAGAACAGAATATGTTTCTAGGTATGTTTCTCTAGAATGGTCATTATATGGGCTTCTACTTCCTGTATGTATTTTTAATTGATTGATTGATTATGGATTGATGTTCTTTTGAAAGAACAAATTATCTCGTATAGAATTATTTAGGAATTCACAATAATATCCTCAATAGATAACAAATCTAGTGAAATGTGAACCCCTCCTTAGACATACCACATAATTGGATATTTTGGTGGATTTCTTATGGTATATAGTCATAGAAAAACATTCTAGGCATGTACTTTTATTAAGTCATGATTCTAAACATCTGAATTTCTTAACCAAAACAAAGATAGTCATATTTTACATGTGATGAATTTCTTCATAAGTGTTCAATGTGTTTGATCTTTTATCCTTTTACGAACCATGGAGTTCATCATCAATAACCCAGACATAGGAAGTCCCTTAGTGGGGAAGAGATCATGCACCTAGTACAACTATAGGGACAAGGTCAAGCATTATGTAGTCTCACCAACCCTCTATAAGATATTGAGTATCTTGGTAATACTAAATGATATATTTCATCCACATTCCCAACCTTCATAGTCCTTAACATGGGGATACACTCAGAAAAAATGGTCAAAATTTTCAAAATTTAATGGCCTATGACATCGATTTGTATAATATTTCGACTTTCTTTAGTTCATCCTCATATGACAGTGAATCACCTGCACTTTCTCCATCATCACAGGCACCATATCTGGAACAACATGTGATATATCACAAATATCATTCTAGTACATTGGTGACCAACATAGTCCCTTGTAAAATGAAATGAAGGGTTCTATGATGATAGTAGAGTGACAACTATTATTATAAGAAACATATATTTGAATGTAAAGTAATCATCTCCAATCCACCAAAAGTCCAACACACGGGCTCTCATCATATCCTTTAACACATCAATATTCTACTCGGTATTTCCATATGTATGGGGGGTGAAGCATTGATACCATCCTAAAATGAGTCCAAAATGACTCATGTAAACCTCTCTAAAATGATGATGTGAATATAGAATCATGGTCAAATACAATATTCATGGGTACCAAATGAGGACAAAGAATCTTATGTATATACAACCACCCCACACTCTCAAGAAATATATTCTCCCTGATTGAAAGGAAGTGTGTTAACCTGGTAAGTTGTTAAAATAGTCACCTAGATAGAATCATGGACTCTCCCTATCAATGGATTCCCCATAGAAAATCCATAGATATCCCATACCACTTCCACTCTGGGATCCCAAGAGGTTGTGTCATAACTATCAAAAACTATTTCTCAGCCTTTACCTGTAGACATGTGAGACACCATGAGATAATCATGATAAAACTACAGCTCATTCCAATCTAAAAAAACTACCTATAATGAAACTTGTACATATTTGACACACTATGATTTACAACCAATGGTTATGTATGAAACTCCATCAATATATCCCCTTGAAATTTGATTGGAACCACCATACATCCCTTGAAAAGTATTATGTTATCCCCTACTTCATAAAATCAATCATTTACAAATCTTGAGGATATATGGCCATGTAAAACTTCAAAGGTGATGTTTCCATGGTGATCCTCTCAAAAAAATTGAAGAATAGGAGAGTTCAGCAGCATCGACTGAAGAAAAACTACAGCATATCCTTCACCAAGGTCAGCTAAAATGAATCTAAATACACAAACACCTCCTCCACCAAACAAGAATGAGACATACAACTAAGGACATATTCTACCATTTTTGTTCCTAGGAGTACAATTTTTCTCAAAATCATGGTTCCATAGGAACTACAACCATCTCCTCTATCTTAAGATAATATCTCTTTGAGTGCAGATGTACCTACGACTCTGGTGGCCTGAGTGAATAAAAAATCACCAATAATATAGGTCATCCACAAATTTAGAGTGAATACTAGTAATTCCAACTATATGTCTCCGGCCACATACTTCAGCTCATGGTGATGAAATAACCTCTACCCATATGTGATTACTAATTGCATCTTCATTGACACATAACCAATACTAGCACCAAAGGAATCATAAATCACTATGTACATCATGACATCCTTTGGTAGTATCAACATTGAACAACAACTCAACCTCCCCCTCAACTCCTTAAAGGCACTCTATCACTGCTTAGTCTATGTAAAAGAGTTCCACCTCAATATCTAGTTAGTTAAAGGGATTGAAATAATGTTTAATTATTCCATGAACTTCATATAGTGCCCTTACAAACCAACAAAACGTGTCACCACTATCACACACATATCTAGCTCCCAATATAAATCTACATAAATAATCATGTAGTTGACATCTAAACCATACTAAGAGATAACATGAATTATAATTTGAAACATGTGGATACAAAATTGGAATTTCAAGAGCCTACCATAGAGTTGGGGCTCCTGTAGTAAGTTTGGGACTAACCAAAAATTACCTGAATGATCGTCCTATAATTTAGAGTAAATGATAATGTATTAAATGAAGGAAAAATGAATCGGTCTAAATATGGCTGAAATATCCAGTTCATAATATCCATGAACACATATGGGGAATTTTTCACACCTAAAGAATTATCCAGGTACTTATAGTGCCTGTCTAAATATTGGAATTCCGTATTTATAATATCTTCCTCCCAACCATCAACTGGTGGAAGAAAAACCTGATATTGATCTTTGTGAACCATCACACACCACTAAACTAGTCAAAAAGGTCATTGATTCTTGATAAAGGTGTATTTTTTTATATTTACCAAATTCATGTGATGATAATCAGCATAAATCCCCAAGCAACCGTCTATCTTTTTCACGATCAATATTGGACCAACCAAGGGTGACACACTGGGTCTGATAAAGCCTTTTTTCAAATTTCCTCCAACTACTCCCATATCTCCTTGATCTTGGTAGGGGACTTCTAATATTTTAATGAAGATATCAATGCAGTCACAAGGTGGTGTTCCATGTACAATTCAATCTACCACCTCAAAGGTAGTCCAAAAATAACATCAAGGTACACATCTATACAGTCCTCCTCTACTAACGGAATCTAGATGCGTAATGATCCCACTAAATCTTGGGATATTCTCTCCAACCGATAGATAATGTGTTGAAGTTTCCTACATTCAAAGGCCACTAAATTTGTAGTGAGATATCTCATTCCCAAAAAGGATAATATTGACCCATATGTTAGAGAGAATCTTACTCACCTAAGATGATAGCTAGTCCTGGAATGCACTATGAACAAGTATTCGATACCCAACATGAGGACATTAGGTTTCATTGTGATGAAAATGAGGTCCCATGAGAAACTCTCTCCACCAAACACCAACTTTAATTACTAGTGTACATGAAATATTGAATAATCACTCTCAGAAAAAGCCTCTAGCCATAGCAATTGGGTCACGGTTTCAACACAGAGCACTAGCTCTCTCACAATGGATATGGTGGTGAATGAATGACTCTATCTAGTTTTTAAAAGATTTAAATAAGAATTATAAAATAAAAAGGTCATGCCACAAATAATATAATGAGTTGCTTGTTCATATCCCTACATAGATTGATGTTCCCTACAACCCCCAACCAGCTTCCTATGACAAGTGTGGGCCACATGGTAGTGGTGGTGGGAATACCTCACAACATCGTCATACACCAAGATATTCTCCTACCAGATCTCCACTAGATCCTCCCGCAGCAATGCCGCCTTGGGGGACTTCCTGACCAAGATGGGGAGATCCCTAATAACAATTCCTCCTCTACTGTGGTGGTCCATCCACTACCTAACTAACCTCCATTCTATGTTAATTCATACAACCATGATCCATGGGAACTCAACCATCACAAGCATAGCATCTCCCTATCCAAGCTATCTTACCCACTTCATGTTACCTAACCGGTATAAACATATGTTTCAGCCTAAGAATATATATGCTTCTTATGATGTGGCCATGATAAAATATGTTTTCAAGATATTGTGGAAACAAAAACCCCATGATGTCCAACACTGGCTCTTGTCTCTTGGTGTCCCTCTACAAGGAAGCTCTGTATGACGAAAGCTCACTCTAGAACTGTATCATAGGTAGGAATGCATAAGAATAATACTCTAGCATAGATGTCTCTATGATGTTCCATCTCAAACTTATGTTCCAATAAAAATCATATTTCACAATGTATTTGGAGCAACCTATGATGTTAGTGAAACTCAAGGTGTACTCAGAAACTATAATATGACCCTACTGTACCTCAAGAATGTAATGAATCCATACAGATCAAAAGATCAATGGGTAATACTCAAGAATGAAATGAATCCACCCACTATATTTTTTTTTGAATAATTTTTTAAATGTATCATTGTATCACCTCAACAATTAGATTTTGAGTTAGCTGTGAAAAAATATAATGGCACAATGGTGACATTAGAAGTTTATAATCCTTCTATGGTTGAAGTTTGTAGGAAATTGATTCTTTTAAATATTTTGATCCTTATTATAGTGGATTTTTTTGTGATTCTTGGCATGGATTAGATTTATCTATATGGAGATTATATCAATTTCCAAGGAAGGGAAGTCACTTTTCATATTTTGGGTCAATATATGATCATTTATCAGTGTAAGGATGAATATAACCTTCTAGTATAAATGTACTCCATCTTAGGGGTATTTATTTCTATAAAAGAAGGTTATTTATCTAAAATGGTTGGTGAGAAACTCACAATTATGAATAAACCTATTATACGGGAGTCTGATGATGCATTTTCAAAGGAATTATTAGGTCTTTAACTAAATCGTGAAGTTGAGTTTTCGATAGAACTCATACTGAGTTCTATTCCTATCTCAAAGAAACCTCATAAAATGGACCTAATATAGTTGTAGTAGTTGATGAAGTAACTTTAAGAAAATCTTGATAGTTGATTCCTACACCCCAACGCATCACCTCGTGGAGCACCAGTTCTTGTTTGTTAAGAATAATGAGGGATCAATGAGACTTTGGATTGATTATGTAGAACATAACAAGATCACTATCGAGAAAAAATATCCCCTTACATGCATTGAAGAATTTTATGGCCATCTATGTGGAGCTCAATACATTTCTAAGATTGATCTTAATTCAGGATATCATCAATTAAGGGTCAAGAAGGAGGATATAACAAAGAAGGAATTTCGTACAATGTATGTAGACTATGAATTTATTGTGATGGATTTTGGTCAAACTAATTCCCCCTCTATCTTCATGGATCTAATGAATGTTGTCTTTAGAGACTATCTTGATCAGTTTTTGGTAGTATTTTTAGATGATATTCTTGTCTATTCAAAGATAAAGGAAGATCATGAAGATAACTTGAGAATTGTACTGAAGACCCTGATAGAAGAGAATCGTTATGAACAATTTAAAAAAGGTGAATTTTGGATTCATAATATTTCAATTTTGGGTCACATAATCACAAGAGAGTGGATATATGTGGATCTAGAAAAAATATATGTTATTAGAAGTTGGTTGAGACCAAAAATGGTAACTAAGATCCAAATTTTCTTGGTTTGGATAGATATTGTCGATGTTTATTGAAATATTTTTCATTATTTTATTATACACTCTATAATTTGAATGGGAAATGAGTTATGTTAATGTGGATTGAGGAATGTTAAGAGAATTTCAAAGTGCTAAAAATAAGTTTATCTAGTGCACATGTTCTCACACCTCATTGTAATGGAAAAAGGTTTGTGATCTATAGTGATTCATCCAAAAGGGGATGGGTTTTTCACTCATTAACAATGATATGGTGATTTATTATGCCTCGCGGTAATTGAAAATTTATTAGAAAAATTATCCAACTCATTATTTGGAGTTAGAATCAGTAATATTTTCATTAAAGTTGTGGAGGTATTAACGTTATGGTCAGAGGTGTGATATTTATACTGATCATAAAATATTAATGTACATATTCACACAAAAGGAGCTTAATATGAATCAAAGATGATGTTTGAAGATGATTAATGATTACTACTTCCTAATACATTACTACAATGGTAAAGTGAATAAGGATTCATATTCATTGAGTCAAAATGACTATGTTATCCTATCAATGATGAGGACCACAAAAGATCCAATATTAATGGATTTTAAATGGATATATCTTGAAATTTTAAAATAATGGGATAAATATAATCTTTATAAAATGAATGTTCAACCATATATAAAAGTGAAGATTAAGGAGGTGCCTAAGGAAGATGTAGAGATAAAAAACATGGTATGATATTTTCTTGAATTAAACCTTGATTGTGATGGAATAATAAGGTTTAGGAATCATGTTTTTAATCCTCCCATAATAGAATTAATGAAGGGGCTATTGGATAATGCTCATAGTTCTTCATTCTCTATTCACCTCGGAAGAACAATGATGTATTGGGACCTGAAAGATTATTTCTAGTGGGATGGGATGAAAAGGGAAGTTTCTAAATATATCTCTCAATGCTTGGTTTGTGATAATGTTAAAGCTGGGAGATAGAAGTATGAGGTGATGTTACCACCATTACCCATAAAAAAATGAAAATGGAAAACATACCTATGGACTTTGTTGTCAGACTTCCCAAAATATCAAAAGGAAATAATGTTATCTTGGTAATAGTTAGTCACATTATAATGCTGGAAAACAACATTTTTATTAGATTGGATTTCTATCTTGATCATATTTTTTGGATATATGTAAAGGATGTGGTAAGATTTCCGGAAATTACACTTTCCATTATATCTAATCGAGATTCTTGGTTTACCTCAATGTTTTGTAATTGTCTTCAGCATGCTATGGATACCAAGTTAGGTTTCATCATTACATATTATCCTTAGAAAAATGGTCACTCTAATAATAAAAATTAAACTCTAGATGATATATTGAGAGATTTCTCTATGATTTTTAATGGTGGTTGGGATCAAAACCTAAATTTCATAGAATATTCTTAAAATAATATCTTTTACTCAAATATTTAGATGGATCCTTATGAAGACCTCTATGTAAGGAAGAGAAAAACTCTAAATTGTCGGGATGAAGATGGGGAATGAAAGTTATTAGGACCTGATCTTTTTGATGAAATTGAAGAAATGGCCAGATCAAATAAACAATAGATAAGAGGATATTAGAGTAGAAAAAAAATATGCAGACAACTGAAGAAAAAACTAGATATTGAAGTGGGATATAACGTGTTTTTATGTATATCTCCCTAGAAGAGAGTAATGAGATTTGGAAAATAATGGGAAGTTGAGCCCTAGGTTTATCGGTATGTTTGAAATTATGGATCGTGTTAGGAAGGATGCTTACTGATTGATGCTTTCACCAAATATCTCTCAATTTCATGGTCTATTCCATGTATCGCTCATGAGAAAGTACATACCTGATCCTTTACATTTACTGAATTCAAAATTCATACCACTAGGGAAAAATCATTTTATAACGAAAAATCTATAGTGTTTTTGAATCATAGCAAAACATTTATTCAAAAAAAGACCACTCGTTTGGTTATAGTTTTGTAGTAAAACCACCAATTTGATGAAGCTACATGGGAACTTGAGGATAACATTATAGAGATATATCATTTTATTTTTGAATCCATGTGATTAATATTGATGGAAAGATTAAGTTTACGTGTGGTAATATGTAACACTCGGATGCTTTATGAAATATTTTTCACTAAATATATTTAATTATTCAATAGCTTGTATTACATGAAATCGCCAGTTTAAATAAACAACAAGATTACCTTGGTATAAAATGATCATTTTAACCTAGCCTATAAGTTATCAGGAATAAATATAACTAACTTATGAAAATGTATAGTGAAGTCTTTCACTACCAATTATTTATGAAAAAATATAAATCAACTATATTTTTTTATTTTGGGTTAATTAATTGAGTTAATTACTATTATTAAATGATATTAATGAAATATATATTTTATATAAAATATTTTTTATTTTCACCCAATACATATTTTTGTCATAGCATATGAATAAACACCATTTGACGTGTAAAAACCTATATTTTTCAAATGGGAAATTTTCTACCTTTTAATGGGGAACCCTTTTTAAAATATGATTTTGAAAAATTAGTAATTTTTATATGAAAACATAAACTTTTTCTTTGTTAGTGGGATATAATAATTTAGTTTTGATTAATTTTCAATATTTTTTGAATAACTTTCAATTTTTTATGAATAGTAAAAATACACTAAATTTTAATTGAAAACAACCTTTTCCATTGAAATAATTATATAGTAAAATTATAATATTTAATTGTTTTGAAGTATAAAAATAATATATTTTTATCATACCATATAATTTATGTAATTAGAATTAATTTTACATTTAATATATATGTAAAAATATTTCAATATTTTGTAATGTTTTAACTTTTAAATCTTTTTCTCTCATTTCAAAAATGGGATTAATTTTAAATTAATTAATGAAACTTATATTATTTTAATTTTAAATATTTGATTCCATAGTTTCAATCAGAAGGTCTAAATTATGTAAATATATTTGTCTTATGTTTTGGCATTATTAATAGTAATTTCGGTAAATTTGATTAATACGGTAAAAGGGTGAAACTGGTAATTAAGGGTAAAAATAATGTTATAAATGAAATATGATACTTTTATTAATATAACTGGATAGTAATTTTGGACCCAAATCTTTCTTGGATCGAAGTTGTGTTCTTTGGAGGCCACATAGATGATATTAGGACATTTAATATTTTTATTTAATGAAAAGCTAAATATGTCTCACGTAAATTTTAATAAATAAAAATTTATTATATAAGCTTATACTAAATATAATTTATATTATAAATAATTATTTTAAATCTAAAATGATATTATTTATCATGGTAATTTATTGGTAATTTTTAAGAATAAAATAATTACCTAAATAGCTTATATAGTGATGATACAGAAATTATTTAATTGATGAAAAACAAATAATATAGTTTTTATTAAAAGAATTATATTCATTAAAATATTAAAAAAAATGACCAAACCATATTTTTCAGTTATATCTAGACCATAATAATCCACATTTTGAGTTATTAACCATTTGGATCCTTATACAAGGGATTATGACACTTATATTATTTTATTTAAAGTGGTGATGAAGTTTTCACCTTCATAATTTAATAAGTATAACATTCTAAATTTTGAAATTTACAGAATTTAAATCAGAATAAAAGTACTATTATATATTTAATAATATATATATTCATTATACTACTTTATTTATAATTTTTATTCAACCAATGAGTATATTAAATAATTAAGAAAAATTGATGTACTAATAATTTTATCAATGTAGATATCAAATAAATGTTATTTAAAGTATTAAAATAAATTTAATATAGGCTAATTAGTAATATAAATGTATTTATATATTGCCTTAATCTCTTTTGAATATAATCAAATATAATTTTATATGTTTTATTTTTATATTAATATTTTTAAAATCAATGAATTGATTACTGTCAAAATTGACACTATTGATTGTTTATCAAAATAATGTTTGTTAGTTTATATAAAAATAAAAAAACTTTTTAAAAAATATAGATTAATTCTTATATGGTCTAAAATGTTATAATTTATTTATTTAATGTCTAATTGAAATTAGATAATTAAATATGGAACCCTTTACTATTGAAATATCTGTGACACTAGTTAAAAATTAAATAGAATTACTAGGTATTAATTAAAATGATATGGTTTAAATTGAGAGAAATACATGTCTAAAATATATTGGTTGATGATATTACAATCCTATCTCATCTACTATTCAAATTTTGGAAATATAAAAAGTTTTTTCATGGGTTTTTATTTTATTATAAATTAATATTTTTTTAAATCCCAAAAGTGCCCCTCACCTAAATTATAAAAGGGCACCATCTCCCTCACATCTTCACTTCAAATTGAGCATTAAGTCTTGGCCATATCCGGCCATTTTCCTTTATAAACATCCTTAGTTACATTTTAGTGGTTTTGGTATTCTTCAAAGACCAATTCTACTGCTCTAAGAAGATATTTTGGGGAAGCACACCGAAGAAGAGGTAATCCCCTCAACCGATTCTTTCAAACTTCTTTCTTCTTCTACTACTTCTGAATGAGTTGTTTCATTATAAAGTAATAACTCTTGTATCACTTATATACATAGATATTATTATAATTATGAAACAATTATATTCCAAATTCTATCCACCCTATGAAAAAATGAACTCACTATTCTTGTGTACGCGAAATGATCTATGTTCAGTAATACCGGGCTATAGCAAGGAGTGAACTCGGTTAATTAATGGAATTTATCTTCAATGATGGTCTTGGAAATGAGACTAGAATAATATGAAATGATATTATATGATTATTTTCATGCCACAAAATCTCATGTCTTATGTTATGAAATTTAATATTACTTTCATTTATTCATATGAACTTTCATGATTTATCTTGTGTTGTTATATCACGATCTTTTATATATATGAAAATATTTTCAAATGTTATGTTCATGTGTATTATGATTATGATATGAGTGATATATTCCTTTTCTACCCTTACTGAGCATCTGGGTATACCCTTCTTATGTTTCTCTTCCCAAGTTCATGAGGTAGGTTATTAAGTAAGATATGTCAAAAAGGGGTCCAGTTATGATGAAATAAGTGGGAGACAATGAAGATGTATTATAAACCAGTTCTTTATGTTTCCCTGTATCTAAAAACACAATACCTATATTTTCCTGTAATGGAGTTTTTATATTTTATAATGAATATTATTCAAATTTGAATTAATATTAATGTATTTAAAGTATGTGTCATAATAGAGTAGGTGATAAACATGTTGTGTTAAAAATATAGAAATTTTCAAAACAAATAGATGATTATTTTGACATCCTAACTATATTTTTCAATAGAGAGAGAAATTAATTCAAGGATATAAAGGAAGATAATTATGATTTAAACCATTCTCAAAAGAAGTAGTATAACTTTGAGAAACTAAACAACATAAAATCTCTCACAAGGGACACTATCCCATCATATATACTCTTTGTCATCTGGCCACTGATTATGGAGGAAAATCCCACTTGATCATGATCATGTAATAAATAAAAGATATAATATTTTCACTAGAAGTCATCATCAACTCAAAACTAACACAAACACACGGTAAAATTTTTATTGATGTCCTAAAGGGTAATAAGAAATCAATCTATTAGAGAGATTATTATATTAAAGGAATAATACCTACAAACTACACTCACACGCTTTTACTGTAATAATGTGTGAAACCAAAATTGTATCCCTAGAGGTGAGTCACGCCACCGATGAAGGGAGTAGTTAAAAAAATATGTTCAAAAACTCATAGATTCTGGAATAATTTTTTTAATCTCTAATTCTGATTGGTAGAGTCCTCAATAAGTATTTCCAAAGAAAGGAAGTCGCATGCTTGTCAAAGATGATTAAGATGAGTTGATCTCGACTCTCACCATCATGGGATGGAGAGTATGCATAGATTATGAAAATTTAAATAATGCAACATGAAAAGGTAATTTCCCCTTGAATATAATGGATAAAATTCTAGAGAGAAAAGAAGGGAAAAAATTCCATTGTTTCCTAGATGCATGTTTAAGATAAAATCAAATAATTATGGACCCAGATAATTACACCAAAACTACATTTACATGTCTTTCTAATACCTACACCTACAGAAGAAAGTCATTAAGTATGTGTAATTCATGAAAAATGATATTTTTGGTCCATACATGATTTTACCACCGTATCATAAATGATTTTGTGAAGGTAGACCACCCTCTAACACTCCTTTTGGAAAAGGATACCCCTTTAGAGTTCAATGAATAGTGTCATAGGGCATTCAAAATTTTAAATAAGAGTATATTGGTTTCTCCCATTAGAATTTCACCAAACCAGGACAAACACACTCAATTAATGTTCAATGCAAGAGATTTCACTATAGGCCCTATCATAGGATATTGGGTCAACCACATATTTTTTCCTATTTGTTATGTTAGTCACACACTGAATGATGCTCATATAAACTACAAAACTAAGGATAAGTAACTCGTATTTTTTTATATACTTCTGAGAATTTCTTCACATACCTTGGCTTGTCCATGTTGATCTTCTAGACAAACCATGAAACTCTTAACTATTTTTTGAATAAAAAGGTTTCGAAAAAAAGAATAATATGGCGTATAATACTACTACAAGAATTTGAAATCAAAAAAGGGAAACTATGGGGAATTATAATGACATTTATAACCACCTAACCATATTCCCACTACCCATCATTGAGTAACATGATAATTTGGACATAGAGGTTGACTTCCACAACAAAATATCTTCAGAATAAATATCAAGGGACACTTATGGTTTTTTGGATTTGAAAAATACCTCCAAAATGGATCACTCTACCCAGAACTCACTTACCAAAAATAGAAGAAATTTTATTTCAAAGACTCACATTCCTATTGGGATGACCAACTTATTTTTATGTGTTTCACTGGTGTCTTAATTTAGTACTATATCCTAGAAAACAAGATACAAAGTGTATTATAAATTTTTTAAACATCACCCACTAAAGGGTATAATGGAACAGAATGCACAATTTCCAAATTTCTATGAAGTCAACACTTTATTCCCTTAATGAATCAAGATTCAAGAATCTTTTTCTAGAACTGAGATCAATGCTGAATAACTGTCTCCATTTAGAAATGAAAAGAAATGCCCCAAAACTCGACCATGGAAGTTAAAAGATTCATATATGGTGAATATATTTTTTGGTTCTATTACCTAATTAACATTAAATGTTATATATCGTGGTTGGAATTTTCTCCATCATAAAATGGGAAGAAGTTAAAGGCACCAATTATGACACAAATAAAGTGGTCATAAAATTCATAAAGAAGAATGTTTTATCAAGATTTTGATTTCCCCAATTACTCATTAGTGATCAAGAAATTTTTTTTAACAATAATATTGTCAAATTATTCCGGGATAAGTATAGAAAAAGGTTTAATATAGGAATTCCCTACCATCGACAAATAAGTGGTAAATTTTAATTTTCAAACATGGAAATACAACAAATTTTAGAGAGGACCATGTACATGAGTCGGAATGAATAGTTCTTCAAGTTAGATGATTCACTCTCGGCATACCACACCACATAAAATACACCCATCCAAACCACTCTATTATAATTACTATATAGAAATTTGTTCTATTTACTAGTAGAACTAGAGCATCAAAAATTTTGCGTCACTAAGAAATAGAATCTGGATTCTCCAAAGGATGTGGATGTTAGGATACTACAATTGCATAAACTAGGAAAAATAAGAAAGAATACAAATGAGAAGTGAAATATTTTAAAGAAAAAACAAATAAGTATCCAAATTAGCGCATCGTGCGACAAATCTTCTTACCCAAGAACACAGTCTAGTTAATCAATTCTCTCATGATGTTGTTCCCTGTATTGATAAAATCTAGATTTTTAGGACCCTTCATGGTCATAAATTCGTTCCCTTATGGGTCTATAGAGATTCAATAAAAGGATAATCACTATTAAAGATTAATGGGAAAATATTGAAAAATTATTATCAATCATTTTGTGAGTGATGTGTCATCACCTTGAGAATCATTTAAGAAAGCATGAGTCTAGCACTTGATGTTAAAAAGTACTAATTAATAGGAAACCTAGAATAGGTAAATATAGGATATAATTGGATATAGTTGAGTAAGGATTCTTAGAGAACAAGGAAAAAGAAAGGACAAGGGTATTGTTCACAAATATGCAAGATACCCAAGATACACAATCTGTAGTGTACAAACGACGTATAAGGTTCAAAACTCAAAAAAATCATGACATCGTCTATTATATGGAATGTGAAGTTACACAACATGAAAATTAATGACTAATAATATTTTTGAAAAGACAGTTCCTGACCCATAGACCTCCCCCATTTTTCTCATCATCTCCCAGTTCTCTCTCTCCTATGCAATCCACCTCCAATGCCACACCCCTCCTCCATCACCGCCCCAAATTCAGTTGTATCTTGTCCCTCACCTTGCACTCATTTCTCCATCCCCCTCCTCATATCCAAATTATCTTCTCTTAATTATGAAATTCCATTGTGTCCCCTAAGTCTTGTATGGCCCACATGAAGACCATGTGAACCCCCTTTCAAATCCCACCCTATAGTGTGTGGATTCACCTCCAGCCAAAAACTTTAAGGCTCCCACGCCTCCTTCACCTCTCGCTTCATCCTTCTATAGCCACTCAGTAGACTCTAAGAGCTCATTGACCACTTAAGAGTCACATTATACCTCCATCCTATCCTCTATTTGTCCAACCCCAAGTAATAGGTTACATTTTTCTATTTATTGTAAAATACCTTATAGACGAAAAAACATTAGATATGGACATCATCACACACCTTCACAATGGAAAAGAGGTCATCCACCTCCTAGAGTGATAGAAAATCACCCCAATCAACAAATAAAATTAGGAGGCCTTATGAGATCTCTTCATCGAGTTCTTCACTCCACTCTAATAGATCGTCGACTAAATCAAATCTTAAATAGGAATCCAACCACATGATCTCTACTTATAAGAATTTGGAATTATAATCAGTTTCTAATCTTATGACTTTATTACCATCTTGGTATATATGACTATTCAACTCGATCCAAGTAAGTCAAACATAGCACATCTCTGGAGGTATATTTTCGAGGACCCTCAGAGTGTCAATGATCCCCTAGATTACAAATCCCACACAGCTGAGAGGTGGTACACATTTTATCTTTCATCGGGTATTGAATCATTATTGGTTCTCTCAAAGAGAGGCTTGTGGGATCATGATCTAGTTAGATGTCCAGATTTTCATGACTGTTCCCTAACTGGGGATCAAGCCATCACTACTCCAAGACCACCTTCATAGGTTAGGGGTGGCGATAAGAATCAAAAGGCATAACCAAAATGGGAGGCCTTTTCATAATGTACCTGTATGCACACACCCATTCATCTAAATCCAAAATTCCAATGGAATAATTAATAAAATATGAAAAAAAAAAAAAAATGTAAACTAATCATGAAAAACATCTAGGGTTTACAAGAGTATGATAATGAGAAATGGAATGTAAAGAGGAAAATTAAATGCCCAAAAAGAAATGTGCCCAAACTGAAAATATTCCCCAACCTAAAAAAATTGGAAATTAAAAATCTGGGAGATACCAGCTCTTTATCTTCAAAAAATTTCCACCGTACGTGGTTTGATGAACCAAGTATCCCTAAGCTTTTCTAAAGTCACCGATGACCTATCTGCCTCATGTATAATACGCAACATGTGCGGGAATTTCCAATTTATGGGTGAGTATATAAATATAAATTAGGACTCAGTGAAAGCTTAAAGGGGAGATGTAAGAGACAAAATAGGATTGTAAATATAGTAGATAGGAAACAGTGAAAAATCAACCCAAATCAAGATCATAGACTCATCCAACCATAGGGAGATTGAAACATCTTGTAGGTGAACTACATGTCATATATCTGACACCCACAGTAAGAGAGTACAGATGTCCATCAACATCGATTACAAATAATTATATGCTCAAAATAAAGAAACACAAAAAATAGATATGAGGATATCTATCTCACATCCAATCTAAATAAAAGTGATTCCAACATTTACAGAAGTCCTTAAATGATACCCAAAATCACATGTGTATTCCCAGAAGTAACCATGTATAGTCCCACACCTTGACCCCATGCTTCATAGCCGAGAGTGAACAATCTCCAAGTAGATGACCTGCATCTAAGTGTGTCAGTCGAATTTCATTTTGTAGGTATCCATAAAGGAATCACACCCCAATCTGTTAGGGGGGTTCCACTCTAGTGTCATGGGGACCCACTCCCTATCCAATAAGGGGTTCCACTAGGTTGATAGAGGAAATGTGCACAAAAAAGAATATGGGTTCTACTATATAGTTCAATGACCCGCTCCCTAATGTGATAAGGGTGTTCCACACTGGTGTCACAAGGACCTTATCCTTATATGATAGAGGGTTCCACAATGTATGTAGAGGAATTACGCCCATGATGATGGGGAGTTCTAACATATAGGTCACTTGTGATCCTCTACGAGATCACTTTCATCATTAGGTGTGTCCTAAATAATATTCATTACTAGAACATCTCACATCATATCCCATAATCCAAAATTAACGGTATCCCCACGTTACATCTGTAAAAACACTCATTAAATGATACTTTTAGAACAAAATCAGAGTCCAAATGAAACAGATATGAGAGATTAAAGTTAACCCAAAAGGAAAAAAGGGGTACACAACATGTGAGGGTGACTACATGGCGTGTTGTCCAACTCCATCACCCAGTTGTGTCCCTTGATGTACATCGTTCACAATCCGTATAGGGCTATATGGAGTGTAGGGGGTCTACACGGCATTTCTAAGCCACTTGGAGTCCTTCCCATGTTCTTGGTCATGTTTGTGTACCCATCCCAGGTCTATGTACTTTGGTACATGATGTGTCTATCCACAAGGGGTTCCACCCTTGTATATGTCCATGTACTC
Source organism: Viscum album (assembly GCA_963277665.1). Classification (NCBI taxonomy): domain Eukaryota; kingdom Viridiplantae; phylum Streptophyta; class Magnoliopsida; order Santalales; family Viscaceae; genus Viscum; species Viscum album. The sequence goes on from OY728159.1 coordinate 1,044,635,330, forward strand.
TGAAACATGGTGTGTACCTGGTTGTTCTTGTATCCTTATACTCCCATAGTACATGTCGAGCCACCGACACAAGGTGATATGGAATGTGTGGGTCCCACATGGAATGTAATATGTATAAATTGATAAAACCATAGCCACTGCAAAATAGGGGCTACAAGACATATGTTCATCATGATACATAGAGTATAATCATGTTTTTCACAGTGATATATATCAACGGGGCATCCAGTTATAGTTGTTATACCTTTAGATATGGCCTCATATTTATTCTAAATTGGTGTGTTTTTTTTCATTCATACTTATCATCCATAAGCTTTCTGCAAAACCAATTCTATTGAATCGCATGAAGGCCACATGAATGTCTGTCATCCTGCATTCCCCTCATCAATCTTGAATCTCAAATCCACATGAAACAATTAGACTAATTATGATAAATACCCTATGAGGGTCATGAATCGGGGAATGATAGATTAAAGTTAATTCCTCTAAAGATCTTTTTCTATCATTAAACAAAACACTCTTCTATCCTCCCATAATAATGTAAAAACAAAATTGAAATCATGCATGGGACATAGTGATTTCACTTGGTTCACTGTCATTAGGCTACATCCAAGGATAATACAACAACGTTGTACCGATATACCAAATTCATTAAGGGTCACTGCAAAAATACAAGGATCGGGCTATATCACTTATATGCCCAAGATCACTACCTTTACATGGTTTAGGGCCAGCTCACTACTTTCCCAAGTGTCACTCCCTATGTATATTTATCTAGATCACTACCTCTGAAAAGAATCGACATTTTCCTCATCATTTTATCACTTCACCTAGAAGTGATCCACTCCTAGTTTATAGACATGTAGGTACCTTCACTTGCATGAAAGAACACATCCTCAAAAGTAGGAAGATTCATTATTAAAGTCATATTTTCACTCATAGTTGAAATCCACTTTTCTGAATATTGTTAGTTTTAATAAATTACTTCCACAAGCTGTTTTACTCACTTCATTATATTTATCAAGCCCTCTCAAAACTGCATTTCACTACATGGTGTGACTAATTGGTGGACCACCTTTTCCTTTCAAAGACCATCCCTACTACAAAAATGGATCATTCCTCCAGATGTCTTATTTTCCCAGAGAAAAAATATTCTCTATAGACCCTTCATCCTTCACAAGCTAGAGTGCCCTACAAAACCCTTTCACAGACTTCTTCCATACACACCCTTCGTAGGATTTATTCCCCTTGAACACTCTCTTTCATGGAATCCTTCCTCACAAACTCTCATAAACCTAACCAAATTATTCTCAGATAAACAATGTTTTCTAACGAAAGTTTATCTTAATAATGATGGGATTAGAGTTCAATATATAGTAAAAAAGATCCACAAAATCTGATATTCTGTCTTACTCAAATATTTGATGTGGTAAAACCTTCACCACATACTATGCTCCTCCCGCATACAATTTTTTTCTTCCACAATCCGTGTAGCGCCATTCTTTCTTCACGACAGTTTATTCCTTCTATGAATGACAACCCTTTTGGCCCCTCAAATCACCACCTCCATTCCACAAACAATGACCCATCCCATGAACTGCAAGCCTTCCATAGACTCTAAGCCTCCTAGGAACTATTTTTCATTCACGGACCGTGTAACATACTTTGCGGTCTATATAGTGCCAATATGCAAAAATCCTTAATTTTCTAATTCCCTTCATGGATTTACATACTCCCATTATGGTCTACAAACTACCCATCATGTTCTGAAAACAATATTTTGTGGAAAAACAGCACTCAAGGGATCCTATCTGGGGTATTCAGTGTGACTGTGGTTTTTTATGAATAATGTTTTTAAGGTGGTGTATTTTCCCTACATTTTCTAAACTTTTCACAATAATCTATTTGTATCGAAAACCCCAATCACACTAAAAAAACTGAGAGGACACCTTAAGGGTTTTCCCAAACAATCTCCCCCTTTTGGATTTTTAAAACTCTTCTTATTTTGATACATTTGTAAATCTTCATACAAATTCTGCCATCATTCCATTATTGAGATTAAGATAGCGATCAAGGATTAACTCAACGAACACTCTAAGACAACATGATCCATGATATGCATGAGAAACAAGAGTAGAATGAAAATTTAATCAATGAATCAATTCATTTCTGTAACACCTGAGACTTTTATGAGAAATATTATGTTTTTATGTTATATAAATAATCAAATGAATCTTTCACTACACACAACACTAGCTTGTCTTGCTTTACACGCAACCGCGGCCTTCCTCGATAGCTTGCGTCGTACGCAATACCGAGATTCACAAAACAACGATATGCTATTAAAATATTATTAAAACTAGCTATTATGAATAGTATTAACTAAATTTTCAATTTTATAACATTATTATTCATCTTATACTTTGTTTAGAATGGGTTAAGAGAACAAAATAAATTTTTCGGGTAAAATAAGTATTTTTCCAAAAATGCAGTTTTACCACCTTTTGATGGCGCACCCACATTAAATCTAGTTTTTGAAAATTTTATAAGTTCAATTTGACAAAATAAAATTCTTCATTAGAATCAAGATATGAAAATTTACTTTGGATAAAATTTTCATATTATTCTGACAACTTTCATATTTTAATGAATAATAAAAACACGCTATATTTTAATTAAAAACAACTTTTTCATCGTAATAAATTATGTGGTTAAATAATAATATTGAATGGTTTCAAAGTATAAATAGAATAAACTTTTACCATTTAATATAATGTATTTCATTGGACTTGATTTTACATTGAATTCGTAGGTTAAATAAATTCAATCTTTGGCAATGTTTAAACTTTTAAACCCTATTTGCTTAACAACAGGATTAATTTTAAATTAATTACTGCAACTTATGTATTTTGAATTTTGAAAAATTGATTCCATATTTGGAATCAGTGGGTCCAAATTATGTTAATAGGTTACTTTTATTTTATTGATATTATGAATAGTAACTACGGTAATTTTTTATTTACTATGGTTAAAGGTGAATATGGTAATTCAAGGTTAAAATAATATTATAATAATTCAGAATTACCTTGAAAATTGTCTTAACCTTATTGGATGAGTATTGGCCGACCATGGGCATCCTTGGGTCGATTTTGGGACTCCATGGAGCCACTTATGAAATACAATGACACATTAGATTAATTAATTTAATGTAGAGACAAAATTGAAATTAACAAATATCGTTTAGTAATTAATTTTTATAAGGGGATATATAAATTATATTTTTGACTATAAAAATTAATTGGAAAGAAAAAAACATTTCCTACATGTTTTTATTTTTTTTATAAGTTTTATACAACATATAAATTAAATTATTTATGACAAAATAATGATGCAGTATTTACCTCATTAATAATGATTTAAATTAGTAAGATTAAAATGATTAAAATATCATCCAAAACCTATCCAATTCCTATTGGATGATTTTATTTCGAATATGAGGCATCTTATCTTTGACATTAATGTGTTTTGGACCTCTTGAAACCGAAGATATGTTTATAATAAAATAATGTTTTCACACTTTTCTAAAGAGCCCCTCCACTCCCTTATAAAAAGAGACCACTTCTATGCAATTCCTCACACCTCTCAAGCCATTTGGCTCGTCCAAACTCTGAAAAACTAAGCTCCATTCGTCCCTCTCCTTCCCCTTGAAGCCTTAAATTAGGCAGAAGACTCTCCAAGAAGTCCTTTTGGTTCAAACCAAAGAAAGTTACCAAAATTAAAGGTAACAGTTTCTCTTAAGTTGTTTTCTTTTATTCTACTTCTCCAACCCCTAAAATCTTTTTAATACATTATTTTGTGACAACACCAGTATCCTGAAAATACTAGGATGTTGTTATGAGAAGGATTATAACTACACTTACACATACCTCCATCTAATGGATGAAGAACATAATGTTTCTGTAATGGAAAACTAACGCCTCACGAAATGATGATTGTTCGATTTTCCCCTACCTCCTCTCATGGTGGCCATTATGATGGAACTGTATTTATATCTAATATATATTATGTTTATTATTTATTTATTCTTCTTTACTTTCCAATTATATCAATACTTTACGGTTTCCATAGTCGGTAAATACGATAATCTCATTTGAGGATGTGCAGACTACCGCCCCCTCAGAGTGATGTGATTCGTTAATGCCTTTTGTGGGATGTATAAAGGATGTGGTTAATGATATTATATATGATATTATACTAGAATTATAATATAACTATGTATCATTATGTTTTATTTCCATTAAAATAAGAAATATAAATTAAAGTAGCGTTCATGCGTACGTACGGCTTACCGTCTCCATGAACGGTGTGTTTCATTTCTTACCTCCATGTGTTATGTACTATTATAAATTCTTGTATATGCTGGATATATAATGAATTTATACGATATATAAATCATGATTTACATTTTGGAGGTAAGTAAATCATGATATAAGTAATAATAACATCATGAACAACAAGTCCAAACACGTACGATAAATAAGATGATTTTACCCAAAACACTACTTTAACATTAATTTACATTAGAATGGGTAATATAAAGTCATAAGTGAACCATATATGATATAATAACAATGAATATGATTCTTTAATAAGTCAATGACACTATTTAAATCATTATACTGGAGGTTCGGACTCTTACAATGAAAATTGGACCTAAGGTAAGGGAAATATCACAATCTCATTTTTATCCGAGATTTTCTATACTTTGGAATTTACTGGGGTGTATTTTGTCATACACATCCATGTTTCCTCAATATGTAAAATTTATATCCTTCTACAATAGATTATATACAATTTTACCCTTCGGTGTGTTTTTAGTAAAAGATATGAAAGGATTCTTTTGTCGTTATTCGTACGAGGTAATTTTTGACTTTTCTGACAAAAGTACGAGAAGAATGTTTTCATTTAACTTATACAGCATGAATGGATTTTTAAAACATTATTTCCAAGAATCCTCCCATAAAAGTTTTCAAGTTTATTTTTAATCAACTTCTTTTAGTTTAAAATTGTATGACATGTTAAGAAAGGAAATTGTTTTTGAATTTGAAAGGATATTTTCCTCAAGAATGCAGTTCAAGTATTTTATCAAAATTATTTTCCATATAAGATAATATAGGGTTCAGTTTCTATCCCTATTATTACATTGATTTGATTATGTCATGATGGAATTATTTTTATGAAATCCTTTATCATATATGAATTGTTTTATGATTTCATGTTGTTTAAGAATCCCATTTTTATTACATGGGTTATGCAATGATGTATGATTTATGATTTTGTGGCACACATAAAAATGGTATAATTATGAGATGGGTGGGACCTATATCTCCCTCCAATGCATTGGGTAAATATTTTATATCTCATCAGATAGACATGGCTGGAACTACAGGTTAAACCGGTTCAGTGAAACAGGACTAAAACGAGGGGTGAACTCGGTTCAGAAATGGACTTTGTCCACTAAGATAGTCTTGGCAATGAGTCTTGACTAATAAGAAATGATTATCTATGATTATGTGTGTATTCCACAAAGTTTCATGTTTTAAGTTATAATTATTGTGATTTCATCTCACTACTATGATTTATCCCATGTTATGAAATTATGCTCTCTTTTGCAGGTTATGATTTCCAAAATTTTATGTTCTTATGAATATGATGTGATTGATATTTCTTTTGTTTACCCTTACTGAGCATTTGAGCTCACCCTTTTGTATGTTTTCTTTCCCCGGGTCAGGAAGAAGCTTATTATGTAAGATATGCGAAAAGGGACTATAGAAATGAGGAAATAAATGGGAGACAGTGTAGACGCTTTGTGAACCAGTTGTTTATGTTTCCTGGTTTCTAAAGAAACTATACCTATACGGTCCTTTCATGGTTTTTTTATATTTTGAAATAAGTATGCATCAATTTTGAAGTAATAAAAATGTATGTAATGTATGGGTCATTATAATTGATATCAGAGGAAAGGTATAGTCAACCTTTGGAAACTAGGATGTGAAAGCCTTAGTAAGAACCCTAAATAAAAGTCTAAGCATAGAACACAATCATAGTGTTTTAGAAATGACCATGAATAACCTAGGATAAGAACTTAAGTGTGAAATTTTATTCTTGATTTTGTGGTTTTCCTATAATAATTAGTGTTGGTCACACTATTCTTCTTCGTTTTAGTCAATGGCTGGAACTCGAAGGAACCATGTTAATGCGGAATGCGACGGACAATGCAATGATTGTCCCCTTGAGCAACCAAACGTTATGGGAGCTGGAATGAAAAATCTTGTAGTAATGCTCACACTACTTTCTCAATCTATGAATCATGCAGGACATCCAAACGAGCAAAGGAAGGAGCAACATTCTATTGAATCCTTCATGAGGCAGCGTCCACCTTCTTTCAGCGGGTCTACTGATCCATTATTTGCTGAACATTGGATTAGTACTTCTCAAAAGTTATTTTCAGTTCTTCAACGTTCTGAACATGATAAATTCATCCTAGCAGTGTATCGTTTGGAAGGAGATTCTGATCAATGGTGGAATCTTATTAAGAATACGAGGCAAAGGGATGAAATTGAGTCCAAGGAATGGGACGAGTTCAAGAACTTATTTTTCAATAACTACTTCCCTCGTATTCTCCGAACAAATATGGAGAAATATTTTCTTGAACTAATGCAAAAGGATGATGAATCTGTTGGTACCTATGAAGCAAATTTTACAAGACTTGCAAGGTACGCTTCTGGTATTATTTTTTCTACCTGAGAGTAAGATCGATCGATTCTATAGTGGCTTAAAAAAAGTCTTCGATGGGCATTATCCATAAGGGACTTCAATAGCTATGAGGAAATAGTTCGATGTCATCTCAATTTTGAGATGGAGATTGGAGTAACCCATCAGTAATATGGGTTTGATAAGAAGAGGAAAATGGAATTCAAAGGAAAATCTAAAGAGCACACTGAAAAGAAGATGAGCTTTCCCTTATGCTCAAAGTGTGGAAAGAAACATGGAGGGAGTTGTCTTAAAGGGACAAGTAAATGTTTCAAATGTGGAAAGGAAGGTCATCGGGATTTGAATGCCGCAATGATGGGAAGAAGATGTCTAATGATGCAAACAAAGGAAGGGACACACAGAATGAACCTACTACACTTCAATGTTTCAAGTGAAAGGAAATGGGGCATTATGCCAATAAATGACCTAATATAAGGGTTGTTGATGATGATCGACATCAAAAAAATCTTAAGGCTAAAGACAAAGGAAAGTCACCTGCAATTTATATCAACGATGTGGAGTACGACAATGAAGTGATGAAAGGTACACTTACCATCCACTCTTAAGTAGAAAATGTTTTATTTGATTCTGGATCCACTCACTCTTTTATTTATGAAGATTTTTCTAAGGGTATCATCATATTACCTCAACTATTAGATGTTGAGTTAGCTGTGACAACACCTAATGGCACAACAGTCACATCAGAAGTTTATAATTCTTCCCCGATTGATGTTTGTGGGAATGCGCTTCCTACAAATCTTGTGATCCTTCCTATAGTGGAATTTGATGTGATTCTTGGCAAAGATTGGCTTTCTTTATATGGATCTCATATCAATTTCCAAATAATGGAAGTCACATTACATATTCCAGATCAATCTATGATCGTCTATCGATGCAAGGATGAAAATAACCTTCTAGTGGAAATTTCTTCTATCTTATGGGTCTTGATTACACTTAAAGAAGCTTATTTATGTAAAATGGTTGGTATGAAACTCACAATTAAGAATATTTCCATTGTATGGGATTTTGAAGATGTCTTTCCAGAGGAATTGTTGGGTCTTCCACCAAATCGTGAAGTTGAGTTTTCAATAGAGCTCGTACCGGGTTCTTTGCCTATTTTAAAGACACCTTATAGAATGGACCCAATTGAGTTGTAGGAATTGAAGAAGAAACTCCAAGAGAATATTGATAAGGGATTCATACACCCTAGTGCATCACCTTGGGGAGCACCTGTTCTGTTTGGTCAGAAGAAAGATGGATCAATGTGACTCTGCATTGATTATCGAGAACTTAACAAGATCAATATCAAGAAAAAATATCCTCTCCCACACATTGATTACCTATTTTACCAACTACGCGGAGCTCAATAGTTTTCCAATATTGATCTTAGTTTAGGGTATCATCAATTAAGGGTCAAAAGGGAGGATATACCAAAGGCAGCTTTCCGTACAAGGTATGGATACTATGAATTTATAGTGATGCCATTTGGTCTTACTAATGCCCCTGCTATCTTCATGGATCTGATGAATATAGTCTTTAGAGACTACCTTAATCAATTTGTGGTAGTCTTTATAGACGATATTCTTGTCTATTCAAAGGGAAAGGAAGAAAATAAAGATCACATGAGAATTATATTGAAGACCCTGAGAAACGAGAAGCATTATGCCAAATTTACCAGGTGTGAATTTTGGCTTCAAAAAGTTTCATTTTTGGGTCACATAATCTCAAAAGAGGGGATATCTGTGGATCCAGTAAAAATAGAGGTTATCGAAAGATGGTTGAGACCAACAAAAGTAACTGAGATCCGAAGTTTTCTTGGTTTGGCTGGATATTATCGACGTTTTGTGAATGATTTTTCACGATTATCTAATCCACTCACCAGGTTGACTCGAAAAGGATTTAAGTTCGTATGGGAGGATGAATGTGAAGAAAATTTCAAGGAGTTGAAAAGAAGGTTATCCAGTGCACCTATACTCACACTTCCTTGTAGTGGTGAAAGGTTTGTGATCTACAGTGATGCATCCAAGAAGGGATTGGGATGTGTTCTCATGAAAAATGATATGGTGATATCTTATGCCTCACGACAGTTGAAAATCCTTGAGAAAAATTACCCAACTCATGATTTGGAGTTAGCTGCGGTAATCGTTGCATTAATGATTTGGAGGCATTAAATTTATGGTGAAAGGTGTGATATTTATAGTGAACATAAAAGTTTAAAATATACTTTCACACAAAAGGAGCTGAATATGCGTCAAAGAAGATGGTTGGAGCTGATTAGGGATTACGACTGCTCAATTAATTACCACCCTGGGAAAGAAAACAAGGTGGAAGATGCATTAAGTCGACAAGACCATATCAGTTTATCCATGATGAGGATCAAAAAATATCCAATTTTTAGGGATTTACAAAGGATGGATTCGGAATTATAATGGAAGGGGGAAAATCGTATCTTTCTCAAATGAATGATCAACCATCTATACATGTGAAGATTAAAGAAGCATAGAAAGAAGATGTAGAGTTACAAAAGAAGGTGAGAAATGTTCCTAAATTAAACCTTGATTGTGATGGGATAATAAAGTTCAGGAATCGGGTTTGTGTTCCTCCCGTCCATGAATTAAAGAAGGAGCTGCTGTATGAGGTTCATAGTTCTTCATTCTCTATTATTCTGGAAGCACGAAGATGTATAAGGACCTGAAAGATTACTTCTGGTGGGATGGAATGAACGGAAATGTTGCTGAATATGTCTCTCGATGCTTGGTTTGTCAACAAGTTAAAGCTGAGAGACAGAAGTCTAAGGGGATGTTACATCCATTACCCATACCCGAATAGAAATGGGAAAACACCACTATGGAATTTGTCACAGGACTTCCTAAAACATCCAAAAGCAATAATGCTATCTGGGTCATAGTTGATTGTCTTACAAAGTCTGTACAATTCATTTCTATTAGAGAGGATTTACCTCTAGATAAGCTTGCAAGGATATATGAAAATGAAGTGGTAAGATTTCATGGAGTACCACTTTCTATTATATCTGATCGGGATCCGAGATTTACCTCGATGTTCTGGCAAGGCCTTCAGCATAATCTGGATACACAGTTGAGTTTCATCACTGATTATCATCCTCAGGAAGACGGTCAGTCTGAGAGAACAATTCAAACTCTAGATGATATGTTGAGAGATTGCTCTATGGATTTCAAAGGTGGTTAGGATCAACACCTACCTTTGGTGGAATTTTCTAATTATAATAGCTTTCACTCCAGTATTCAGATGGCTCCTTATGAAGCTCTCTATGGAAAGAAATTCAGGACTCCAACTTTCTGGGATGAAGTTGGGGAAAGAATGCTATTAGGACCTGATCTCATTGATGAAATGGAAGAAAAGGTTAGATCTATTCAACAACACATAAGAGAAGCTCAGAGTCGATAGAAAAGTTATGACGACAACCGAAGAAAAGACCTAGAGTTTGAAGTGGGTAACAAACTGTTCTTACGAATATGTCCCTGGAAGAGGGTCATGAGATTTGGAAAGAAGGGGAATTTGTGCCCTAGATATATTAGTTCTTTCAATATACTGCATCTTGTTGGGAAGGTAGCTTACCGATTGGAGCTTCCACCGAATCTCTCTCCAGTACACGATGTGTTCCATGTATCTCTCTTGAGAAATTACATACCTGATCCTTCACATGTACTCAGCTCAGAAGTTATACCGCTAGAGCAAGATCTTTCTTATAAAGAACAGCCAATTGAGATTTCAGATCGTAGGGAAAAAAGTTCTACAAAACAAGAAGACTCTCTTGGTGAATGTTTTATTGAAGAACCACTAATTAGAAGAAGCTACATGGGAGCTTGAGGATATGATGAGGGGGAGGTATCCTCATCTATTTGTTACAAAGTGATGAATTTTGAGGGAGAAATTCATTTTATGGGGTGTAGAATGTAACACCCGAGACTTTTATGAGAAATATTCTATTTTTATGTTATATAAATCATCAAAGGAATCTTTCACTACACACAACACTATCTTGGCTTGCTTTACACTCAATCGCGGCCTTCCTCGATAGCTGGTGTCGTATGCAATACCGAGTTTCACTAAACAACGATATGCTATTAAAATATTATTAAAACTAGCCGCTATGAATAGTATTAACTAAATTTTGAATTTTATAAAATTATTATTCATCTTATACATTTTCTAGAACGTGTTAAGAGAACAAAATAAAATTTTCGGGTAAAATAAGTATTTTAAAAAAAATGCAGTTTTACCGCCTTTTGAAGGCGCACCCACATTAAATCTAGTTTTTGACAAGTTTATAAGTTCAATTTGACAAAATAAAATTCTTCTATAGAATCAATATATAAAAATTTACTTTGGATAAATTTTTCATATTATTCTGATAACTTTCATATTTTAATGAATTGTAAAAACATAGTATATTTTAATTAAATTTCTTTTTTCATCGTAATAAATTATGTGGTTAAATAATAATATTTAATTGTTTCAAAGTATAAATATAATATATTTTTACCATTTAATATAATTTATGTCATTAGCCTTGATTTTACATTGAATTCATAGGTTAAATAAATTCAATCTTTGGCAATGTTTTAACTTTTAAAACTAGTTTGATTAACAACGGGATTAATTTTAAATTAATTAATGCAACTTCTATGTTTTGAATTTTGAAAAATGGATTCCATATTTGGAATCAGTGGGTCCAAATTATGTTAATATGTTACTTTTATTTTTTTTGATATTATGAATAGTAACTACGGTAATTTTTTATTTACTACGGTTAAAGGTAAATAGGGTAATTCAAGGATAAAAGAATATTATAATAATTCAAAATTACCTTGACACTTGGCTTAACCTTATTGGATGAGTATTTTCCAACCATGGTCATCCTTGGGTCGATTTTGGGACCCCATGGAGCCACTTCCGAAAGACAATGACACGTTAGATTAATTAATTTAATGTAAAGACAAAATTGGAATTAAAAAATATCGTTTGGTAATTAATTTTTATAAGGGGATATATAAATTATATTTTGGACTATAAATATTCATTGGAAATCTAAAAACATTTCCTACTTGTTGGTATTTTTTATAATTTTCACACATCATATAAATTAAATTATTTATGACACAATAATGATGCAGTATTTACCTCATTAATAAATGATTTAAATAAATAAGATTAAAATGATTAAAATATCATCTAAAACCTGTCCAATTACTATTGGATGTTTTTATTTAGAATATGAGTCATCTTATCATCGACATTAATGTGTTTTGGACCTCTTGAAACCGAATATATGTTTATAATAAAATAATGTTTTCACACTTTTCTAAAGAGCCCCTCCACTCCCTTATAAAAGGAGACCACTTCTATGCAATTCCTCACACCTCTCAAGCCTTTTGGCTCATCCAAACTCTGCCCAACTAAGCTCCCTACATCCCTATCCTTCCCCTTGAAGCCTTACATTAGGCAGAAGACTCTCCAAGAAGTCCGTTTGGTTCAAACCAAAGAAAGTTACCAAAATTAAAGGTAACAATTTCTCTTAAGTTGTTTTCTTTTATTCTACTTCTCCAACCCCTAAAATCTATTTAATCCTTTATTTTGTGACAACAACAGTATCCTGAAAATACTAGGATGTTGTTATGATAAGTATTAGAACTACACTTACACACACCTCCATCTAATGGATGAAGAACATAATGTTTCTGTGATGGCAAACTAACGCCTCACGAAACGATGATTGTTTGATTTTCCCCTACCGCCTCTCATGGTGGCCATGATGATGGAACTGTATTTATATATAATATATATTCTGTTTATTATTTCTTTATGCTTCTTTACTTCCCAATTATATCAAGCCTTTACGGTTTCCATAGTCGGTAAATACGAAAATCTCATTTGAGGAAGTGCGGACTACTGCCCCCTCAAAGTGATGTGATTCGTTAATGTCTTATGTGCGATGTATATAGGATGTGGTTAATGATATTATATATGATATTATACTGAAATTATAATATACCTATGTATCATTATGTTTTAATTCCATTAAAATAATAAATAGAAATGAATGTAGCGTTCATGCGTACGTACGGCTTACCGTCTCCATGAACGGTGCGTTTCATTTCTTACCTCCATGTGTTATGTACTATTATAAATGCTTGTATATTGTAACACCCCAAGCTTCCTCGGTATGTTTCCTTTCGAATAATGCAATGACGTGCATTGTACGCAACTTCGAGATTTTAACACACCACAACCAATCAAACTAGCCGTTATGAATAGTAATACCTACTTTTTGAAATTATATATATTTTATATTTCAAAATGGACTTCATTTTTGGATTCGGAATATCGAATTTAGCCTAAGGTGAAATTTTGGTACTTTTCGGATAACTTTCATATTTTGATGAATAGTGAAAATTACTAAATTTTAATTAAAAACAACTTTTTTAATCAAAATAATTAATAGTGATAAATTGTGAATTTGATTGGTTTTAAAGTTTATTTAGAATATATTTTTACCATTTAATATAATGTTGGTCATTGGACATAATTTTACAATTAAACCGAACATAAACAAGTGTCAATCTTTTGATAGTTATTATCTCTTAAAAACACGCTTTTTGTTTTGATAGCGGGAATTAATTTTAAATTAATTTCTGCCACTTCTGTGTTTTGAATTTAGAAAAATGTATTCCATATTTGGAATCAGAATGTCCAAATTGTGTAAATAGGTAACTTTTATTTTTAGACATTTTGAATAATTACTCCGGTAAATATTTTATTTACCATGGTTAAGGGTAAATCCGGTAAATAAGGGTTACAAAATAATATTATAATAATACTAAATTACCCTAAAATGTGTCTTAACCCAATTGGTTGATACATGGTCGACCATGGGCATCTTTGGGTCAATTTGGGGACCCCATGGATCCACTTGTAAGTGATAATGACACTTTATATTAATTAAGTTAAAATGAATACAAAAATGACACAAGCATATATCTTTTAGAAAAACAATTGTTACATAGGGTTATATATGTTGGATTTTAGATTATAAATATTCATTAGAAAGATAAAAAGATTTACTACATAATTTTATTTTATTTATAATTTTTTGACATTAAATAATATATTTTATTTATGACACAATGATGATGCAGTAATTACTAAAATAGTAAAAAATTAACATAATTGATATTATAAATACCCAAATAATTATAATATGAAACTTTTAATGAATTAAACAAATTTTCTAGGATAATATGATATATTAGGATTGATTTATTTGACTTTGTTAGAAGTAATCAATCTGTTATGAGTTTCACAAAAATCAACTAGTGAATAGTGTCAAAATTGACATAAATGAGTTCTTAAAACAAATATTATATTATTAATTGATATTAAATTCCTAAAAATCTATGGTTCGGCCACGAGACTTATATCATGATAGGTGCATCATTAATGGACCACTTGGGGGTCGCTTGGATGTATATAGTAATTTTATTAACCATATTATATAAAAATACAAAGAGACATTGTAAAAGTGAAACTAATTAACTTAGAGTTAATACTTAAAGATAAGGTTAATATAAGTACCCAAACCTGTCTAAATTCTATTGGTTGAGTTGTTTTCGACCCAACCCCACCTTATACTTTGAATAGTCAACTTTGGAGCCATTAGAAACCGAATATGAATTTATTATAAATTAATATTTCTTGCTTTTCCAAAGGTACCCCTCACCCCTCTTATAAAAAGGCACTCCTCCTTCTCATTTCTTCACACCTCTAAAGCCTTTTGGTTCGGCCAAACTCTGCCCAAATACTCTCCCAACATACCTCAATACAACCTAGAGGCCTTAGTTTGATCAGAAAGCCAACCAAAGGAGCCCTTTTGATCAAATCAAAAGGAAGAACCCGAAGAAGAGGTAATGTTTTCACCACCCTTTTCCAAGTTCATTTCTTCTTCCACTTCTTCTTCCTTTGTTGTTACCATTATAAAATAATAACTCCAGTATCATTTATATACTGTGATGTTATTATAAATATGGTACAACCATATTCAGTATTTTATCCACCCTTTGAATAACATGTCACCATACGTGCGTACGTACGGCTTACCGTCTCCACGTCGTGGTGTAATTGTTATTCAATATAATATTATTTGGATGGGTATAATAATGATGTGTAACTCATGTAAATAATAAATATAACATTTTAATGATTCTGTATATATTATATACCATCCATTTATATATTATTTTAATATCAAAAGAATGATATTGTCGCTCGTGCGTATGTACGGACTACCGTCTCCACGAACGCGATGAGATTCATTGTCCATCATATCCATTCAAGTATAATTATAATTTTATGATTTAAAAATAGTATATAAGGACTTGATATCATTCTGGATATGAATAATATACATCCCATTAATAATGAATATGGCTCACATAACAAAGAATATAAAGTAAAATGAACCCGTTAACACGCTAAATGACGATAATTCTAAGATATTATTAACAAATCAATGTTAAAAGATCATATATGATATCATATTAAAGTAAATGATTATTTTATTATTCAATAACAATTATTTCACCATTATACCGGAGGTAAACCTACCATCGAACAAGGAAAAAGTACAAAGTAAGGGATTCTCTTATCTCACTTTCAATTCCGTGAGATTTCCATTATTCGCCACTAAATTATTGAAAGTGGTGTATTATGTATGGCCATTTGATATATATTATCATGATTCTCTTTATATTCATGTTATTCTGTAAATCATTTGGTGGTTATTAACTTTTGGTCATACGACTCAGTCGATTAACGTGGTAAGGGATTTTCTAATCTCCCCTTTAATTTCGTGAGAATTCCATTGTTCACCACTTAATTATTGCATGTGGTGTATGTGTACTGCCCATGATTGTATTCATTGTGTAATATACTTTATTTTATGGGTATTTACATCATCATGGTATGATCTTTCTTTCATGGGTTTTAGTTTCGTAAGTTACCTAATCGATAAGGGAATTTGAGATTTCAATTTCCACTCTTTTGGCTTTACGCATATTTCATTGATTATACTACCCCAAGATTATGTGTGGAATCACTATTCATTTGATTATGTCATAATTTCCACTCCCCTTCCTGTGGATATAAGTTTGATACAGATAATCACTCATTTGTAATTCTCAAGTCATTGATATTAATTTGATAAGGGTAATTTTAACTCATTCACCATTTGTTGAGTTAAACATCCAATTCGTTGGTGTTGTTTTTACCAGAATATGTGTGAATATCATTTGATTGTTTTACACTGAATATCCAATCATATTTAGTGTATTTATAATTTTCACACAAAATTATGTCGTTGATTTATCCTTAACCTAAGGATACAACCTTTATGAGAGATTTCATCTCAATTTACATTCTATTGAGACTTCTTTGATGATATACACCAAATCACTTTTATGTGGTGTATATAATGTACATTGACATAGTATATCATGAATTCCTTTATTCTCATGATATTACAATGTTTTTATTACCTCAATTATTTGTATTCAAGTGTCTCTCTTTTGGTTAGAAACTCTAACCAAAATACCATTTTAAAATGTTTTAAAGAATTATTCTTCTAAATCATGCTCATTAATGTCCATATTTTAAAAATGGTTTTAAGGATTTATTTATATGGACATTAAAGTTTTAAAATTAAAAATCCTTTTAAAAGATTCAAAGTGGTATGGGACACTTTGATTCAAAAATCTCTTTTTGAATGTCTTCTTGATAAATAGTGTGACTTTTAAAAGTTTTTAAGAAAAGGGGGATATTTCTCTCATATAGTTATGATGATTATTTTCATCTATGTAAACATCCTTCATTATTCATGATTGAGGTTAATGTGATACAATACAATCTTCCATATTGTATCAAATGAGTTATGTTTGACTGTGGATGTTCTATTTTTATACCATTCATGGTTTGTGGTTAATGTATTGACATTTCGTATGCTAGTTTTAATACGAATGTTTATTTTATGTTTAAGCCTATTCATATGAGGAATGAATTGGACTTAATAAGTGACGGGTGGAGCCCGCTATAACTCCTCGATGCATCGGTAGGTCTCATGAGACAAACTACTGTCTTGGCACAAGGCCTTGGCAAAATCTTATTTGTAGTCTTGGCACGAGGCCTTGGCTATGTGGTTATGATAGTCTGGCATTATGCATTCCATCATTATGAAAGTGGTTATTGATATTGCATGTGATCGTTCGACTAGTAGAATATCCATGTGAGTAAGTAAATGGCATTATTTCATTTTACCTTCGCCATTTTATGTTGAAGTTCAAATTTAAAAGGCTTTTGTTTTAGTTATAAATTGCCTTAAGTGTTTATGCTTATTTATGAAAGCTTCTGATATAATGTTTTCCTTACTGAGCATCCGAGCTCACCCCTTTCAATGTTTTATTTTTCCCAGGATTATGAAGAAGTAATTTATGAATGACCTGCAGGGATAGTATGAGGGGATATGAAGACAAGATGTTTTTTTATGATGTAATGTAAAAAAATTATGGATGTATCTGGTTATTCCAAGGCTACTAAACTAATCGGTCTTTCGAGACTTGATCTTTCTCATGATCATGCCAATGTTATGTAATAATGCACCGACTCTAGGTAATTAGGGTCGGGGCGTTACAGTTGGTATCAGAGGAAGTTTAGTACAAACCTTGGTAGCTAGATTTAGATAAACTCTGATTAGAGCACGTAGACCTAAGATGAACTTTGAGGATTAGTATAAAAGAACTTCCTAGAATTTTGGTATTGTAGAGATTTTGTGAGTTTTCCGAGCAATACATTCCTGTCTGGATACGAGCAGGTAGAGGCGGCTCTGGCACAGATGTACCTAGGGGTAAAACCCGAAAACACCGCTTTGAGCTAGACTCGAACGGGAACTGGTGCACGACAACGGGCCTTGCTGCACTCTTGGTTACGACACTCCCGGGGGATATGCTTAGGATGATTTACATTTTCTTTACAAACCGATTTAAGTAATATATATATAAGATGAGAGTAAATGACCTTGGTTAATCCTAATATGTTTCAAATTGAGAATATGGTGACATTTTAATCTCTAAATGATTTTACGACTACTATTACTCACACAATGCTTTATGGTTTTAGTCAATGGCTGGATTCCAAGGAAGTCATAGTGACTTTGGGAATGATGTACAAGGTGGGAATGGTGGTGGCAATGAGCAACAAAATGGAATGTTGATAGGCGTAAAAGATATCGTCTTTATGCCAAATCAGTTTTCCAAAAATATGATCAACAACATATATATTAACCAACTCCCAGACTCAACAAGGAAGAGAAAGGTGATAAATGATAAGAGCTCCAGCAATGGAGACCATGGAGAAAAGAACCCTCAATTTTCATCATGCAGGAAATGTGGAAAGAGACACCCAGGAAAGTGTCTCAATGGGAGAACGAAATGTTTTACGTGCGGGAAGGAAGGACATAAAGTAAAGAATTGCCGAAGAAAAATGAAGAGTACTATGGAAGAAGATAAAAATGGTCCCAAGAGTCCATTTACAGTCATTTTCCATAAATGTAGGGGACCTGGCCATTACCCGAGTGAATGTCCTATTCTATAGGATATTTTCTTGGTCAAAGAAGAAGCTATGTGGGAATAAATGGTTGGAGAAATGTTTAAAAAGTATTAGCACTCCTTGTTGATGGGTTTACTATGGAATAATTTTCTCTTGTATTTGTAACCCCGCAGTTTGCCATGTGAGAATGATATTTGAGGTAGAATTGTCTCTTCTCTTGTGGATATAGGTATAAATAACCATTTGGATTTATATGATCATTGGGGTTTGAGAGAATTATAAGTTATTCTAATTTGGGATGAAGATTCAAGGTATGATATAACATTTGTGGTTAAATTTATGATATAGTATTTTGAGGAATTTATCTCATTTTGGCAATATTATAAAATATAGTTTTTGAAAAAGGACAACACGTAGACCGTGTGACAACCCGTCGCGTCGGACAAAGCTATGGGAATCGAACCCACAACCAAAGTGCGATTGGGATTTATCGCCTACCACTGGACTACGTGAAGTCCCTGGTTAGTGTGACTTTTTTTAGTTAAATGATTTTATTGATCAATAATAAGTTGATTTGGGTTCTTATTTCATATCAAAAGAATACCCTTGGTATAGGAAAATGATTTGGTGATTAAGTGATAAATGTTATTTTGGAAGATGTTCACTTTGTTGGGAACACTATATGCCCAAGGAAAATAGAATACTATGGGGTTTTATTTGTGGAGTAATGATAGATTTTAATCTACGTTTTTATTGTGGATTTATAGTGATTTGGGTTATTTATGGAAATGGTTAACCTATAATAGAGAATATGTGATTAGGTTAATTACTTTTGAGTATGTGACTTTAAGAGTATCTGATGTCATTTGGAGATACAATTTAACATGGGAGACTACATAATCAAATTCGTCTATGTTTTGGGTTTCAATATTAGTTTGGATTATATTAAAGGATTTTAAGGACAATTGGTTATTGAATGGTATCTATTTAACTTTGGGGTATTGTTGGTTTAATTTTAGAAATTAAGATTAGTGCATATTTAACTCAGTGAATATCCTTTTGGGGGATCATTAGATCAATCACTGACCATTTTGGTTTTGATTAATCTTCAAAGACAATGTAAATATATGGTTTATCCTTCATGGATCATGTGATTCTATAGAAGTTTATTCTATCTCTTCCAGTGTGACCAAGTCTTCTTGAATACTCATCGTTTAAAAAAAAATTGAGTTAGTGGTGGAAATTTATTAAAGAATGAAAATCTACGTAAATGTAAGTATATCTCATAATATTCTTAGTCAATATCATAAATGAATTCCTCTTCCTTGTGTAATGTAACTTAAAAAAAATGTTGTCCGTTTACTTTCCTACTAGGAGACTAATGGTCGTTTGTCCCAACACAAGTTTGTGGTTTTCTCATTGTTAACTTTCTCCTGATCATGATTTCTATCCCTCTCCATCAGAACTTTACACTTAGTTTATCATCCATATCCATGTTTTCTTACATGGAATCCTAGTATGGGTTATCTTGGATGACCCTTATACCTCTCTTTCTTTCTTTTAAAGTGATAGTTTTATTGACTCTTTTTCCGATGTGGGACATTCAATTATATTCCCAAGAAAAATTTTAAAAATTGCGAGCACGCAATTTATTGAAGGAGGGGAGAATGTAACACCCCAAGCTTCCTCGGTATGTTTCCTTTCGAATAATGCAATGACGTGCATTGTACGCAACTTCGAGATTTTTACACACCACAACCAATCAAACTAGCCTTTATGAATAGTAATACCTACTTTTTGAAATTATATATATTTTATATTTCAAAATGGACTTCATTTTTGGATTCGGAATATCGAATTTAGCCTAAGGTGAAATTTTGGTACTTTTCGGATAACTTTCATATTTTGATGAATAGTAAAAATTACTAAATTTTAATTAAAAACAACCTTTTTAATCAAAATAATTATTAGTGATAAATTGTGAATTTGAGTGGTTTTAAAGTACATTTAGAATATATTTTTACCATTTAATATAATGTTGGTCATTGGACATAATTTTACAATTAAACCGAACATAAACAAGTGTCAATCTTTTGATAGTTATTATCTCTTAAAAACACGCTTTTTGTTTTGATAGCGGGAATTAATTTTAAATTAATTTCTGCCACTTCTGTGTTTTGAATTTAGAAAAATGGATTCCATATTTGGAATCAGTATGTCCAAATTGTGTAAATAGGTAACTTTTATTTTTAGACATTTTGAATAATTACTGCGGTAAATATTTTATTTACCATGGTTAAGGGTAAATTCGGTAAATAAGGGTTTAAAAATAATATTATAATAATACAAAATTACCCTAAAATGTGTCTTAACCCTATTGGTTGATACATGGTCTACCATGGGCATCTTTGGGTCAATTTGGGGACCTAATGGATCCACTTGTAAGTGATAATGACACTTTATATTAATTAAGTTAAAATGAATACAAAAATGACACAAGCATATATCTTTTAGAAAAACAATCGTTACATAGGGTTATATATGTTAGATTTTAGATTATAAATATTCATTAGAAAGATAAAAAGATTTCCTACATAATTATATTTTATTTATAATTTTTTGACATTAAATAATTTACTTTATTTATGACACAATGATGATGCAGTAATTACTAAAATAGTAAAAAATTAACATAATCGATATTATAAATACCCAAATAATTATAATATGAAACTTTTAATAATTTAAAAAATTTTCTAGGATAATATGATATATTAGGATTGATTTATTTGACTTTTTTCTAAGTAATAAATCTTTTATGAGTTTCAAAAAAATCATCTAGTGAATAGTGTCAAAATTGACAAAAAAGAGTTCTTAAAACAAATATTATATTATTAATTGATATTAAATTCCTAAAAATCTAAGGTTCGGCCAAGAGACTTATATCATGATAGGTGCATCATTAATGGACCACTTGGGGGTCTCTTGGATGTATATATTAATTTTATTAACCATATTATATAAAAATACAAAGAGACATTGTAAAAGTGAAACTAATTAACTTAGAGTTAATACTTAAAGATAAGGTTAATATAAGTACCCAAACCTGTCTAAATTCTATTGGTTGAGTTTTTTTCCACCCAACCCCACCTTAGCCTTTGAATAGTCAACTTTGGAGCCATTAGAAACCGAATATGAATTTATTATAAATTAATATTTCTAGCTTTTCCAAAGGTACCCCTCACCCCTCTTATAAAAAGGCACTCCTCCTTCTCATTTCTTCACACCTCTAAATCCTTTTGGTTCGGCCAAACTCTGCCCAAATACTCTCCCAACATACCTCAATACAACCTAGAGGCCTTAGTTTGATCATAAAGCCAACCTAAGGAGCCCTTTTGATCAAATCAAAAGGAAGAACCTGAAGAAGAGGTAATGTTTTCACCACCCTTTTCCAAGTTCATTTATTCTTCCACTTCTTCTTCCTTTGTTGTTACCATTCTAAAATAATAACTCCAGTATCATTTATATACTGTGATGTTATTATAAATATGGTACAACCATATTCAGTATTTTATCCACCCTTTGAATAACATGTCACCATACGTGCGTACGTACGGCTTACCGTCTCCAAGTCGTGGTGTAATTGTTATTCAATATAATATTATTTGGATGGGTATAATAATGATGTGTAACTCATGTAAATAATAAATATAACATGTTAATGATTCTTTATATATGATATACCATCCATTTATATATTATTTTAATATCAAAAGAATGATATTGTCGCTCGTGCGTATGTACGGACTACCGTCTCCACGAACGCGATGAGATTCATTGTCCATCATATCCATTCAAGTATAATTATAATTTGATGATTTAAAAATAGTATATAAGGACTTGATATCATTATGGATATGAATAATATACATCCCATTAATAATGAATATGGCTCACATAACAAAGAATATAAAGTAAAATGAACCCGTTAACACGCTAAATGACGATAATTCTAAGATATTATTAACAAATCAATGTTAAAAGATCATATATGATATCATATTAAAGTAAATGATTATTGTATTATTCAATAACAATTATTTCACCATTATACAGGAGGTAAACCTACCATCGACCAAGGAAAAAGTACAAAGTAAGGGATTCTCTTATCTCACTTTCAATTCCGTGAGATTTCCATTATTCGCCACTAAATTATTGAAAGTGGTGTATTATGTATGGCCATTTGATATATATTATCATGATTCTCTTTATATTCATGTTATTCTGTAAATCATTTTGTGGTTATTAACTTTTGGCCATACGACTCAGTCGATTAACGTGGTAAGGGATTTTCTAATCTCCCCTTTAATTTCGTGAGAATTCCATTGTTCACCACTTAATTATTGCATGTGGTGTATGTGTATTGCCCATGATTGTATTCATTGTGTAATATACTTTATTTTATGGGTATTTACATCATCATGGTATGATCTTTCTTTCATGGGTTTTAGTTTCGTAAGTTACCTAATCGATAAGGGAATTTGAGATTTCAATTTCCACTCTTTTGGCTTTACGCATATTTCATTGATTATACTTCCCCAAGATTATGTGTGGAATCACTATTCATTTGATTATGTCATAATTTCCACTCCCCTTCCTGTGGATATAAGTTTGATACACATAATCACTCATTTATAATTCTCAAGTCATTGATATTAATTTGATAAGAGTAATTTTAACTCATTCACCATTTGTTGAGTTAAACATCCAATTCGTTGGTGTTGTTTTTACAAGAATATGTGTGAATATCCTTTGATTGTTTTACACTGAATATCCAATCATATTTAGTGTATTTATATTTGTCACACATAATTATGTCTTTGATTTATCCTTAACCTAAGGATACAACCTTTATGAGAGATTTCATCTCAATTTACATTCTATTGAGACTTCTTTGATGATATACACCAAATCACTTTTATGTGGTGTATATAATGTACTTTGACATAGTATATCATGAATTCCTTTATTCTCATGATATTACAATGTTTTTATTACCTCAATTATTTGTATTCAAGTGTCTCTCTTTTGGTTAGAAACTCTAACCAAAATACCATTTTAAAATGTTTTAAAGAATTATTCTTCTAAATCATGCTCATTAATGTCCATATTTTAAAAATGGTTTTAAGGATTTATTTATATGGACATTAAAGTTTTAAAATTAAAAATCCTTTTAAAAGATTCAAAGTGGTATGGGACACTTTGATTCAAAAATCAATTTTTGAATGTCTTCTTGATAAATAGTGTGACTTTTAAAAGTTTTCAAGAAAAGGGGGATATTTCTCTCATATAGTTATGATGATTATTTTCATCTATGTAAACATCCTTCATTATTAATGATTGAGGTTAATGTGATACAATACAATCTTCCATATTGTATCAAATGAGTTATGTTTGACTGTGGATGTTCTATTTTTATACCATTCATGGTTTGTGGTTAAATTATTGACATTTCGTATGCTAGTTTTAATACGAATGTTTATTTTATGTTTAAACCTATTCATATGAGGAATGCATTGGACTTAATAAGTGACGGGTGGAGCCCGCTATAGCTCCTCGATGCATCGGTAGGTCTCATGAGACAAACTAGTGTCTTGGCACAAGGCCTCGGCAAAATCTTATTTGTAGTCTTGGCACGAGGCCTTGGCTATGTGGTTATGATAGTCTGGCATTATGAATTCCATCATTATGAAAGTGGTTATTGATATTGCATGTGATCGTTCGACTAGTAGAATATCCATGTGAGTAAGTAAATGGCATTATTTCATTTTACCTTCGCCATTTTATGCTGAAGCTCAAATTTAAAAGGCTTTTGTTTTAGTTATAAATTGCCTTAAGTGTTTATGCTTATTTATGAAAGCTTCTGCTATAATGTTATCCTTACTGAGCATCCGAGCTCACCCCTTTCAATGTTTTATTTTTCCCAGGATTATGAAGAAGTAATTTATGAATGACCTGTAGGGATAGTATGAGGGGATATGAAGACAAGATGTTTTTTATGATGTAATGTAAAAAAATTTATGGATGTATCTGGTTATTCCAAGGCTACTAAACTAATCGGTCTTTCGAGACTTGATCTTTCTCATGATCATGCCAATGTTATGTAATAATGCACCGACTCTAGGTAATTAGGGTCGGGGCGTTACATATATGCTAGATATATAATGAATTTATATGATATATAAATCATGATTTACATTTTGGAGGTATGTAAATCATTATATAAGTAATAATAACATCAAGAACAACAAGTCCAAACACGTACGATAAATAAGATGATTTTACCCAAAACACTACTTTAACATTAATTTACATACGAATGGGTAATATGAAGTCATAGGTGAACCATATATGATATAATAACAATGAATATGATTCTTTAATAAGTCAATGACATAATTTAAATCATTATACAGGAGGTTCGGACTCTTACAAAGCAAATTGGACCTAAGGTAAGGGAAATATCACAATCTCATTTTTATCCGAGATTGTTTATACTCTGAAATTTACTAGGGTGTATTTTATCATCCACATACATGTTTCTTCAATATGTAATATTTATATTCTTCTACAATAGTTTACATCCAATTTTACCCTTCGGTGAGTTTTTAGTAGAAGATATGAAAGGAATCTTTTGTCATTTTTCGTACGAGGTACTTTTTGACTTTTCCGACAAATGTACGAGAAGAATGTTTTCTTTTAACTTATACGGCATGAATGGATTTTTAAAAAATTATTTTCAAGAATCTTCCCTTACAATTTTTCCTGTTTATTTTTAATCAACTTCTTTTAGTTTAAAATTGTATGAAATGTTAAGAAAGGAAAATGTTTTTGAATTTGAAAGGATATTTTCCTCAAGAATGGAGTTCAAGTGTTTTATCAAAATTATTTTCCATCTAAGATAAAATAGGGTTCTGTTTATATCCCTATTATTACATTGATTTGATTATTTTGTGATGGAATTATTATTATGAAATCCTTTATCATATATGAATTGTTTTATGATGTCATTTTGTTTAAGAATCCCATTTTTATTACATGGGTTATGCATTGATGTTTGATTTATGATTTTGTGCCAGACATAAGAATGGTATCACTATGAGATGAGTGGGACCTATATCTCCATATAATGCATTGGGTAATGATTTTATATCTCAGGAGATAGACAAGGATGGAACGGCAGGTTAAACCGATTCAGTGAAACATGACTGAAACGAGGAGTGAACTCGGTTCAGAAATGTACTTTGTCCACTAATATAGTCTTGGAAATGAGTCTTGACTATTAAGAAATGATTCTCTATGATTATGTGTGTATTCCACAAAGTTTGATGTTTTATGTTATGATTATTGTGATTTCATTTCACTAATATGATTTATCCCATGTTATGAAATTATGCTCTCTTTTGCAGGTTAAGATTTCCAAAATGTTATGTTCTTAGGAATATGATGTGATTGATATTTCTTTTGTTTACCCTTACTGAGCATTTGAGAGCACCCTTTTGTATGTTTTATTTCCCCAGGTCAGGAAGAAGATTATTAAGTAAGATATGCCAAAAGGGACTATATATATGATGAAATAAATGGGAGAAAATGTAGACGCTTGATGAACTAGTTGTTTATGTTTCCCAGTTTCTAAAGACACTATACCTATACGGTCCTTTCATGGTTTTGTTATATGTTGTAATAAGTATGCTTCAATTTTGATGTAATAACAATGTATGTAAATTATGGTTCGTTATAATTTCATTCCAAAACAACTCTTCTTCTTTCATCATGATCCTCATATATCATGATATATAAACTTTGATTGACCACCCTTTGTATCATTAGATTTTATATTACCCCTATCATCTTTGTTACCTATCTTGATTAAGAAATTTTATCCCATTTAATAGCCAAAATTTCTCCCCCTTTGTCAATGAACCTCAAGGTCACTTATTAATTGTCTTCTATAGGGTAAAGAACCAGGATTATCATATTAGGGGAAACACACCATATCATAGGGAGAGGGGGTCCCACATCCACACTTTTTAAAGTGCGAGGAGTAGAATGAACTCACAGTTCTAGTCAATTCGATTCTAATTATTCTTTGGGTAATGAATTTATCAGAATATATGCAACTGGTTGTTCTATGGGAACATACTCCAGCTTCACAAGCCCCTTATCCACCCTCTCCTTGGAAAAATGATATTTTATTTAATTGAGATTTTTCATTGAGTAATGGACTAGATTTTTTCAAAGATTTAAATGGATTCAATTATTACACTAGAGTCCAAATAGAAAATTCACTTAAACTCCCATATCATTATGTTTTTTCCCATCCACAATAGTTGAATGAACGCATGAGATGTAGAAATATACTACGGTTCTACAGTGATCAATGAAATGAAATATTATTTCTTACTTAGCCAAGAAATAAAAAATCCACTAAGAAATAATGTAAAACCTGAAGTTGGTTTTCTATCATCTACTAATTCATCTCAATCTGCATTTGTATACCCCAATAACTTTTACTGAGATTTTACATTGTATAGTAAGATGAAATCCACTATGCCATTGATATAATAATGTAATATTTTCACTTTGAGAAATTAGATTTTATTGGAATGTTTTTGAAATGATGCTTCATGACATGTGTAAAAAATAATACATATCCATGTTGTTATTAAGTATAGTAGGCTTCCAAGTTCCTGACAGTATTCAGTGACATTAACCACTTTTCCTTCGTCATCTTGTGACAGTTTCATCTAGGTAGCCACTGGAGGTTTCATCTCCATCAAATTATCAATTCCAAATCTTCTCAAGACCTCATTGGAATATTTTTATTTATAAATGAATGTTCCATTATTTCAATTTGTAACATATAAACCAAGGAATAACACCAGTTCACCAATCATTGACATTATGAACTCACTTTTCCTGAATTTGGAAAACTATCTACATTGTACTTTATCTGATCCACCATAGATTATGTCATCGACCCACACCAGCACCATCATCCTTTAATTACTGTCATTATTGAAATAAATATTATAATCTACTCTACAACACTGAAGAAAAAGATTCTTTAAAAACTAATCGATCCTTGAAGACCTTACTCTCAGTGCTAGTTTTAACCCATAAAGTGCTTCCTGTGCTTAATAACAAGTTTCTCATATTCAAGAATAATACAACAATCAGGTAACTAAATGTAATCAATGAATTCTAGAACCCCATTTAGAAATGATGACTTTAAATCAATTTGTATAACTTTAAACTTTATTTTCACTACTTTGGAAAAAAATAATCTATTTTTATATAGCATTGAAACTTGTGAAAATGTTTCATCAACCCTAATACCCTCTATCTGGGAGAGCCCTGTGCACACTAGCCATTATTTGTTTCAAATTTCTACATCATATTCATTCATTTTGTTTCTAAAGAACCATTTTTTCCCAATAAAATTATTATCTATTGGCCTCAAATCAATCTCCCATGTTTGATTCTTCTCAATTTCATCAATCCCTTCATTCATAGCCTAAACCCAATTCTCATATCCAGTTGATTCATCAAAAAATTTATGCTTTAATTATGATAAGTATGATACTTATTGTATAATCTTCATCCTTTTTATTTTCACTGGTGTTGTCTGATCACCAATAATGTTTTTTCTATCAATTTCAACACTTCTCTTCTATCTTTGTAAAGATACTGAATTATAATCATCCTTTTCATTATCCAAATCTTTTTTGGAATCATCCTCTAGAGCTAAAAAATCCCCTATCATAATTATATCTTCTTCACTATCCTCCCAAGACTGATAATGTGTTTTCTAAAAAATTTCTCAATCTCTATTATAGTTACATAATGGAATTTAACAACTTCTCCTAGCCACTTATTAAAGCATTTATATTTTTTTATTTTCTTTGAGTAGCCATGAAATATCCCTTCATCTCCATAGGATTCAAAATTATTCTGTTTTTCTAATTAATAATTAAACACATACTTATGAAGACTCAAAAGTACTTCAATATTGGATTCATTCCATATCATAGATTACATAGAGTCTTCTCTTTTATAGGACACAATAACTCTTTATTTGATATGTAGAATAATTTCATCACTACCTCTTTACAAAAAATTATCATATTAGGGATTTCTTAATGAGAATTGATCTAGCCATGATGTTGATAATTATATTTCTTCTCTCATATACTCCCTTCTTCTATAGAATTTTCACTTCTGAAACTTCATGCCTTATCACTTGTTTCTTTAGATAATCCTCCACTTGGATATTCATGAACATGGTTCTATTATCTGTTCTGATCTTCTAGATTTTGTGACCGAGCATATTTTCAAATTCTTGTCGATATATTGTAATGAAATAGAACACCTCAGACAAATGGGTTATTATTGATACCCACACCATTATGATAAAATCATCAAGGAAGAATACGTAGTATATCCTCCCATCAAAAGCCCTTGGTGAAATTTTTTCACACACATCAATATGCACCAACTCAAGAACTCTTGTTGACCTTTCTATTTTTTATTATAAATGCTTCTAATGATCTTACATTGTCGAAAAGCATCACATGTAAGAGTACGATCACGTGATAACATAGGGAGGTCACAAGAAGTTCCATATATCCTCAGCTCTTCGAAGAACATTTGGATCAGGTGACCAAGACGTTAATGCCATAATTTTTTTTACTCTTCCTTAAACAAAAGCATATATATTCTTTTCCAATCAAAAGATATAGATTTCCTTTTATGTACATTCCCTGAAAAAATACTTCACCATATTTTTCCATAATGACACAAAATTTCCTTGAAATCCTAGAAAACTTCTCGAGTCACACAGTTGACATGAACTAAGTAAGTTGTCACAAAGACCTTAAAAAACTAATAATTCAGTATGTCTCATGTCATTTCCCCCAATATTGTATTTTCCTATGGAAAAAATTATTATGCCTTAATCATTACTAAATATTATGATATCATTCTTGTTATATGTGATTTTGGTCACCAGATGTTGACATACTGCCATATGTGAGGCACATCCACTGTCAATGATCCATTTTCCAGTGTGATATGATTCTATAAATGAAATCTCTATAACCACTACATATTCATATCATTTATTTCTGATCCATGTTTTTGAATTCATACATGATATGAATTTATAATATTTATCTTCCTACGAGTATGATGGACTTGATTCATCATATAGATTTTCAAATTGATTTTTTATTTTCTTCACATTAAGTAATACCTTTATCTACTTCATATGGCTATATTCATTTTGATTATTCACATTTCTTTGCATTGTCGATGAGAAAAATATTTCCATGTGCTCGAATACTCTACAATTGAAAATAGTTACCATCAAATGATGTCCAAGAATATTGAGCCTTGTATTTATACCAATATTGGTATTGTTCCTTTTGATACCTCTTCCACAATAATGGAATCTAATGTGTGGTGAATTCTTCGGTGGAGATAATAAATAAGTGGTTCTCGTTTGAATTATTTTAGTCTTATGATTCTAATTCATACCCATATCAATATTCATCCTCCAAGAGGGATCTAGTGTTCTGTCTTCAACAATTACTTATTAATTTTTGTGATCAGTCCTTATACCATCTTTATCATTCTAATTAATCATTTCCCTTTCCTAAAACTCATTTTCCTCTTCAATGGAACTTTGAATTATATTTTTCTTTTTTATGTTTCTTGCGTGTCTATCTTTTATAGAATCAATATTTTCTCCTAATCTTTTACTTTTATTCATATACTAGTAAAAATATCAATATCTATTTTTTTTCTTCAAATATGATTTTTACTGAACATCATTTTTTATGATTTCTAGTGTTGAAGACCTTAGTTTTTCAACTTCTTCATTTATCTCAAACATCTCTTCTTCCTGTTGTTTCATATAAATTTTGACATCAGGAACTACGTTGTTGACCTTCTTTTTTGTGATCTCGAAACATCTATCACTTCAAGAGAATCTTTTAATTCAACCTGAAGGTCAACTCTTCCTTATACGTCACCCTCATCACTATCTATTTCCTCCCTTGTTTGTGAATTTCCCACAACTACCACCATAGTGTCTACTTCACGATCCTTATAGTCCACCAACTATTTTGACTCAGATTCTTCTAAACTATCATCTTTTTTGAATGTATATTCTTATATTTGAAGAAGTTTCTCCTATACTTATTCTTACCTTTCATGTAGGCTGGTGATTTTTTGGGGGAATTTCATCCTTTTATTAATCATCATCTTCAAACTTATTAGGACAAATTACTGAAAAATGTATAATATTTCTACATCAGAAGCATGAAATTAGATGTCTTCCTTTGAAAATTCATCTTCTTAATTGTATATTTGAGGCAAGAAATGACATTGCATCATGCAGAAACCATCAGATTAAACTGAGGTGGAAGTTTTCTTAATATGCACTTGAAAATATTTATATCTTCAACAATTTTCCCGATATCATGCATTTCATCCCCAACAACATTCACCCAATCAAATAATGTATCAATAGACACATTAGGGAGAATTATAAGATCCTCATATTTTTTCCATAGAACCTGCAGCTTTTCTTCTCTAACATTTAGGTCAACTTCCTAAATTTTCCACAGCTTTTCTTGCATAACATGTGATGTTTTAGATGATATACCCTTCTTATAGATTTAATTAGAAAGGTATCCTCTTAAATCATTGATTCCCTTTGCATTTGCATCCAATTTACCTTGACCCACTTTTGATAAAGAACCACTATCAATATTAGCCAAAATTCCATGCATCACTGCTGTAAAGACATCCAATACTAATGATCACATGTAGTGCAGTATACTATTCTTCCATAATTAAAAATAGTTTCCATCAAAGATCAAAATCTATTTTTGAATTACAACCTCCATTTCATAAGCTGAGAGAAACCCACAAACTTTCAACCATTACATCTGATACTAATTGTTATCCCCTATAGGTTCAATGCCTTAAAAGGGGGTAAATCATGGTATGAATGATTAAAACTGCTTCCCCTTTAAATCTTGTTCCATTGTTAAAAAACAATATTATCTCCTTATCCATTAATAATTTATAAATAGGAATGAAATCATGCATGAGACATGATGATTTTACTTGTTTCACCCTTACTAGGATATGTTCAAGAAGCATACAATGGTGGTGTGTTGGTGTACTAAACACACTAAGGCTCACTTCAAAATTAAAAGGTTCGGGATGGATCACTTTTATGACCATAATCACTTACTTTACAAGGTTACAGTCATCTCACTGCATTCCTAAGGGTCAATCCATTTATATATTTCTCCTGGTCACTATTTGTGGAAAGGATCATTAACTTCTTCTTCCTTTTATCACTTCTCTAGGAAGGGATCCTCTCATATTTTATGAACTTGTAGGTCCCTTAATTTTCATTAAAGAATGAATCCTCAAATTTAATTAGATTCCCTATTAAAGTACCATTTTCACCCATAGATGAAATACAAATTTCCACATATTTTTACATTGTGGAAATTATTTTCACAAACTATTATTGTACCTTAAAAAACTTCCTCAAGTCAATTGTGAACTAAATTGCATTGTGTGGTGTGAGTTCTTTATGGACAACGATTTTATTCCTTGGACCATCCATACTTCGCAGACATTTTCTTATTATAGAAACCACTTCTCCATGGTTGATTTCTAATGTACCATACACTGGATCTTCTCCATATAACCTTCTTCCTTTTCAGGATACCATTCCATAAAAAACCATTTTTGAACTACCTTCATAGACACCCTTTGGAAAATTTCTTCCCGTCGAAATTTCCCTTTTGTAGAATCCATACTCGTGAACTCATTTAGAATTCATTGAATTATTCTTAGTGAAATGATGATTTCTAATGAAAATTTCTATTATTAATGATGAGATTAGTAGTCCATATGTAGAAAGATAGATAAGAAAAATCTGGTAATCCATTTTGCTCAAATCTTCGATGTGGTACATCCTTCACCAAAGACTTCCCTCCTTATATGAACCATTTTTTACTCTAAATACCACGTATAAACTTTCTTCCCTTATGGCGGTTGATTACTTTTACAAATGAAATCCCTTTTCATCCCCCCAAATTTTCGTCTCATTTCAGAAAACGACATCTCATTCCATGAACTACAATAATTCTAAGGACTCCAAGCCTCTCATGACCAGTTTTTCATTCACAGTCTGCATAGCTTCCATTGTAGTCTGCATAACATTAATATAAAGAAATCCTTACTTTGCGGACATCCTTCATCATTCTGCACACTCCCTTTGCATTATACAAACTATCCTTCATGTTCCCCAAAAACATTCTATGGAAAAATATCCCTTTTTAAAAAAACAATCTCCTCGTTTTGAAGCCAAAAATTTGTAAAACACTGGGAAACTAAGCCACTATAAATTTTTTCCTCAAAAAACACCAACCATACTCATTCTTGGTTATCTAGATTTGTCAAAAAAGCACAATTAGACATAAAAAATTAGAGGGTTACTATACAGTTTTTTACAAAAAGGAAACAGTGCCTATTATTTCCATGATTATTCCCCAAATATATCTGTGAACACAAATCCATTCAACTCTCAAGAAACTGTTTTGAAATCGAGGGTCCAGTTGCGCTCAGTCCTGCCCAAAAATTTATAAGGGTGACCCCATGTTCCAATAGTGAAAACCATAATGAATTTGTTGGTGAAAGTCACATGAACATGGGTTAAACAATCATTTCCCCAATATTCCTAGTCATGCAAAATAATTAGGAGATATGGGTTACACAAAATTGAATAACTAATCAACATAGTACATAAGTCCATGCTATAGATCAACAATTGGTTTAGGTCAATGAAAAAATGATTCTTCTCAATATGATTAATCTATAAGGAAACAATCCAAGAATTGTTGAGTCCTACATGGATACTTGATCAATTTTCAACGATGAAGGTGAACTCCAATGACTGAGAGGAGTCAATACATTTTTTGTGCTTCTATCAACTTTTATCCAGTGATTCATCATCATAGGATGTGATTTTCCAATGGAAGGAGGAGATGAGTGCTCTAGATACACCAAGTTTTTATGAAACTAAACTGAATGATTCTCTATAATAGTGTATCTGTATGAAATTAAGTTAGTTCAAATTAATTAATGAAATTAATTTAATCGATTAATTAATCCAATGAACAAACCAGCAATGTTTGTTTTATCTAAATTTCATAAGTTGATTTTTTTTGTGGTTATTTGTGTAAATATTGCATTTATAACTCAATTGTTGTCTTGGATTTCTAAACAGAATTTTTGTTTAAAATTTTCCCTTTTACTTTAAGAAATTGTGCTTTCTTATTACAAAATATATTTAGTTTTTTTAAAATTAATTATTGTCACACTGAACCTCATAATCGCACAACTTCTTGATACTAATCTCCAAAAATATATATATTAATATTTCAAAGTCTTACTAGGGAAAAACATGGTATCTACATCCTTCCTTCCATCTGTATTTTTTCCCTGAAAAGAAAAAACAAAACAAATAGCTCATGGTACTAATTATGCATCTGGCTCTACCTCTTCAAGGTTCTCTGCTGGATGTTCTCATGCTACCACAACATGTGAACCATGGGGATGATCCATACACATAGTTTCCTCTCATGTCAGTCCTTGAACCCCCCCCCCCACGTACTCCACAAAATATGCTCCATCCTCAATGTCTTTCTTACCCAAGTCAATGACATGTCTTGGTTATGAAGATATCTCCCCAGCTAAAACACAAGTAAAATGGCATGTACTATATCTATCTATGGGGGTAGGGAAAGGCGGTAAGAAATCTATCGAACATCCTTGAAATATCATGAGTGGCTTGATGATTCTCATTGATAAATTTCTCCCAAGACATACCTCTGCAATCATAATCATGGGGTAACTCTCAGGAAAATGTGGTATCGATAATCAAACCCTGAGGGATTATAAAATCAATCTTCATAGGATTTATTGTTCATCTGGGCCTTCCTCATCCACTCATGGTTAACATAGACCTTATCTATTATTTCATGCACCATCATTGGACCTATAAGATATGTTTTCCTGATTATTGTCCAATACAAGGGTGACCTGCAGGGTCTCTCGTATAAGTCCTTGAAAGATTTAATGATGATTGTATCGAGGTATATTTTATTTTACTCAAACTATACCAAGTATAATGTGAACTACACAACTATGATGTGAACAACAAATCACGATCAGAGAAATTAGTCAAGGTCACCCCATGAATGAGAACTATATCTTGTACATACATATTCCCCAAACTCTCCACCTAAATCTTGCTCTCTAATTGTAAGGAAATGTTCAAACTTCATAAATCTTTCAATTATCACACATATGGTGTCATATACGTTCAATATCCATGGAATTACTATCATAAAGTCCATGGATGTGTCATATCACTTTCACTCCAGGATCTCAAGGGGTTGCAAGAAACCTGGAAGAACCTGGTGTTCAGCCTTCACCTACTGGAAGGTGAGGGACCATGAGACAAACTATGCCACGATCCATCTCATGTCACACCACCAAAACTACCACTAAATATCTTTTTACATATTCCCCACAATAGGATATACAACCAAGGAAGAAATGTGGAACACTCAAATCACCTCCTCCCATATTGTGATTAGAACCACCATCCTTCCCTCGTAAAGGATGATGTGATTCCGTCCTTTAGATTATCCATATTATAAATACACTATGGATACTTGGTCATTTATGACCTCAGATTTGATTTCGCCAAACTATGAATCAATCATATGATTGAGAAGTGAAGGATTCAACACCATATGATGAAAAAAAGTTTCCCCTTCCTTCTCCACCAGGGTCAGCTGCTAGGAAGCCAACTAATCCAAATCCTTTTTCACCAAGATATCCAATGAATGACTAATAATTATTTTTTATATCATGTTTCCCTCAACCAGGGTATAGAATATATCAAATTCATATTCCCGTAGATACTGAAACCAGTACAGGTATCTCGGTTTCAATTTTATTTGCATGAAGAAATGTCTGAGACTTTGATAGTCTGACTAAACCAGAAATCACTCCCTAGGAAGATAGTGATTTCACATCCTCAAGGATAATACAATCACTGCAAACTCTAGGTTATGAGTCAGGTAGTTATGTTTAAGGGACATGAACTACCCCAACCTATATGTGATAACCGCATATCGCTACATCAATATGTAGTTGAGCCCAGCTCCTAAGGCATCATAATACACTACATACTTTAAACCCTGCCCTGGTTGTCTCAAAACAAAATCACTCATAATAATCATCCTCAGCTCCTCAAAGGACTTTTGGTAATGATCCATCTAGTTAAAAGGATTCCCTTTTAGTGTTTAGACGTCCAATGGGGCTACAGTCTGGGAGAAGTCTATCAAAAACCTCCTATAGTACCCTACCTAGTCGAGAATGCTCAAAATATCTAACAAATTATTTGGAAGAACCCATGAAATCACTTCATCAAACTTCACTGGGTCCATGTACAAACCATTAATAGAATTGAAATTCCCCAATATGTGAACATCAGGAATCCAAAACTATAAATTTGATATTTTACTACAAAGATGGTGTTGCTGAAGAAAATCTATGAGCATCCTCAAGTGTTCTAAATACTCATCCTCTAACGCAAAGTAGATGAGTATGTTATCAATGAATAAAACCACAAAATGGTCCATGTATTACAAGAAGATTAAGTTCATTAAATCCATAAACATGATGGGGAAATTCATTACACAAAAGGAAATCACCATGAACACATAGTATTTGTAGTGGCATCATAATGCCATATTTGAAATATCAACCTCATAAACCCTCTAATGGTGGTAGCCAGACCTGAGATCAATCTTGAAGAATAATCTCACACCTCAAAACTATTCAAATATTTCTTTAATCATTGTTATGGGGTTATTTTTCTGTATCATATTGTAGTTGAGGCGATGATATCCCATACAAAGATGTATGCTCTCATCCATATTTTTCATGAAAAAGACCAGATCTGCTCGGGGGGGGGGGGACACATTGGTCCGGTTGAAACCCTTCTCTCAAAGTTCCTCTAACTTCAGTTATATATCTCAATTATCTATAGGGTCCATACGATATCATGAAGAAGATATAACATTGGTTCTAAGATGCAAGTCGATACAAAATAACATCTCTTACCTTCGTGGTTTTCCCAGAACACCCACGGTGATGACGTCCCTAAAATCCCCTAAAAATGAATGAATTCAAGTTCTTAATGAGCCTACTTCACCTAGGGTTATACTCACAAACTAATGGGTGAGGGTATGAAACCTACAGGCAGAACTCACTTGTCCCACCATGAGATCTCTCTCACCCATAAAGGTGAGTCTCATACCATCAATTTGAAGGCATCTAACTCATCTGCACTGACATTCAAACATGGATGACAACATTGAAACCCAATACATACACAAGATGAAGTTATGTGTTCCATAGTGAAGACCACAATGTCTCATGTGAACCTCTCCCAACCAAACAATAGTTTATACAACAGATAGATAAAATATATAGAATAAGTGTTCCCTATAAGAACCACAAAATGAATTTTTAGGGCTAAAACCTCTACTAGGAGCTCCAAATCTGACACCATGTTTGTAGAGGTGCAGTAATAACTTTATTATATGTCTATAAATACGTATTCAAGAGTATAATATACACAAATCATAACTTTTATCATCTCTTTCATCACTAGGTCATAAGCCTTCATATCATACACCTATCCACGACCCCACCCACCAAATCTCTAAGCCAGAAGTGGTCTGCCTATTGGTGGTTATATAACGATCTCATAATGTCACCCACAACCCACATGTCCTCCTCAAAGAGCTACACCAATTCATCTGACATCTCCACCTCCCTAAGGGCCTCCCTTCCCTCTCTGGGGAGATCCCGGATCATGAAAATGTCTCTAACAAGGAGGTCCATCTAACATCTATCTGCACACCTCAACACAAATGGTTGGGAAGTCACATGTTATGTGACCTCACTTACCAAAAGAATGAAAATAATCAACTTCGGGCTACATTGGTCCTCAATGTTATCCCAATCCACATTCTTATTTCTAATCATAGGTTTGTATCCTATGGTGATGTGGACTGGCTCTTGATGATGGTTGTAGACCACCCAACCCTATACCACCCAATTTCAGGCTCATCTGCATGGAATCCCTCTAATAGGAATACCTCTCTCACCAATTCTAGCTCCAAAAAACTAGAATGGGTTGGGAAGGAAAAGGGTACCATACTTTCATGGAACTCTCAGTGGAGTCCCCTCTTAATCTTTTGAGATCAGAAGTATCCATCTCTTATCATGTAAAGTGAGTACCATATAAGGTATGTGGACCTCACAGTGTACTCATCCACTATCATCTATCCCTTATATAGAAAAATAATGTCCAAAATCCAAATTGAATGAAAGTGGGAGGAGTATTACTCAAAATATAACTACTAGAAGTCAGGTCATGAGAGTTTCGATTCATTATGCATCTGGGTAACAAGACCCCGCCAGCACTTGGCTAATTCGTGGAAAATGGCATCTTCTTATAACACCTCTTAATTATTAGGTCTCTTAATGAGAATGAAGATACATACCACTATCTCTTGACAATCCTCCCTACCTAGTGATTTGTCTTACCATGTAACCTCAACAGCCTCTATTATTGGAACTCATGGTGTGTGTTAAGCTAGTGCACATCCTTATCTTTCTCTGTGGGTATGATATTCTACTCAATGGGTGGGTGTGAGGATAAATTTTCACCTATAAGAAGAAACTGTAGTATGGACTATGAACTGAGGCCTCTTTTTTCATCAGTTTGTCATCGCAATCGAAAACAAGTATCCAGGTTAGTTGTCATTGCGGAGGCATCCTGAAAATTTCATCAACGCGTACTATAGTCAAATGATTATATATATATATAATGGAGAGATAAATCAAGAAGGAAAGTCAACTAAATAGTCATATATGATCCATTTAAAATTTATCCATATAACCAATTTCTCTGTATACCGAGTCAAAAAGTAGGTAGTTGGGGTCCTGTTGAATGGATATGTTAATCTCCCGAACAATCACTTGGGTTCCCTGGCTAGAGAGCTACACTCGAGTTACATTGAAATTGTTTCCCTATTCACACCCAAATCCTTATAAGGGGACAACACCAATCCCCATCCCAACGAATGAACTGCTCTGAGTAACCAATATTTTATGGCCCATCCCTAAATAGGGCTCAAGCCACAACTACCCCATGCTCTTCTATTTAGGCCAGGGGTGACAAAAATTGCAAAAAGGAATGACCTTAATGGTAGGAATGTGGATAATATACCAGTATGCACACACCCAAAAATCTCAATAAATAAGTGAATAAGAATAATTATATAATGATGAAACCACTAGAATGTAAACCAAACATGAAAACCCTACAGGGTTTACAAGAGTACGACAATGAAAACAAAATATTGAATAGGAAAAATACATTCCCAACTAGAAAGATGTCCCATCAATACAAAAATGGAAATTAAAATGCTGATATATCCCAGATCCTAATCCCCAAACTATGACCATTATACATGGTCTAACGTACCATGTATCCCTATGCTTCTTTGAATTCATCTTTGAGCTATCTTTCATCTATATAAGACATGAAATGTGTGGAAAATCCCACACAGGGATGAGTATACACTTACCCATTAGGATTCCCCTAAATTCAAAAGGGCAGATATAAGAGACATAATAGGAATGAAAGGACAATAGATAGTAAACATTAAACAACTAAACCCAAATAATGAAAGTAAGCTCATCCAACCATAGTGAGATCAACACACCATGTAGGTGGATTACATGTCCCGTATCTCCCACCCATAGTAAGAGAGTTGAAAAATACATCCACATTTATTACACACACACACACACGCAAATATATATATA
This sequence comes from Viscum album, assembly GCA_963277665.1. NCBI lineage: Eukaryota > Viridiplantae > Streptophyta > Magnoliopsida > Santalales > Viscaceae > Viscum > Viscum album. Next base: position 1,044,674,849 of record OY728159.1, read on the forward strand.
TATATTATCAAACCATGGAAACCCAAATGTGAGAGATGGCGATCTCCATCTCATATCCTAGTAACAGAAAAGACTCACCAAAAACCATAGGAGTCCATAGATGAAACCAAAAATTTCTAGTTTTTCCAAGAATTAACCATGTAGAGGACCATGCCCCACCATTGGGTTGCACATCCCAGGGGAACAATACGCAAGTAAAGAAAAAACTCCCTAGAGCAACATGGGTGTTCCACTATATTGGTATCTATAGAGGACATTGTCCCTAATACATCAGGGGGTTCCACTCTAGTGTCACAGGGAGCAACACCATCTCACATTGGGTGTTCCACTCATTTGGGAGGACCCACTCCCAAGATGATAGGGGTACCACTGTATAGGTCAAAGACCTGTTCCCTGATGCAACGTGGGAGTTCTACTCTTGTGTCATGAGGACCTGTGAATTATCTGATAGGGGTTCCACTCAATATATAGTGGACTTGTACCAATGATGATAGGGGTTCCTCACTATAGGTCACTGGTGATCCACTCCCTGATCATTACCATCTCCATGTTCCACTAACATAAGTTTCAGAGCCATAATATCACATATCTTATCCCAAAACTCATAGGATAGGTCACAATCGCATTCTACATAGAAAAAAACATAGTATAGTCTTGTTAAGGGACAAAATATGAGTCCATATTAAGGAGATATGAGAGATTAATGTTCCCTAAAAAGGATCCAAGAGGTACATGGTGTGTGAGGGGGGGCACATTGCATGAGGTCCAACTCTATCACTAGGTTGTCTCTATAGAGGTACATAGTACATGGCACATGTAGGTACACACAACGAATAAAGGGTATACATAGTATTCATGAGCCACTCATGGTCCTTACTATCCTCATTTTCTATGTTTGTGTACCCATCCAATGTCCATGTACTTCAGTACACAACGTGTCCATCTACAAGGAGTTCCACTCGTGTATGTGGTCATGTAATTTTACGCTAGAAAATGTCCTGTGTATTAGTTTTACCATCTATATCCACTCTCAGAGTACATTTCGGGATATCAAAAAAAGGTCACATGACATATGGAGGGTTTAAGGAAGCATGTGATACTTATAAGTCACAGAAATCATAAATGTTGCATCATATAGGATACACGACATGTGTTCATTATGATACACATCATGTAGTCAGGTTTTTCACAAAACATTGTATCTATTCTCGAGTGTCCAAATCATGTTGTTCTTCCTTTAGAATTTGCCGTGTATTCACGTGAAATTGGTGGATCTAGTGGTTATTTTCGATTTCTGTCCATCTGATTATCGCAAAAACGAATCCCTTGAATCGCTCAGAGGCCGCACGAATCTCCATCATCTCGTATTCCTTCCATTGGTTTTGGATCTCAAATCCATGAAAAATAGTTTCTTTTTTTCCATGATTTGTCTTTAAATCCATAAGTTATTTCTTATTCCTTCATCTATTGTGAAACCATTGCACATCCGAGGGTCTGATCGGGCTCTGTTTAGTCAAAAAAATTTGAATAGTGGCCCTATGGTCTAATGATGGAAACCATGAATAATTTGTGAGATAAATACGTAATAAATGGGTTAAACAATCATTGGAAAATCTTTGTTATCCAAATAAAACAATTGGGAGATCTGTGTTAGAAAATAATTGAATAACCAGATAAACTGGTACATAAGTGCATACCAAGGTTCTACAATTGGCACATATTGAAGATGATATAATTTTTCTCAACCAATTTAAATAATAAGGGAGAAATCTAGGAATTGATGTGTCCTTCCCAAATATTGTACATTTCTTCAATAATGAACTTTCTAGTCAATTAATGAGAGGATTCATTTCAATTTTTTCACTTTGATCTGCTCTGATCTAGGGAATTATCGCCATCGGTTGTGATTTTCCAATGGATGGAGTAGAATAGCACTCTGGATCCTAAAAGGGTTTACGTGAATAAACCTGTAGGATTATACATAATGATGTATTAGAAAGAAATTAGGTTAGGTTAAATGAATGAATGAATTAATTATTCAATTAATTCATCCCTTGAATGAATCACCAATAGTTATTTTATATGAAGACCATGTGTCGTCTTATTTTATATCATGCCAAGGTAAATTCACGTCCTGGACTCAACTGTGGACTCAAATTTCGGATCTAAGGTTTTTTAAGAGTTATACCATTTTTATAAGAAACCTAGAATGTGTAATGTAAAATATAATTAGTGTTATTATAAAATTAATTTTGGGAACATCGGGCCACGGAATCGCACGTCGTCTCAGTTCCTACCTCCGAAAAATTATGTATAAATATGTTAATGTCTTAAAAGGGAAAATATTTCCACTCTAAACTCATAGTATCTTCTTCCATGGGAAGAACAGTAGTTAACATAGAGTCACGGTTCCCTTATTATATCAGGGTGCATACAGACCGGACTTGAGGAACTCTGATTGGTGGATCCTTCATCACACATTTAGTTAGACATCTCGGCATCTTTGACGCCACCCTCAACGTCACATATCTCATACCGATAGAAGTTTATAAACATTCTCATTCTTTATAAAATAAATATTTTGAGTAAGGATGGTGACGTCTATAGAATTGTTCCATGATACATCGAGGGTACTGACAAGGAACACAAAGACCATGTTTTCGATCCAGCACCTACTCCTGTAAACTCCAACCCATCCCCTGCTCATACCACCTCCACCTCCACAAAATCATTATACCACCACTATTCCCCAATCTATTCTCATTGTCATGTTTTACCTTGACACTATTCTCATTCCCTCCCCATCCACTAGAACCTTACCCATGCACATAACCACCCCACACTTCCTTGATGACCTATGGCTCTTGACCCATTATTTTTGGGTGAACCTACTTTAGATTTTCACCACGTAGGTGTGCCATTAATTTCCACACCATCATGTACCAACCCTACCTCCCCACCAGCCCCAACAGATCCTCACACCCACCACCAGAAAGCCATTAATCCTCTATCATTATTATACAATCGACCACTCAATCCAATCTACCATCTATGCCATCACACCCTATTACAAAGAAAACTATTTAATAGATATAACTAAATGGTCCACTAAGGTTCCATTCATTGACCATGATTCTGGAAACATGGAAATTGTATGTATAAGTACATCACCTATACCATCGTTAGAGATATATTCCAATACCACAACACCCAATTTAGTGACTAATTTCCCCACCATGTTCTCCGTAATTGATATTGGTAATATGTTCCAGTTGAAGGCACCCTTTGTTCGGGAGATGACTCTACATGAGGATGTTGATGATTTATATTATTATTATTAGTATATCATGGTCTCATTCCTCTTTTTTGTACTATTCTTGGATGTCAAATTTTTATACTACTATTATTCCATTCCACATGATGTATCACTGCTATATATACATGGGATACAATTTATTATTCTCTATAAGTTGGATGTTTTTTTATTTCATTATTGTATTACATTATCCATTTCTAGATCTTATACCTCTTATGTGGTCATAGATTCACCTGTTTTACTACCATATTTCTTCACAATAAATATGACTTGGCGTCTAGATCACGTTGGGTTCTAGCTAGAGGAGCTTTCACTATAGATTTATGCTAAATATAGGTCCCCACCCCAACAGTAATAAGTATTTTTTCTCCAAAAGATTCATTTTCAATAATATCCTGATGTGGTTAACCCCACTAAGCATCCTCCTAAGCTCGATGATAATGGAAATATTTTTTTCACCAATTTTTCCAAATAACCATCATATATTTTCCTAATTTAGACCATAGTAGAAATGAATAACCTATTGAGGATGTATCTATTTAAATCTGATTATCCCTTTCTACCCAACTCTTGGTATTATGGACGATTATACTTTGAACAAGTGTGGGGGAGTTTTCAACTAATGGACAAAAGTTGTATTTATTAAGGAGATGTATTGTGTCATTTCTACCTTACTAATATGATGTGATCCATGATCAATCCTATAATTTTATTCCTACCCTCTTCCTTTTAAAAATATATAAAAAGGAAAAGAAAGAAAAATATTTTCGGTTGTGTATTATAAAGGTTAACAATCACCATATCTACACCAATAAATCCCCTGAAGGATCATATGTGGTTATGGGATGGATTTTATATTCATCCTAACTATGAATTTAAAAAAACAAAAAAAATTAAATGAAAAAAGAATGAAATAGGGTTCATTTTTATACTTACCTATTAAATTCCCAGATCCACCTTGAGAAATTTAGAAAATAGAAAACATTTGATCTTAGAGAAGCCACCTCATTGCACTATGATGATGCTCATGCATTATAATTTAGATTTTTTCCTCCTTTTTATTTTTCTTTCACTTTAAACACACCTTCCCTTAGACTCAGAGTCATTTGAACCTTTTTGTTAAAGCCCTTGTGAATGATTTCATATTTTTATTTTAAAAGGGGAGTTGATAGAAAAAATTAAATCATTCAGTTAAGTACAATTATTCATGGTATGAGTATAACTACATTTACATTCTACCCTGAGAGACGATAAATAAAAAATTTGTGGGGAGAATTGAAAAACGAGTATAGGATTTAAGAAAAAATTATTAAATTGCAGTTAAAAGAAGAATTTGGATAAAGAACTGAACAATGAGAGTTGACTTATTTTCTCTACAAGTTTGATTCTAGAGGTTATACTTTTTTACACTTAGTATTATTTTCTTGTTTTTATTTCATGTTATGTGTTTTAGAAAAAATTAATTTGGAATCTTCATTGAGATTATTTTTTATTGAGGATATGAATTTGTTCAAATATAAGAAAATTTGATAAGATGAGATTTGTATATATATTTTGGAATCATTTTATTAATGATTATTCATGTTTTATTTGATAATACACCTAGAATGTGTTGATTTTTTTCAAAAATAGGTATCCAATACTCTAAAGGAAAAGCTGTCAAAACTGTCCCATAATGGAGTTTATATGTCAGGAAACACATACATGATGTGTATTCATTATTCAAGGAATGTATGAACTATTGAAACCAAACTATTTAATAAATTACAAGTCAAGAAAAGAATAAATGATGTGAATCTCCAATACACATCATGTAAATTCAAAGGCCACTTCCCACTTAAAGATCAAGTAGGGGGAAGAATAATTTAATGAGATTCCATAACATGTCTTGAAATGAGTCGCATATTTGGGCTAAAATGGTCCATATCCACGATAAGTATATAAAAAATTGTATTGAGATAACACACCACATTAATTTTACATGTCATGTAAATTCCAATTTATTTATTTATAAGGCGTGAACCATTGCCCATATGTTTATGGGAAGTCAATTTTTCTCTTGTTTCTTTATCTATTTCCCTACCTACTCAACATTAGACAATGAAGTTTAAGATTGTAATTAAATCCATGTTTCATTGATCAATCCCTAAGTGTTATTCATATCCTTCTTCACAATTTACCATTCTGGCATTCATTTTCCATTGTCCTTTCCACAAAAAATTGGAAACAAACTACATTCTTTTTTATTTACTCTTCTGAGTAATTGTATGATTTAATTATAATTTATTTTTATTTTAATATACCTGATTACTAATCCCCAAGTTTGAAAATATCTTATTTCCACTATTTTATTAATCACACAACCATTTCTAAAAGTGTTTCTTTGATCTTGATTAATAAGATCATGGGATGATAAATATTTTAGGGTAATGGTCAAGGGTAAGGGTTGTTCTGAACTTAATGAATCTATAAACTGAACATGGTAACCCTATGTCTAGTAATCAAGTTAAGAAATTACTGTTTATATAATCATTTTATGAAACCCTAACCATGGTATGTTTAAACGAATGCACCTGACCTGATTCGAGTAAATCATGATATGACCATTAGCGAGTGTGACTTTATGCCATAAAATCTAGCCTAACTGTATTTATGTTTTTATATATATCTATATAAGGTAATAGTTTCATCTTGGTTATATGCTGTCTGTTTTACCATAATAAAGTAGTTCACTCTTCACCACTTTATAGCCTAATCCCTAAGACTATCCCAAGTTGGGACTGAGATTATCCTTTTTACATAAACTCCAAAATTTTCCTTGACCCCAATTATATTACTGAACCCTAAACCAAAATCCTTAGCATTAATTGAATCTCAAAATAAAATAAATTTTTGAGAACTTCTATATAAAGGGTTTGAATTCATTATTTTAATGTCTCCCAGTCATTCCCCGTGTGTTTGACCCAGCACTACCAATCTACAACACCATTATAGTAAATGTTGTTTGGGATAAAAAGAAATTATAACATGATTGCTTCCTTAATGAATTATGTGATATGTGTGGGTTTTTCAATATCATAAACAAATGATAATCTATAGTGTTCTCAATTCCATTCCAATATTAGATCTCTACATCAAATTCCTAAAGCAACAAAATCGTTCTCACCAGGCATGGTTCAAATTTAATATTTTCATGATATATTAGATAGAATTATTGATGGATTCTTATAATTGGGCGTGCAAAAAGAAATATTTCCTAATTTAAAATGTAGTAAAGTGGACGACCTAGGGTGACTCCATATAGGAGTTCATAATAATTATGTTTTTCACCTAAATTTGGGAAATAAGAAAATGTTTAATCTGAAATTCATTGAGTTTAAAAAGAAAGGATGAAATAAATTTTGAACAAAAGTGATGGAGAGAGTGATGGGTTTAGGGCAGGATCACAATTTTTAATATCATCATGGTCATAAAAATTAGTTCACATCTCTTCCTTTTGAATGATAAATGAATGACTCCTCGATTTAGTTGTCAATCTCCCTTGTTCGAAGGAAGTAATGAAAACCAATTCTATGTGCATTAGTGTTCATATAAAATACAAAATAGGTAAGGAAATTCTCGACTGGTAATTTTTTATCCTTATAAATATTTAAATAATCCACCTATTTCACACACGTGCCTCCGATTGTTAGAAACTCACCACCTTACATAATCATCTCGGTTGAGACAAATTGAACTAGGTGGAGAGATTTTAATGTTCTTCTACCAAATCTATAATAAATGAATGAAAAAAATCCCAAAATAAAATCAAATTAATATAATTTGACACCACTGAAAATAGATATCAATCAATAGAAAAGAGAGTTTTGTATTAAAGAACAATACTATAGAATTACAAAATAAAAACTCCCCCTTCCCTGATCACTCCAAATCGTTACCCCACTATGAAAAGGGTAATCAATATGAATGGTGAATAATAATTTATTAAAAATATATGGAAAATAAAAAAATAAAACTGATAAATTCAAAATGTTCATCCTTGGTGTCCCAAAAGGAATGGGATGGAATGAGATGCTTTTTGAGGGAGGATCTCTCATCTCTTTATAGGAATACTTTTCCTTCAAAAGTTGACGTGATTCAACCAAAATTAATGATTTAATAATGTGTTTAGTCTTTCATGAAATTTGTTCATAAATTCATGGGAATTCTACCCTAAAAATTTCAGTGTATTTTTATTTGTCTTGAGGTAGTTATAACTTTTTATTCCACTAATTTGTTCTTCCAAGGAAGACTCTATATTTCACATGTATTGATTAGAAAGAATTAATGACCATTAAAATGACCTGTTCACGCACAAACACCTTCAGAAAAGATGTTCCAAATGTTTTTTTCATCCACACACTGCATTTCAGAGTATTTGGGACCACCATTCAAGAGATATGGACTCAACATTAAAAATAGTTATTCCTGTGAAAAGTTTTCATGGACCAAACATTGAGCTTGTTTTTGGCCTCCAAATGTTTGATTCAACTTTTGGTCAAGAAGGATGAAATGAATATCAGGATGTTTGCAGATTTTAAAAAAATTTATTGATTTGTATAAAAATTGAAAAGGTTATGTCCGCAATACATAATAAATTTAAAATTGTTAAAAATAGCAAAAATTTCATTTTTATAATTAATATTAAAATACCAAAAAATGATAAAATGCAAAAATTTTACTTCAAATAACACTTTGGGGGGATTTAAAATAATTAAATTAAAAATAAAATTATTGAAAATATTTTCTATATCAATAATGATTTGTGACAACAACAAAATTAGATCCCAAAAGAAAATTCTAAACATAACAAGGTCATAGAAAATGACAAAAAATTCATTCTTAGTGGTACTGTAATTGGACTGAGATGTTTCTAGAGTCCTAGAATCATAACCAATGACATCTGACTTCCTTTCCATTCTTTTCCCAGGAACACCCTTTAAAGATAACTCTAAATCATTGATCATGATCTCAATAAGAAAACACCAATCATATGGTTGAACTATTGGTAGGGACACAAGATTCCATTTCAATCAATAAAGGATTCCTTACACTTATCGTCAAAAGAAAACAAATTCTTTTTGGAGTAATTTTGTTAAAGGAAACGAGTTCTGAATAAAATCTTTTATGGGTATTCTATAAAACCAATCATGTGCATGAAATGAAATAATATCTTTAATATTATTAGGAAAATGGAGTGAAGGTATGGTGGGAAACATTGACTTTTCCACTATAATTCAATTATTAGACCCTTTATGTCGAGGAAAAATTACAATTTCTTCCATAAAATAGTATTTCTCAATGTTCATAACAATGTTACTATCAATGAATTCTATAAGAACTTCTACTAAACTATTTTTACATCTCTCAAAACATGGACCATACACTTTAAAGTCATCCATAAAAAGTTCCATGCATTACTCAAGAAATTCACAAACAATTAAACATGAATATTTTGAAGGTGGAAGTATCATTACAAATTCTGAATGGAAATATTTGATATGAAAAGGTACCAAAATCAAATTTCAATTCCATTTTATCTTGGAGTTATGGAGCTATGTGGATCTATAAGTTACAAAAAACCCATATAAGAAGCAATAATAGGATTGACCATCAAACCATTCAAGGATTTAATCAATAAAATACAAGGTAAGTGGTCAATCCTTGTCACTAAATTCAGACTCCTTTAATCAATGTTTAACCACCACTTGTTGGGTAACCTCTTAGAAACTAAGTCTCTGAATACATTTTTAATGACTATGAATCCAACCTTTTTAGGAATGATTTAAACTAAACATACCTATGGACTATAAAAAATGGGATTGATAATACTTGTTGATAATAATTTAGTAACCACTGCCTTATCTTCTTCTTAAAGGGTATGATTAAATCTCCCTTGAGATAGTCAAATAAGTGTGTAATTATCCTTTAGAATATTTATATACAAGCACACCAAAGGACTAATAACTAGAAGATAATGTAAAGACCAACATATGGGATTATTGTTCTTCCTAAAAAAACTCTAATAGTTGATTTTCTTATTCACTGGATATCCCAATTTCAATTATAACATGATATTTTTTATTTGAAGTAAGCATATTTTATATTTCAAGGCAAATGTTTGAGTTCAAGTGTGGTCAGGCTATCCTCTATGGAAAAAACTGGTATTATGGGTTCTTTAGGTTCATTTTCAGCCACAAAAAATTCATCAAGATTAGTGTAATTAAAAATATCCTAAAATACAATTTCATGTACATTCAATCTAAAAATGCGTGTCATCCCCAAAATAATTTTCAGATTCAATTTCACAAAAATTAGGTGACTTTTTGAGGAAATTTTTTGAATAATTTATGTTAATTTTAGTATAACCTAAATCAATTTTATCCATAAAAAATAATTTTCATTAGCAGTAATTATTTCAAAAGACTCAAAAAATTGGCATCTTTTTCATATCACTTTCAGAAAAAAAAACATCATTCATAACATGTTCATAAATTCCAAAATAATCTAAAATTTTCTAAGATATAGATTCAATTTAAGATTTATCATTATAGAAAATTTTAGAATTCTTAGATTCCAAATATTATTCAGTAGAAAAATGATTATTTTCAAGGGAAAATTAATTTATCAAATAATATAGAGGTTTTTAATCTTGAATACAATCAGGAAACAACTATAAAAAACCCCAGTAAATCTTATTATCATGGTGTGCAGAATGGTCTTCCACTGGGTGTCTAATTGATTCAATAATTTAAAAATTCACAATATTTTCCAAAAAACTCTAATGATAAATTACCATTATGAATATTTATTATTTCTTTATAATCATTCATGAATGTTCTTCCGAAAATTAATAGTTCATATGAAATAAAAATACCATAATCTATTTGTTACATGTCAAAATCAGTAGTGAAAACCAAATCTTTTACCCATACCAACACATCTTCAATAACTCCATATGGATTAGATATGTTCCAAATGTCTAACTAGATGAAAATTCAATATTTCATGCACATTCCAACCTACATATATGTAAAGAAAAAATAAGTAATCACATTTATGGATGATCTTACATCTAACATCTCATCTTTAAATTAATGGTTTTTTATGACACATGGGACAGAAAATGTACATGGATCCTTGAATTTAATAAGGAGAGGGTGTTGAATCATGAGAGAATCTTTTATTCCCAAACTAACTTTCCCATATCCCTTCAATTTCCTCCTGTGAGTACACATATCTTTAATAAATTTTCCATAACTAGTGATCTGTTTCATAGAATCTGATAAAGGGATATTAACAAGTACTTTTATAAAAGTTATATGTATATACTTTTCCATTTCAATTTCAAAATTTCCCTTAATAGGAAGGATCACTTATAGAGGTGTAGGTGGATCCCTATACATTTTAAGATCCTTATCATCTTTTTTATTCTCTTTATAAGATTCAATTAGATTTCTCAAATGATAAAAGGTTCTTTTAAGTTTGATTTCTATATTTTTATTTTATTTTTCTTGCTGAACTAGAATGCGGATGTTAGGATGTTGAAAATTCTCATCAGGTGATTTATAAACTTCATTATATTGTAAAAAAATTTCAGCGGGTGGTTTTAACACTTTTGAAGGCACTTTTGGCACTTCTTCGTGTCATTTGTCATTTATTTCAGAAGTTAGAAAAAAAATTCATGTTTTTGTTCAATATTATCAGCTTTCGGATTATGAAATTTAGTTCCAATTATTTGAACTATTTCACTTTTATTCTCTCTTACTCTAAGATTCACTTTAGATTAAAATTGAAAATATGCACTTCGATGATTACCCAAACCATTGATTTTAGTTTTTATTGGATTCATTTTTTTAACCACATTTTATATAAAAACATGTTTTTGTTGTTAAATATCATATTTCCTTTTAACTATTTCTTAAAATATATAAATCAAGTCTTTAATTGATACATTTTTTTTGATTTTATTGATTCTGGAAATTTGAGAAACTTCCTCTAGATTGGTTTCTAAATTTGTTTTAGTTTTAATTAGGCTATTGATCAAAATTTTGGGCTTAAAATTTTCTGTTTGGTTGATAATTGTGCCTAAAACTCTTGTTCCATTGGTTATTCCAAGCATGCATAAAGTTATAACTTGATTGAAAGAGATTATATTGATAGTTTTGGCCAGGAAACTTTCTGTTTAGATTATTTGATATTGGTTTTCCTAGAAAAATTCCATTACAATTTTTAGAAATTTCCTGAAGATATATAATTTTACCATGAAAATAATCCATGGTAGAAAAAATTCCATAGTTCATTTGGATAGGATAGGCTGGATCATGTTGTGATAATGAAGAAGAAAAATTAGTTACAGTTTTCTACATAATTCTTGACAGTTCACTTAATGGGTTCTTGATTATGATATTATCATAATTTAAAGTAGAAAATTCTATAGCCTACTTAACATTAATTATATCCACAATAATTTTATTTTTAATTTTAGACCATATTATAGATGACAATACAAGAATCAATTATTGTTCTATCAACTAGCGCTCCTCTAATAGCAGCATCTATCATACTCTTATACATTAAAACTAAGCCTTCTAAAAAATATTGTATTAGGAGTTGGTCAAATATTTGATGAAGGGGGTATATAGAGAATATATTCTTAAATCTCCCCGAATACTTATGTAGATTCTCTCCTTATAGATTCCTAATTCCATAAATATCTATTCTAAGTGCATAAGCCCAAGATCTTAGGAATGAATTTCTAGAAATATTTTCTTCAGTTGATTCCAAATACCAATGGTGGGGGCATGTGAGTATTAGATGAACTATTTTTCCAATACATACAAATAAAATGGGGAAGACCACATTTTTATTTGGCCTTCACCTACCCCATGTTCCTTTGTAGTGATACACATCATGTGAAATTATTGTAGGTTCTTATGAGAACCCTCACTTGGAAGTACTTCAAATTTTAGTAGATAATAGATCACCCTTGATCTTAGTTAAATTATAGGGGAAATATCAGGATATCGTAAATATTTTTGTTTTTTTCAACATAAGTAGAAGTGAGATCCTTCAGTTTTATTTAGAGAGCCATTTTTACAAGTTTAACAAAAGTATTTTCCAAGAAATCATTTTTGATGTTTCATTGTGTGTAGTTTTAAATTTTTTTAAATTATAAGACTTAATAACAGGTTTATTTTTATATTTTTTAACTAATAAATTTATAAGATTATAATAATTTTTATTTTTATAATTTTCTAAATTGATGGAAGTGAGAATATATTTTAAGACAATATTTTTTTTACATTTCTTATGCATTTTTATTATTACTAAAAACGTTTTTTTTACTATTTTACTAAAACCCCATGGTAGCATCCGTAAAAATTGATTCAACTGAAGGTCGGATTTTTGTGCCACTTATAACCTCACTCAAAATTAAAAACCAAATAACTGTAGTAATGTGGAAGCCATGGTTGTCTCCCTATCCGACTTCTTTATAAGGGTTATTTTTTCACTATTTTTATATTTTCTACATTTTATATTTTATATTTATTTTATTAGGGATTTATAATAAAAATAAATCAATAAGAGATTCAAATTACAAAAGTAATTGAAAAAATAAATTAACAACTAAGTATATAATAGATGAAATGTGCATGTGATTTAACAGTGAAAAGAGAGCGGTGTCCTAAAAAGTGATTAATACAGATAAATATTTCTTCATCATACAATAAAGGAGGATTTCATAACTATAATTATCTCTACATAATATTGAAATAACTAATCCATCATCTTATTTGGAAAATTAAAATGAGTTTACAAATAGGATCTTGGAAGCATAACTCATTTCTAATTGATTCGGTAATTTCTCTAAAGGATCACCGAAAACAAAGACAAAGACAAAACCCAAGCTACTCTAAATTCTTTGATCAATGTTTGATAAATTTAAACAGTTTGAATCATCATCAAACTCCATCATGACTCATATTAATGAGTTTCATTCAGATATTATCATATTCTAATCTGTAATGAGATATACTTATAATGGGATAAAATAATTTAAAAAAATGAAAGAAGTTTAAAAATTCAAAAAGTAATCTCATTTTCAAATTTGAAGATTATAGAAATATTTGAAATTTAAAATATTAATGATATTGAAATGTTAAAAAAGATTTCACCATGTGAATACACTAGTTTCAACTACTATATTTTTAGATAGACATCACCGATGAGAAATGGTGCACTTCTATATACATCATTATCAGATCCCAGAGTTGTAGTGATTTCCCAAAAATCTCATGGTTTCTCTCCTGTCTCCACCACAGATGTCTCTAAAAAATTTATATGTTTTTGTGTGTCCATCTTGAACTAATTTCCCTTTTTCATTTTCACCTTTTATTTTTTAAACACTACACACTAACATAACCTTTCTAATCTAATTTGTTTATTTTCAGAGATAAAATTTAATTCTCCTTGACCTTCTACCACTACGCAATAATTTTAGTAAATATCATTCAAAAAATTAATGACACAGTCATTGGATGTAATTTCTATAGTTATCACTAAAACCCTTAACATCAAAACTTCCCCCTCCAAGACAAATTCTTCATCATTAAAATGGGGAAAGGGCTAATTTTTCTTCTGAAATCTAAGATGGCCCCAACCAATTCTCAAGCACATTTCACTAAGAAAAATGGATGCAACATCAAAAACCTTGATAACTAGTGCATATCTCATCATCCCTACATTGAAACTACATAGAAATAAACCAATAAAAAATCTTCTTCTCATCCACTCGATCCAACCATGCTTTGATGGTGCATCAAAACCTCAAAAAAATACACCGAGATTAGATATCATATCACAACATGCAGTATTACTTCATACAAGACCAAACCTCCTCATTAGAATTAGATATTTGACAAAGAAATAATTATATCCAAGAACAAAAATATTTTTCTTATTCTACGAACTATAAGAAACATCATTTATAGAAATTTAAAATCATTGCTGTGAATCGAGTATGAAATCATCAGCTTCATCAAAGACATTGGGGGGTTCAAAGTGTACTTTCCATGAAATAATTCATTAATATACATCAAAAATAAATTTTCAACTTTAATGTATAACCTTTTATGGAATTGAAAAATGTGTATTAATATTTCAATCCCTCTACATAGGCACTCCTGACCTTCTACATCGACCATACCCCTTCATCAGTAACGTGGATTCTTTACTAACGGTTCATCGATCTCGAATCTTCATCCACAATGAGAGTTCATTAGTCCTCTTAAAAAAATGATATCATTCATCTCGATTCTCAACTATGATGCTAGAAAAAATCATATGCAATATCGCATCAGAACTGATTTGAAGTAGAAGCTCTATCTACATTCAGAAATAGTGATGGTAGATCTGTGTTCAAAATCAATTGACAGTCATTTCATTATCTTTGGTTATGTTCAATCTCACAACCTTAGAACTCCTCAAATAACACCATTCATTATCATTGTGATCATATTATATGGATTTTATGGTAGTGGCCTTTATTTGGTACTCATCATTATTTGTATTAATGATGAAAAATTAGGTTTCCTCATGCGTTGGAGACTTCAACACAGAGTTCTTAGATCTAGTCAGTTGCATCTCAGCACTAGTGTCTCATCAATCAGTGATCTAGCAGCTTACAGGGGACTCAATTAGAGCATCTAAGGCTAGATTTTGGGGTGTCTTGGCACCAAAGAGGATTCATTAATGGTGACTCTGATCATCTCCAAATTTGATTGTATAAGTAAATATGCAATAGAGAAAGAGGTTGCAAAGACATCAATTCTGCCCAGATCTAGTGGCAGCTCTAGTGTTCAAGCATGGCTCATTAGCCTTGAATTTTTTCTCAATGAAGATGGGATCTATCTCCATTGGTGTGAGCTTATATTTAAATCTAGCTTCGGAATATCAAATTTAGTGGTGGTGGAGGTCGATTTGGGACTTGACCCTGAGTTTGGTTATCCATCCTACATGAACATTATCCAGGAAATAGTGGATTTAACATTATCAAGAAACCCTACACGAGATAGTGATTCATTTGATTATGGTAGAGCTCATATTTTCCTGCTAAATAAATAATAAATCATTATTTATTTTACAAATCTACATAAAATTAGTTTAGATTGTGGTTCCACATTATTTTACCATAAATAAATAGAAATATTTTTCTTATAGGAATGCTAATGTGAAATAAAGATATCCTACGCTGAGAAGACTATTACACACTTCTTTTTCAAAAGAAATTATTAATCCAAACCCATATAATAAAATTTTGTATTTTAAAGTCTTAGAACTTGTTGAAACCTTTTATGAGCCCAAATTATCATACTCGACACCACAATTATCTTTTGGATAGTTGATTTTTGGGAGATCTTTGAGAATATTTTTTTGCAAACTAAAATAAAAATTTGAAAGGATTCCCTACACAAGAGAAAAAAATAAACTAAAAAATTTAAAAATTTAAATAATGTAAATAAATTCAAGAATAATTTAAGATCTAAAATAACATTAAAAAATAAAATAAACATATTTGAAATTTAATTAAATTAAAAATTAATAAAATTTGATAAAAACACAATGATCATTAGTTCAAATTAACTGAGTACTAAAAATAGTTATTAAAATAATTGTGTATCAGAAATAAATATAATAATTTTTAAAATAAAAATGGAAACCCAAAATATTACCAAATTATAAGAAATGAGTATGGTTTTATGTGATTAAATTAATATAATTTTTCTGAAAAAAATCTATAGATAAATAATCCAATATCAAATTAGATTATAACAGAAATCCCTTACCATAGGTGTCCACATATTCATACATTTTTGATACACGTATATAATTATATTTTAGTAGTTAGTTTATTATAAAAGAACCATATTGATTCTTATCATAAAATATCTGATTAATTTTTAACACTTCATAAACTATTAACCGATAATTCTTAAATAACAATATTATTTTGGTTGTTAAGTAATTTTTTTCAGGTATGTTTTGATTTAGATGTCTTGGATTTTATTTTATGGTCATTATTCCATCATTTATATAGTCATTATCTTGATATAAATATCATATTTATTCATTATATATATTTTTATAACCATCCTTCATGTTTTGTGATAGAAGAATGAAATATGTTGTGCAGAAGGACAATAGTTTATACATACACATGATCACTGTTTTATTTTTATAATGAAAAAATAAAAGACTGTTCAAAATTTTATTATCAGTAAAAACATATTTTAAAATAATTATTCTATATATTTATTAAATTCATCATTATAACTATCCATTAGGGGTTGTTATGAAAAATGAACAACAACACTACAAAGAGATAGTATACATAAGTATGCACATGGGACATTTTAAACATACATTAAAAAGGAAAGTAATAAGGAATATTATATCATTAAATTATCTAAGAATAATCATATCATAAATATAAAACATTTACATTATATCCGTTATAAAAAATAACCTTGAAATTTTGGGATGAAAAAAATGCATCGCTTCCTGGAGGTGACAGTCTTTACACACACACAGGTGATGCTATCATTACCCATTAGATAAAATGGAGATGGATAACGGTCTCTCTATAAGAATATTAAAATTTAATAATATTTATGGAAATTTTTGAGTTATTTTTTTTATGAATATAAATGATTTTAAGGAGGTATAAAAATCAATAAACATTGAAATCGTTGATTAAGATTGTTAACATTAACTTAAGATACCTCCTTTGGGTTAAACCATAAGTCTTTGGGTTAAACCATAAGTCTTCAAAGGATGGTATGAGGGAATGAATTAAATCTCAAGGAAATATAAAAGAAATATAATAATTTATTTTTAAGTGCTAATCTAATCTACGCTTTTCAATTTTTTTGAATAAGAGTGGAGGGGTGCCCATTTATAAGTGGGGTTAGTGGTCATCTTATAAATACAAGAAATGTTATCAAATATTTTATTTATTACTATGGTAATGTCTCAAAATAAATTCATAATATTCAATATTATAGGTTTAATATTTAAGTATTACAATGAAATATATTTTATATAAATTATTATGCTTTTTTAACCCTTATCATTTTAGTTTCACTCCCTTTTAACCCATTTTATCATTTATTATAGTAATAAATTTTTAGCTTATTTTAAATTCATTCTGGAACAAATGAGATTGAAATACATAAAAAAAATAAACCACTTGATTCAAAATTGTAAACCCACTTTAAAATATCATAATTTTTAATTTGGTTAAATATATGTCAAAGTCAATACTCATAGCGTAATGAAAAATAATTTCTAGAAAAATGACGTTTTTAGTATAAAAAATATTTTTCCAATAAAATAATTTATACTGTGGACTAATATAGAATTAATTGAATTATTTATGATAAATAATGATTTATTTGACTCTAAAATTAATAAAAAATGATTTTATTCAAAAAAATACATAATAAAAGAAATGGATTGAAAGAGAACTTTTATTAAAATAAAAAAGCTTCATTAGATTTAAAAAATGTCAAGAAAATATTTATAAGTTAAAAATAATATTATTAAATGAATTATATAACTTCTTAAACATACATTTGATATTGTAATAATGTTTCATAATCATTCTAGTTATTTTTGTATCATGATAAAGCTATTAATGTGGTAATATTTTAAAAATCGGCATTTTTTATTATTCAAACAAAAAAACAACCTTTTTAAAAAAATCTCAAAGTATAACCATTTGAAAATTTATAAATAAAAATATTAAAAAATGAAAATTATATATTCAATAAAATTCTAAAAACTGGAATAACTTGTTTCTCATTATACATACATAAAACTCCCACCAATAGTTTTTTTGTATAATGTTTTTTCATGGCACAAAATAAATTTAATTTGGAAAGTAAAAAAAATGAATGAAAAAATTATTAATTTAATTCATTATTTAAATAAAGGATATCTCCCCTAAATATATTTTATAATTCAGATACTCATATTCATTCTAATCAATCATTTGGATAGTTTATCTAATCACATTTAAATAATGATATTTTAATAGTACTTCATGGTTTCTTTACGATTGGTGTTGCGTGGGCTACATGATATTGAATTTAGTCTTCATCACAAGGTAACTAAAATAATGTGTTTTTGAATTCTCTAATACTTATATAAATTTCACCCCAAAATTTTTTGTTATTTATTTAAAAACTATATATATCATAGTATAATAATTCGATCAGATATATATATTAATGAACTATAATTTCTAGGGCATGGTGAAGAAAAAATTATTAATATCCCATATATGGAATAAATTTTAATATTAGTTTCTATAAACATAAATTTTTTCTTAAGGGTTACTTTACATATATGACTTGACAGGTTTATCTTCCGATTTCTTATTGTTGAGAAATTCCACTATCATCAAGATAAATATTATCATAAAATTTACTTACTTGGTTTCTTCCCATTCTATATGTGTTATTGCATATATAGAAATGAATTTTCAGGATCATCATGAATTTTTTATTCCAAAAGTAATAAAATAAACTTTTTATCAAACATAATATCCATGAAAAGTTGAAACAGTATCCCTCCTATCTAAACTGAGATGGTTAGATCAAATTAAGAAAATACCCTATTTGAATAATCCTCTATTAAAATAATGAATATAGTTATCACTAAAACCTCAAATAAAACACCCAATTTTCATCATAAATCATTACACAAATAACAAAAACCTATTTTTATTTTCATTATACATATAATAATACCCAAAAATAAAAATTATTTAATTAATTAATCTTCCAAAATCATCATATAGTTTATCCCCAACCAACCTTTGTCACATATAATGTCACATTATAAAATATTTAAATACACTAATTACATTTTGAAAAATATATTTTACGCTAAAAAATTGAATTATTATTATATAAACCATAATAAATTATAGTAGACATCACGAAGGGCCACCTTGTAATAAAAATCACTTTTCATTATGATCGATACCATTCACATTTAAAAAATATTCCAGACAACTTTATTTCATGAAATACATTTAGAATAATCCTTCAATTTTTCTAATTCCAATGATAAATACCAAAACATAATAATCATATATTCTCTAATTTTTACCATAATGACTATAGATCCAAATCCTCAAAGAATACATTTATCCATGAGAGATATTCATTGATTTCCTTTTTCACTTATATAGATCAATGGATATTTAATCCATGGATAAAATTTGGCCAAGAAAAAAACTTCACGAAACTAATATTCAAACTCACTAAATTTCGCATTTAATTTGTTTCCCTTTCAAAGTAACAAGAATAATTCACAATTAATTCTAATGATCCTTCTAAATTATAGAGTAACCAAGAAATCAAAAAATAAATACCACAACATACGTATTTGGATAATTATTGAATCATGAGTTATTTATATGCATCATTCCCCATATGGTTAAAGATAAGGTATTGGACCATAAAATATTCTTTACATTTTTAATGATGATAATTATGTCATTATTAATCACACTTTTAACAAACTCTAATTCCCTTCAATCATTTACCTAGGATCTTCTTATGACATTCTTGACATGTGGGATATTTAATCTTTTTACTTCAATGGCCATAATCACCTAAACATATACAAAACTCCCATTTTTTTATTATGTAAGTGAAAATTTAGGTTTGGTTCATATTTTTAGTCATAATTAAACATATCCAGTTAGTTATAATCATAAGATATTTTACTTCAACATCATGCCTATTTGGTTGCTTTATGTATAAAAGGGTAATAAGAGTTACCTGATTCAAATTCCATAACATGTCAATGATATTCTTAGCTCCAGCACACACTATATTGGTTTCATTAGTGGGGTTCCCAACATTTACCCTAGTTATTAATTCCTTGGATTCGTTTAGGACCTTTTATAAAACAATTTCCACACTTAGTTATTTCATAATAATCATGAAAATTGAGACATGGAATAAAAATACCTATAAAATCCAAATTTCTAAAATATTCAACAGGATTATTACAATTATCATGCCAGGTATGTTCTTTTAAATCTAATACCCATAGATTTTACTGATCATCATATGATACGAATTGAAGTAGCCCCAACCCCAGCCACCCAGATACTATGAAAATCAATTTAATTGGTACAAGATAAAATGAATTACATCACCATGAAATAATTAGTTTATCATTCTAAGAAAACTATATAAACTAGTGAATTCCATATTACATTATAATGTTAGAACATAGAAGGAAAACATTGATGCATCCTTGAAATTTCAACCAAATATCCCTTCATTATATCCTTTGTAATGGAAAACAAATAAATTTTGATCATATATTATCAGTAAAGGTAACATTTAGGGGAATATATTATGATTAAATAAGGAATAATCAATATAGAATGGTGGCTAATTAAAACATTTATTATTCAATAAACAACTTTAGAATTGAATAAATCATATGGATAGTATAATAAATATAATCACATGAATATTAATAATAACTGAATTATAAATGAAATAAAATATATATTTAGAAATACATGATCGTTCCATTAGGTCCTTAGACAAGACATCATGAATATTAAAATAAATTCCATGACAAATGAATATTCAATTATGGATAGTGATTCATTAAATACATAACTATTATGACATGATCTTATAGTCCTTTCCTATATATCATGTTGAATTATTTTGTCTCAGAAGACATATCAATGCATCGAGATTTTATCTATAATTGTAACCCACAAACAACATGTGTATCCAATTAATTCCTTATGTATTTAATGATCAAATCCATTAATTCTAAGTCATAGAAACAATAAATTATCCCTATTTAATCAGGAATATAAAATATTTCCCTTGTCAATAAAATGACTTTATAAATAATATTCCTTTATATAATTCCATATATACAATGTTATATAGTTAAGAAAACATAAAAGAGGTAGAAATGATACTGTGTAAACCCATGATACTTAAAATATGCACAAGGAGGAGAAAATAAGGTCTAGTTAAATTGTTGAGAGTGATAGGGAATCTGATCAAGAGAAATTTTATTACATAAAAATCATGAATTAGTAATGGATGAAATAAGACCATAAATTTATCATAAATTATTATTTTTAAAAAAGAATAAAAAATTAAATAAAAAGGTTAAAAATAAATTCCTTGTATGTTTGTATAGGAATGGAGTTATAAATCACTTTCTAAACTGTCATCATTCTTTTAAAAATATAATACCCTTATATTTTAAATTAATAATTTATAATAATTTATTTTATTTAACAAACCATAGAATGTTTTATAGGAATATAAATATATAATAATGGTCATGAAGGAGGAAAAGTTGTTCAAGTTTTATATCTTAAAAATGTTCCTTTCACGCTTCAGTTACAAATTTAAAAAATATCCTTCTTGAAAAATCATGGAAATATTAAAAATAAAGACTTTGTTCGTATCCCTTACATGTAACTTATATGTTGATTCTCAATATAAAAAAATAATAAAGGGAAAATAAAAATGTAACCCCCAATAAAAACTAGTGGATATGAAATTAGTTGTGTTTTAATAGAATATAATAATTACATTTACCTAAAAGAAATCAAAAAATAAAAAACCCTAAAATAAAATGAGATTGTAACTCAAATATCTTAACTTGGTTCTCTGCAAAATCATGCATATTTGATCCCCCTATAAAATTATTTTATATTTTTACGTCACTAAAACCAAAAACGTATCAATAATTACCATACCATATTTTATTAACTCATAAAAACTCATCACCTATTAATTTACAATTATTTATTAGAATCATTATTTCAGGTGTTAACTATTTCAATTGTCTTGTATGTTTCGGTTTTAAAGTCACAAGTTTTACATAATGGTCATGTTTAAATGATTTAAATAATAATAAATATTATATAAATATAAAATTTATTCATTACATAAAATTTTATAACCGTCTATGAAAGTTGGAAATATAAAAATGAAATTCATCATTCATGGATATGATAGATCATACGAACACATGAACACTATTTTCAATAAATAATTAAAATAATAAATTATGATAATATAATATTTTATCATTATAGAATAATATATATTATAAATTTCAAATATATTCTTTAAATTCATCATTATATCCATCCTTGAGAGGAGATTATATAAAATCAACCACATTAATATGTAGAGACAGTAATTCATACATATGCACGTGCAACAATTTAATTTTCCATTTTATGAAATATTAGTAATGTATACTATATAATATCACTAAATAATAAAAAAAATATCATAAATATAATCCAAAAATATTTTATTGATCATAATAACCAATCCTTAAATGTGGTGATGAAAAACAAATTATATATCTTCATGGAGGTAATAGACTCTGCATCCACACAAGCGATGCATTCATTTCTAATTTTATGGAAAGGAGGTGGGTAAATATTTTTTAATAATGATAAAATAAATTAATTTTATTTATAATAATAAAATAATTATTTTTGTTTGGATAAAACATAATTTAATGATTTTGAAGAAGAAATAAACATGGAAATATTTATTTAATAATGATTATGTTTTCTTTGGGAGAACAACTTTAGAATATAGCTTAAGCCTTCTTAAGATGGTATTAGAGGAATAGAATAAGATATTATATGGGGGGAAAGAATTTAAAATATATCTATATATGTATTTTCTAAGCTAAGCGGCTCAATTTTGGTCAATAAGAGTGATGAGGGGGTTCTCTTTTAAAAGTGTGAAAGGTGGTAAAACATTCAAGTACTTGAAATATAATTTTATATTATAAGTCTTACTGAAGTCAAGTGGATCATAATTATTACAATTTAATCTATTTGAGGGTTTAAGAAGAAATATGATATTAAAATATACCTTAAACAGATTTTTAGTTCTTCTAACCCTTATCTTTTCAGTTCGGATAACTTTTAACCCATTTTAACCATTACCATAATAATAAATTTTTACCTCAGTTACTATTAGTTATAGACAAATATAAAATTCAAATATTTATCATATTTAAACCTCCCATTTACAAATATTGAATAAAATTCATAATTTTATATATCTAATGGTGGTAAAACATTATTTTGAAATAATTACACATAATACAACAAGAAATGATTACTAGAAAAAATCTTATTGTGAATAAAAATAACTTTATAGCATAACCTGTATAATTTTTAATATAATTGAAATAATTTAAGTTTTTTATAATAAAATTTTATTTATGTCACTTTTAAACAAATCAAAAATAACATTCATCCATGAAAATACATAATTAAATAAACAGGTAAAAATAGTTATTTTTTGAAATAATAACATTACCTAGTTTTACAAACTTCTTAAATAAATTTCTAATTTAAAAATAATAATTTATTAGTAAATTATATTTAATATTAGAAATAAATTTTAAATAATAATTAGGTTTATTTATATTTCAAGTAATTCTTATTTTAGGATAAAGTGATGAAAGTGATATTATTTTCAAGATCTATATTTTTTCTCAATTCATCCAAAAATTAAACTTTTTCTAAAAAAATCTAAAATTACACCCTAAACTAGAATTGATATAATAATTTAAAAATTGAAGTTATTATTTAAAATTAAATTTCTAAAAATATCAGAAATTAATTATAATTATACACACTAAATACAAAAAAAAACACTTTTTTGAAGAATATATTTTTATGGAATAAAATGAATTTAGTCTTATATTTTCATATAACCAAAAATTAATGTAAAAATTGTTGATTTAATTAATTATTTGTAATAATTAAGTCCGTTATATATATATATATTATAATTTATTTACTCATATTCCTCACCGTCAATCTAATGGAATGGTTATACATTCACATTTAAATAATATTATTTTCATAGAACTTAAGAATTAATTTAAGATTTTTATTGTATGTGAGACACACTATAGAACATTTTATTCATTTTAAAAAACAAAAATATTAGGGTGTTACATTCTCCCATCCTTATATAAATTATCTCTTAGGAAATTTAATTCTTCTTTCAAAAATGGAATATATCATAGCACTGTTATAAAATGAAATATAGAATTTATCCAAAACATTAATTTCTTGAATATGAATAGGAAATGTATTATAATGGTATTTATATAAGAATAAATCTAGATAAATAATTTCAAAAAAATGTATATTAGTAGTTAAGTGTTGTTTCCCACATAAAAACTAATAGATTTATATTCTCGTTTTGAGTTTTGGAAATTGACTTACCATCAAGATAGAAAATATGATAAAAACACTTACTTGATATCCTCGCATTATATAAGTGTTATTTCAACATTTTATATTCACTTTCATAATCATGACAAATTTTTCATTCCTAAATCACTAAAATAAATTTTTAATAAATAATAAATTTTAATAAATGAAGAAAATTTATTCCACCAATATAAAACTAGAATAGAAAAAAAATAAAGAAAATAATCATTATGATGTATCCTACACATAAATAAGTAATAAAATTATCTCTAAAACATAAAAAACACTATTTTCATCCTATATCATGCCAAAAATAACTGAACATCATGTTTTTTCAATGTATACATGACTATATACAAAAATCGAAATGATTTAATAACTTATTCCTCCAAAATAATCACATATTTTATCCATAAACAACCTTTGTCCCTTGTAAATTCACGTACTCAAATATATATACCCTAATCATATATTACAATATATATTTTTCAAAAAATAACTTAGATTACTATGATATAAAATGACAATAAATTGTAGTAAACATAATCAAGGGTCACCATGTAATGGTGTTTGATAAATATTGGTATACTGATCCTTAGATGTTTCTCATACAAAAATACCATTGAAAAATACCAATATTTCATAATTATACATTATCTAAAAATTAACATAAATTCTAATATCTAATGTGTATATTCATCCATTAAGGTCATTCTTTGATTTCATTTCTCTTTTAGAAAAATGAACACATATTACATCCATGGATTGGTTTTTTACAAAAAAAATGAATCTTTTTGAAACCAACATTTGCTCATTCAAAAATATTCATGCTACTTGTTTTCATCTAAAAGTATAAAAATTTATTATAAATTCACTATAATAAACATTATAAAATTTAGAGTATCCAATATATCATCAATAAAAACCAAGAAAAAAAATATTAGGATAATATTGGATGCTTGGGGCCTTGATTTTCATCATGAACCATCGCCTTACTATTAGAGCATTGTACCATAGTTGACTCATGCCTTTTAAATCATGAACATGATGACCTTTCCTATACACATGTAACAAAATCCTATTTCATTTATTCATTTACATAGGTGCTTCTTCCAATATTTTTGACACATGGTATGTTCAATATCTTTCCGTCAATGGTATTATCACATAAACATCCATGAAACTCCACTTTTCTAATATTTTTTGTTAGTAAATTTTTTTAGGATCATATTTTTAGTCATAAATAAATATAGCTAGGTAGGCTTAATCATATGATCCACTAATCTAGTTGTTCTATTATTTTTTTCCCCATTATAGAAGGATATTAAGCATAACCTAATTTATTTTCCATAATATTTCCAGGATCTTCTCATCTTCAACACCTGTTGTATTAGTTTTCTCTATAGGGTAATCGCTACATTTACCAATTGTATTGATTCTATTCCTTCCAATAGTCATCATCTCTAAATAATGGCATAGAATTTGTTTTCTCAAAATCTTTTTGAATATTGATCTATCTAATAAAAAAAACTATGAAAGTGAATGTTCTAAAATATTATATAGAAGATTTATAATTCTCATGTTATATATGTTCTTCTAAAATCTAGTCCCAAAAATTTATACTAATAACCCTATAATACCAACTAAAACATCTCCGACACTAACAATCCAAAGATGGTGAATACTCATTACATTATTATAAGATTCAATGAATTGCATCTTCATGTATTGACCAATTTATTAGTAATGGAAAACTATATATATACATGACATCCATATTATATTGGGAATTTAAAACATTACATGAAAAACATTCTTTCATCCTTAAACATTCATTCAAATATACATTCTTCATATTTGGGGGAAAGGAAAACCATTAAATGAGGAACTAAGATCCCCATCAATGATAATATTCAGTAGATACTATTATTATTAAATAATCCATAATAAATATAGAAATTTTGATAGTGAATTTTTTTTCCATTCAATCAACAACCTAATAATGATATACATCTAAGGGTAATATCAACTAAAAAATAACATGTATAATAATAATTTAATTATTAATAAATGAAATGCATAATGGTGAAAATTCAAGATCCTACTATCAATTTATCAACCCATGCATCAAGAATCCTATAGTCAAGGCCATCGGTAATAAATGGTTAAAAATCACTACTACAAAAACACCCTATATCAGCACTAAAAAGGGATTTAACAGTGCTAAAAAAGAACTGTAATACTCAGAATTAATATAGGGGGGTCCCTTTTATCAATGTTCTGAATAGTGCTGATAAAGGCCCCTTTTATCGGTGCTAAAAATGTGCTCATAAAATATGCCTTTATTAGGGTTTTTTTAGCACTGATAAAAGGGGACTTTATCAGCACTTTATTTAGCACTGATAGAGGTCCAAATAAATTAAAAAAATAACAAAAATTTAAAATTATGTGGGATGTGATTTTATCAGCACTTCACACCCCCTTTTATCAGTGTTGGGAGGTCTCCCGCGCACAGCCCTTCCCGCACATCCTCATACGTGTGCACCCCATTCGCTTCCACCAAAACATGAACCTGGGACCTCCCCCTTTCACAGCAGCACCTTTACCACTAAACCATTTCGTTTTGTTCTCTATTAAATGATATATATATAGTTATATTTATTCATATATTGATATAGTTTCATATTAATATAATTATATTTATTCATATATTAGTATATATAAATATATATTAATTCGTATATTAATATATTAATATATATATTTTTAGTTATAATTTTTATACGTGTATTTATTTGAATCTTAATATATACATATAAGATTAGTTTTAAATACATTTATGAAAAAATAAGTTTTTTATGTGTGTTTATAAATAAACAAATAAATACATACATAGATATATACAACCCACATACATAGATATATACAACACACAGACACACACAGAGACACACACACACACAAACACATTTATATTTATGAATAAATACATATATATGTGTATTTGAAAAGCCATAGAATGTACATATAATATTAGTTTTAAAGTCATATATGAAAAAATATGTTTCCTATGTGTGTTTATAAGTAAGTAAACAAATAAATACATACTTATATACATATATACAACACACAGACACACACATAAATACCCAAACACACACAGACACATATATATTTACGAATAAATACATATATGTGTGTATTTGAAAAGCTGTAAAATGTTAAAATGACCATAAATTATAATATAAGATTCTGTTTCAATGCCACAACCAGTCAAATAAAAGAAAATAAAACAATCTTCGATATGATATGTGGTACAGGCCTAACAGACATTCGGATCAGAAGTTATACTTGTTTGAATGTTAAAAAATCGGGGTATCCCAACTAAAAAATCAGTTTTGGAGGCCTTCTGTGCCTTTTTTGGGCACGAAAAATGTGAAAAATGATATCCATTGGTTGTTAGCGCGTAGAGCTCATCGCAGGACTCGATTTGATATGCTGTAGAGCTCAAACGGACACCCGGATCAAAAGTTACGACCGTTTGAAGTTTGAGTTACATTTTCAACATATTTTAGATCTTTTATTAATTGTTTTGATTTTTTGTGTCCTCAATTTGTTATTAGATTATTTTTAATCGATATAATTATAAAAGTATTAATTAATAATATTTTTTTAAAAGATTTTAAATCTATTTTCACTAAATTTCTTATATATTAAATTTAACAGTCTATTTATACGTATCTAGAACATATTTAAAAAATATATATTTTATTTATATCAATATAAATATAATTAAATAAGAATAATTTATTTTTATAGAATTTTTTTTGAAATAAAAAAAATTCCAATGCTGATAAATCCCCCCTTTATCAACGCTACTAAAAGAACCGCGGATAATGGGGCAGCGCTTCCCTTGCTAGTTTTTGGCATAGTGAATGGATAGAAATAAACCAAATGAAAAAATATTTTGACATGATCTGACATCCTCAACCTATATATCATGCCAACTTGTTATGTCTCATGGGACTATTAATTGTGGTGATATCTATAACAAGATGCACCTTAATTTTTTATTTATATTACATTCCTCATATATTAAATGATCAATACAATTCAATATGAAAATCACTTATAAATAAATTTTTTTTTCTATTGAGTCATTTATATGAAATATTTTTCTAGTTAATGAAATAACATTTTTAATAAGATTACATAAATTGATAAAATATATAAAAATTCTATATAGATAATAAAACATCATTACGAGGAAAATAATACTATATAAATAGGAGTGATTAGGAATGTGATCATGAGAAATTTAATTTACACAAAATACTAAATCTATAAAGGATGATAGAATACCATAAAATCACAAAAATTAATGTTTTGTAGAAAAAAAATCATTTCAACAATAGAAAATAAAATACAATAAAAAATTAAAAATAACTTATTTCTATTTATTGTAATAACAAAGATATAAATCACTTTCAAAATTATTTTCATTCCTATAAAAAATTTATCCATTTTAATTTAAAATAAAAAATAATAGAAAATTATTTTCATTGAAGAATCATAGAATATATTAGTTGAATATAAAAAAGGAAAAACATTCACGGATTTGGTAAACTCTATTCATATCGAATACATGAAAAATATATTCCATTTACACTTTAGTAAATAATGTCAAAAACAAAATTTTTGACACACAGATAAAATAATTATTTATAAATCCAATTTGAATAAATTATATTATAGTTAAAATTTAATTCAAATCATAATTTTATTGTAAACAACAATATTATTAAAACAATATGAATAAAATGTGTTTGGATGAAAAGGATTTCTAACTAAAAAGAAGAGATATAGTCAGTATCCCTTGCATGTAACTTACTTGTTGACTCTAGATAAAACAAGATAATAAATGTAAAATAAACATGTAAACCCCAGACATAATTTTCCCAAAAGGAAATCCGAACATAAGTAATCCCAAAATATAATGTGATTGTAATTTAAAACCCTTACCCTGGGACTCCACTTAGTCATAAGAGTTTGATACACCTTTATAATGATATTATAATTCTTAGACACTCATAAAAAAACCATATTAATACTTATAACTCAATATATTATTAATTTATAACATCTTGTCTCCTATTAATTAACAATTCTTCATTGACATCAATATTATGGGTGTTAACTATATAAATTTCCATGTTTATTTTATTTTATAGGTCTTAATTTTTCTATTGTGTCCATGGTTTCACCATTTAAAAAATCATAGTCAATATATAAATTAACTATGTATTCATTATATACATTTTAATAATCTTCCATAATATGAGGTAATGGAAAAATGAAATACTCAATTCATGAAGACAGTATCACATATGTGCGATGAACATTGTTTTCATTTTCTAATGAAACTAATAAAATAATGGTAAACAAAATTTTATCATTAAAAAATAATTGTTATATCAAAATTATTATGTATATATTAAGTTCATTATTATATTAATAACTAATATAAGGTGATGAAAAATAAACCACATCACTATGTGGAGATGGTAGTTCATACGCACGTACATTTGATTCTTCAATCATCCCTTGGATGAAGAGTAATAAGGTTGATTATGTCTTATCAAAACAAAAACATAACAATATTATAAGTATCATACATGACAATTATATTTATCATAATAACCAACCATGAAATATGGTGATGAATAAAAATTAATTGCTCTATGAAAGTGGTGGTCTTCAAATACATGCGACCGAAGATTTAATTTTCCATTTGATAGAAAGGAGGTGTATAAATTTTTTCAACAACAATAATATAAATTTAGTATATTTTTTATACGAAATTAATTATCTTATTATAGAAACATTATATTTTAAATGGAAATGACATGAAATAAACTTGGAAGGGGTCAGTTAAGATGATTACCTTTTATTTAAGATACCTCCCTTAGCTTGCACCTTAAATCTTCTAATGATGGTTTTAGGGAGAGAACATAATAACTAGGATCTGGGGAAGGAATCTAGGAAGGTATTTTTGTAGGGATTCGCCAAGATAATTTTTCAAAATAATTATTAATAAGAGTGGAGAAGTGTGCCTTTTTATAAGTGATGTGGGTGGAAATCTAGTAAATATTTAAAATATTTTTATATATTATATCTCTTACTCAAGTTAACTGGCACCACATTTTCAAGATTTAAAATATTAGAGGTTTAAAGAATAAATATAATCATCAAATAGAACTTTGGAATATTTTTTAGGTATTTTTAACATTATATTTTTAATTTAACCCATTTTATCCTCCCCTATAGTAATAAATATGTACCCTGGTTAATATTTTTATGGAAAAAATGAAATTCAAATATTCATGAAATTTGAACCAATTAATTCAAAATATGAAATTCTTTTTGGAATAGAATTTTCCTAAAATTAGTAAAATATAAATTTAAAATTAGAAAACATAAGGAAATGATAAATGATTTCTAAACAAATAACCATTATTTATAACAATGATTTAATACTAAAATATAGAATAATGATTATTAAACTAGGAATAATTATTTTATGAATGATTAAGGGATATTTATTTTAAATTAAAACCAATAAAAAATAAAATTTATCCCAAAAAATATATAATTAAATAAATTGGCCAATATATCGATTTTATTAAATTAAAAACAATACATAGATTTAAAAAATTCTAAACATATATTTATAAGTTCAAAATAATAATTTTAAATTAATAATATCAACTCTTAAATAGAAATTCTATATAGATATATGTTTTCATAACCTATGAATTTATTATTATATAATTATAGTGTGATGAAAGTGAACAAATTTTCAAATTTATATTTGTCAATATTCGCCCAATAATCATCATTTTCCAAAAAATTCAAAATTTTCATTCTAATATAATTATAAAATACTAATTTTTAATATTAAATTTCAAATTTTTAAAAAAAATTATTAAAACGGCATAAATTTAATCTAATTATTATAATATAAAACACCTAAAACCATTTTTATGAAGAAAGTATTCTTATAGAATAAAATGAATTTATCCTTGTACTTATCCTTATGAATATAATGAATGTAATCATTCTTGATTAAATTAATTATTTTCATTAATTAAATGTTTTATACATATATTTTATAATTCGGTTATGAATATTCATCCATGAAAATCCAACAGCTAGGTAATATAGTCAAATTTATATAATAACATGTTAATAGAATTCCGCAGTTTGTTTAAGCTTGGTGTTGTTTGTACTATGTGCTATAAAAAATAGTATTAATTTAAAGAAAACTAAAATATTGGGGTGTTACATTCCACCCCATCAATTACTAGTTTCTATAGTCATTGGATTTATTATTTGGTCATTCAAGATAAACTCATTCAACAATCATTAGTATCCCAATATTCGTGTTAATTCTAGACATCCTTTCTCAGTTTCTAGTAATACAAAGTACAAATTTACATTTATATCATTAGTGATGTATCACATACTAGTAACCCTTCACATACTAATCAAGAACATAATATTTTATTCATTCCATCCCAATTCAATACTTATCAACTACTTCTTCATTCAACACTTAGTTTCTAGGTTCATTAAACATTTATGTTTATTAATAAAATCATCATGTTCCCAGATTTCACATTGTCATTTACATAAACTATCCCATCAAAATATTGAAATTAATTTCCCTATAAAAATTCAACCAATATATAAATACTCAAGAGAAAACTCAACCAAATACAATAATCATCACCCATTCCCCTCTCAATTTCATCACAATTTTATCTAATTATATTTATATATACTCCCACTTCCCATTAATGTTTCCTGTTTAATATTTACATTTTTATTTGATAAATAAATTTAATCTAAAATCAGTGAATATATAAAAAAATAAATATCTCAAAAAACCCTTTCATGGAATGGAATACCAATATTAATAACATCAATCATCTTCAATTTTCATCAATAAAATTATTATTCTTAATTCTATAATTTCCCATTATTTTTACCATTATTAAATGATTATTTAATTATAAAGGTGATAATATTATTCAAATATCTATACAATAAATAATTCCACACTAATAAGAATAAATAAATATGGATAATTAATATTGATTGGAGTGGGAATCAAATCGTTTCTCTATTTTTGTATTCAAGGGATTATCTAATTTATTGTGTTTAAAAGTTCTGTATAATAATTACGTTGGAACTAACTTATGAAATGAAATAAATAAGCCCTAAAAAATATCCAACAATACATAAATAAAAAATAACATGTAATTTCCATTTAAAATACCATGTTTGACCCATTTGGTAAATTATTCAATTATTAATTCCATTCACTTTTAATGTGGGTTTCACATATGAATTCCCTATAATCATAAACCAAGAACATCCATTAAGAAAAATCAAAAAAATAAATAGAATAAAACTTTTTTAGGATGAATCATGATATGCACAATCAAGAAAACTATTCTAGATGATATAAAATAAGTGTAACATCTCAGATTTTCTCAATGGTATGGAACATTGTTATTCAAATTTAAATTCTTTGTTTGGACCTTTAAATGTTATTTTGGGATTCATATGGGTAACAATGGTTACTAGAGCTTTTTTAAAGCCTGGGCCCTAGAAATTGGAGAAGTAGACTAGGCCACACAGATAGGAGAGTCTCTATCACAAAGACTACATGGCATCTTTAACTATGCAGGTCATGACATTGGGGTGCAGGGAGCCGCATAGTTTTTCTGCAACCACACAACCAATGGTTCATGTCCATGTGGGTTTTAGATGGGTTTGGGATAGAGTCGTGTTCATGACTCTTGCACGGTTATCCAAATCATCCACCTAACCCATGCAGGGTCCTTATTGGATAGTGTGATATAACATGTTTGCCACATGTATTTGTCAACTGTGCATCCAAACTATGTGCCCCTATCAGTTTGGTTGAATTTACAATATCACCCTTAATTAAATTAAAATTTTTACCCGACATCTTTTGTTCCCATTTTCCTCTGATGAGACTCCATTGTATTCCCACATATGCTTTCCTCAATCCTATTCATAGTTCATTCATATCACCTAGATATAGACTTCAAATCCATTGCTTTCAAGAAGCTTTGAATAGATAGAGGTAAGTTCATGATTCTCATTAATTTTTCGCTTCGTTTCTCTTCTTCTCTGATGCACTATTCTGGTGCGACCTATTTTCATTATTTTTACTATGTTGGACCATTTCTCAAATAAATATCATTCTATATCGATTCGAGGGATAGAAATGGATCAGTGGTTTTCTAAGAACCTTGTCTAGGTGTTTTTTCTTCATTAAAAACGTTTTATCAATTTTTATGTTGTAAATCATTATGTCATGTGCCGGACTCTTATGATAATGACTCCAAATTGTTCATAAAATTAAATTAAAGGGTTATCCATGTACATTATGATGTTATTCAGTAATGAATCCTATAATTGTTGATTTCCTTGACCTAGCCACCCCAATGGGTGTGTTTTAACTCAGTTTCCTTTTTCAATTATTAAAAATTTTCTAAACCCCATCTTGAGGTGTGGTTTCCTTATAATAAACACTTTAAAATAATTAATTTAATTGCATATTAGAATTCGATATACAAGATTGAGCCTTTATGATTTATACCTTTTATTCATTCCTTTATCCAGGTTTGTGCTTTATACTTCACTGATTGTGTTTTTTTCTTAATTCCTATTATATCATAATTTATTCTGTGCCTTCTAGGATTGAATACAATTTTATTGGATAACTTTTCTATCCTGTCGCACATGAAATCCCTTTATTATGATATGTAATCATTGTTTCCATGAATAACAAGACTACGAGTTGGTAGAAAACATGGTTCTCAACTTAAGGACACAGTGGATTGGCTCTCCATGCTTTGTGATGGATTTACATTACACATGTGAAGAGACCATTGGTGTGACTTGGAGAAAATCTATAGGAGGTTATTATACATGTGAGTGGCATTAATTCCCTAGGGGAGAAATCATGGATGGTCTTGTTTAAAACATGGTTATACCATGACTTGAGTGATACTCAGTCCCATATGTGTGGTACCTTTGATGTACTCTATGGTTATGTTTTCACCATGTCGAGAGTGAAACAAGGGATTCCATTTATGGGTCACCACAGAGGGGATTTGTGGTATTCAATATTTTGTGGCCTCATATAAAAACCCTTTGGATTACATTAAGGATCTCCTTAGATGGGCTCATGATTCCATACTAGATTTGACAGGTTCTATGCTTGGTTTACATGGGATACCTTATTATCAATTAATGTGAATGCTTGACTGATAACACAGGGATGCATCCACCAATGAAAAAAGAATATTTAGGGTTAGTCCAAAATTGGTGTCTTATTCACGATGACCCATGTACACACTTTATTAATCGTACTGGTTCCCTTTGTTCAAACACATGAATTAGACCGAAGTAGTTAGTAACGATTAGGTGGCCTTTGAGGAACCTAGTCCAAGGTATTTATTTATTTTTATATTTCCTTGAATTTACTCTTATTGGAAAATTTTTAATTTATATATCATGAACTGGATATATCTAGACACTATTGGTGGTGGCCTAAGTATTTCTCCCACCCTTCCTCGGCCTCCATTGGTACCCCAGAAAGAAACATGGTTGTAGGTATTGACAAAGTGAAGCAGCCTGGTTCCCATGTTTTATTCTGATGGCTATGATGGAGTGTGGGAGAATGGGGTCTATACTATACTTATGATTCTAGATGATATTTCATTTTTTCTTTTTTTCATCATGTGTTATAGCCATGTACCACCTAATCCCCATGTACTCATTTTTTTATAGTTACATCACCACTGTCATCATCATATTTTGTATCTATTTGTTATTCAGCATCCACCTGTCATTTATTTTCATTGGATATTTTTTTATTCTTAATCTTCCCCTATTTTTAATTCCCTATTAATGTTCCACTAAGACGGGTTAATAGTATAGTGGTTATAGGGACAACTTTCATTTTTTTCTCATTTCATTTCTTCCCATATTATCACTCCGATCTATGAGGGAATATTCTCCCCACAAATACAACCTAGGCCCTCACTACTAGTCTAAAACATTTATCATATAAGGATATGGGCTTGAGGTCTTCTATCCACCATCTTTGGGCATTATTTTGTGAAATCCTAGGTGGGATACAACATAGTGGCATTAGAGAATTTATCATTTTTTTCATAGTTTTGGGGTTTAGACAGGAGACTAGGAACAATAGGAATTTGGTAATGAGCTTGTGACTAAGAGTATTTAAACCACATACTAGGGAAATCGAAAATAGATGAGATGGGTTAATGAAATTATTGGTTTCACTGTTACAATATAATGTATTTCACTATTGGGTGATGCGCTTGTTTTTTACGATTACTATTGTTGATATTATTATAATAGAAATATTTTATATTAGTCGGATTATACAAGGGTGTATAGAATTTATGCATCATACTAGGAACCATAAGAGTTAAATCTCTTGCATTGTTTCATGCCATATCTACTTTTTTGCATGCATTGTCTGTATAGAATGTGGTTATTCTGCTCCATTTCTTATTATGTATTCCAATGTGCAAGTGTTTTTATAATGATGACATAATTTTCTCAATTAAATTCATTCATCCATATAAATGGTGTTTTACCACATAGATTGACGATGACACCTTCATTGACCAATAATTTCATATTAGTTAATTTGAATAATTGATGTTGACAGATATTTAAAAATCAGGTGACTCTATAAATTTTATATGGCAGATCATTCAATCAGATCACTATACATAACATGTTACATCCTAATAATTACTTCATATGCCATATCATAGTTACTTGACATGCTAAAATCAATTAATAAACCATATGTGCCTTTTAAAATTTACAATAAGTGACACAAGTAACTAGATTGAAATATCTAAATCCAAATATATGAGAATAAACCTAAATAAATTATAGTTTTAAAATAAAATGGTTACTACTAGATGAAGATTCCAAATACATGGTAAATAGAAATTTACTGTATACCTTGCATTTGAAACTCCATATATTGGAACCTCTATTGATCTATATGGGACCTTGAGCCTAACCGAACCTTGGTAGTGCATAGTAGTTTGTGTAAATTGATCCTTCCATGTCATTTCATATCAACTAGAACTACATATTAAAAAAAGGAAGGGACGTGTGACTTATTATAGGAAGGTCGTGTACCTATCCTATTATAATTTATCACTTTATAAAACTACATTATATATTATCTGAGGAATGATATTGAATATTGTAGAGTTATTCCACCACTAAATCCACTTTTCTTGCACCAAGAATGTAGTTAAAAGTATGATCTTGGGGTGGTGGGACATTTTCCACCCATAGTACATCCTGTAGTGCCACCTGGGCACCTACAATCGATCTTGCACTGGGGGCCAATGCACATTTTTTTATGGTTAATTTTGATTTATATATTTTTAGAGGATACTTATTTACTTTCCCATACTATGGATGATATGGTATCGGTGTTTTAGAAACAGCATCCCCCTACCATCTTAGGAGATGGTGGTCCTCAAGAAATAGAGTTATGAATAGAATCTATGGTTTTGTTTTTTTACCATCATGAGATGCCTCTAGATTTGAGGGATAAGATCACTACTTACATGCTACCTGACTCCACCAAGAATTAGTGGGATTTCATCTCTCTGGATAAGAACCAATCAGGTTATGGTATGGGAATACTTCTATATGGCCTTCTACAATAACTTCTTTTACATACACTGATATTAGACTACTCCATAGAGTTTATTCATCTTCACTGGGGTTCTATGATCATGTTAGAGTATTCTGATTGCTTCACCAAACTCTAGCATTTCACTCAACATCTGACTGGTGATTAGTTGACAACTATTGGTCCATTTGAGGATGGAATTATTCATGATATCCAATCCCATATGAATGTATTCTAGTTGACTATCATTACAAATATAGTGAACTAGGCCCTTATTACATAATGGAACCTCGAATAATTTGGATATGTGATCAAGGGGGTTTAGTTCCAAGGAAAGTTGAAGGTTCATATGGTATTAGGAAGAATCATTTCAAGCATGCATGTGTGGGAAGTGCCAGCTAGGGGACATGACCTAAAATCCATTTGGTTTGTCACCACTTTGGAAGACCAATCCTCAAGAAGCATCAGTGCACGAGGAACCCTATTGATTTCCAAACTTGCAGTAGGATGGGTCATCATCAGGGCTTCTTCCAATATTTTCCCCAGCATTGACTGAAAGGGGATCTGTACTGCAAATCGTTCAGTTACAAGATCAATGAATCCACATCAGACTAGGATTTTGTCTTCTACTAGATGATTATGATGAGGAGTTTTTGATGGCCGATGTAATTAGTCAATTGAGGCCCAACACCTGTAGAGTAGACTTACTCAGGTTAGTCGGCTTACATATCATGGTTTTGATTCACACCATATCTATCCAGTACAACCTACACCATAATAGTATAGTCAAGGGCCATCTAGAGGTTGAGGTACTATTCTGGTGGACTCTACTTCCATTTATTTCATTTTTTATATAGGTTAATCACACTCTTCTATATATGCGGAAACTATAGAAAGTCTAAACCTAAAAGTATAGTATTATGACAACATTATGACTTTTAATACACCTTTATCGGTTATATTTGAAGGAATACACCAGTTCAAGGCGTTCCCCTTGAGATAAGAGAGTATTTCTTCTTATGGAATTTCCTCCACCTCAATAGTACCAACATCAATTTCATTCTTAGTATAGAATCGTTTGGGCATTATCACTGCCATGTTTATTATTAATTCTCATGATTGTATTTTATATCTTCAAAAGGAAGTACATATATTTATAATGGATAAAAGGATATCCAAGAATGTTGAGTTGGACACGAAAATATTGGACAAGGTAGGATAATGGCCCAGATGTCTAGTTTCATCATGAGTTATCATGGAATGCATCTTGTGAAATTCATTCCTATGGTTTATCTTTTTAGGGAAATGTTCTCTAATGATTTATTGGGCTTACCTCCAGAGAGAGTGGTCATGTTCACCATCAAGATAGTGTTAGTTGTGGAACCAATATACATTCTTCCTTAAAAGATGGAACCTATAGATATTTGGGAACTCAAGATGCATCTTGATGATCCATAGGGAAAGGGTTTAATAAAACCCAACACATAAAAATTGGTTTCACCTATCCTTTTCTCCAAAATAAGGGATATACACTCCATTTGTACAAGGATTACAGGCATTTTAACCAGCATATGGTGAAGAACTAGTTCCACTACCGCATATGGACAACCTCATCAAAGAGATCCAATGATTGACTATTTTCTCAAAGATCAATTTGAGATCGAACTATCATCATATGCATGTGAGGTCATTATACATACCATATATAGTGTTCCAAAGTAGGTGTGGCCTTTACGAGTATCAAATTATGTCATTCGGCCATATGATTATTTCAATCATTTTCTTGTATCTAATGAATCAGTTCTTCCACCCACACTTGGACTAATTTTTAATAGAATATGTAGATGACATCTTCGTGTATTCTGGTACCAGATATGATGATTATAAGAATATTGAAATCATGATAAATAAAATAAGGGAGAATTAGCTATATAAAAATTTATGTAAATGACGCTTTTGGATTAGTAATATTCACTTCATGGGTTATATAATTTCATAGGTCGGAATATCCATTGACCTAGAAGAGGTGAGAATCATGGTTTCCTAGGAGAAGCCAAAGAATTTTTTTTACATATGTAGTTTCTTGGGGATAGTTAGATATTACAGGTGATTCATTCAAGATTTATCCAACAAAAAAGTGCCTCTTATGAGCATGAATAAAGAAGGGTCTGAAATTCATCTGGACTGAATCTTGTGAGATAGATTTTACAAAGTTAAATGGAAGGCTGACTTCAGCACTGGTCCTGATTCTTCAATAGTCAGGAATTGGCTATACTATTTACAGTAATTCTGAGGAGAAATTCAAATGTAGATTGGACATGTTTTATCATATGGGTC
Source organism: Viscum album (assembly GCA_963277665.1). Classification (NCBI taxonomy): domain Eukaryota; kingdom Viridiplantae; phylum Streptophyta; class Magnoliopsida; order Santalales; family Viscaceae; genus Viscum; species Viscum album. The sequence continues at coordinate 1,044,714,677 of OY728159.1, forward strand.
TCACCAGATTGGGTCTCATGAGAATAATTACTCTATGCATGACCTTAAGCTAGTATTAATTGTTCACGCCTAGTGTTTTTGGAGTTATTATCTTTTTACGTGAGAGGATAGTTATTTTCATGGATCAAAATTTCTCAAACACATCTCCACACAATGATAATTGAATAGTAGGTAGTGTCGGTGGGTAGAATACCTAAAGTCATTTGATTTTAAGATTTCGTAAAAAACATGGTAAGGTAAATGTAGTGGTTGATACTCTAAGATAGAAGACTCAGAAATAGAAATTATAGGAGGCCAACATTGAGTGTTAATTGGTGGATTTGTTTTCAATGATTCACTTGGAGGTTCAGGAATAGCATGTACAACCTTTTTTAGAAGCTCTAGTGGTGAAATAGTCTCTTCTAAAGTAGATGTTCATGAGAAAGGTATCAGATATCAATGGAATCATCCTATGGTTGAGTATATATGGTAATAACCTACCTATAGGTTGGGTTGTTGATGAGAATATGAACATTCTCTTCCATCAGATTTTTTGGTTTCCTTCTAACATACAAGAATAATTGTTGTGATAAACCCATGCCTCCATTTTTTCATTCATCTTGGTCTTACCAAGATTGACAAGAACATTTGTTTCTAATAATTGTGACTGGGAATGAAATGTCATATTGCAAGTATTATCACTCAGTTCTCCACCTATCAGTTGGTGAATTCTTAGTATCACTTACCTACTGGAATTATATAGCCTCTATCTATTACTGAGATTAATTAGAAATATGTCACCATGGGTTTCGTGTTGGGATTTCTAATATCCCATTATGGGAATGATGAGGTATGGTTGATTGTCGATAGGTTGACCAATATTACACACTTGTTGAAGTTACCCATTCAGGATCCATGTATCACTAAGAGGGGGAGGGGCTGAATTAGTTATAACTTTTTCTTATATGTTTCCTTTCTTTTTGAAACAACCTTTTCCTACTTTTAAAGAGTTATTTCCCAACTGAATGCACAAAACCAAGAGAACACAAGATTTAAAAGGTTCACTAATCAATAAGGGCCGCTACATCCATGGTATGGTATAGAAATAATCTAGTACCACACAATACACTAGAAAAAAATAATTTTATGTGTAATTAAATAACTATGATATACCCTTACACTCTTGTAGAACATGGGATACAATCCTCAAGTTTGTGTGCACCCTCTTAGGGCAAATAGGGTAATGAAATATATGTCCACTTCTTGACAAAACTTGACAAATATTATCATTGAAAACAACTCTTTTATTTCCAATCCACAAGCTAATAAGAACTAACTAAAATTTGTAATAATACTTAGTAATATACCCTAGTAATATCTTAATTCACTTGAAATCACTTCTCACAAAATTTGGGTACTCAAATCTTCATCTGGCAAAGACCCTTCATAGATCTCCTTCGTAGAGCTCATTCGTAAAGCTCCCAGGTTCGCAGAGCACTCTAGTTTGCAAATATCTCTAGTTCACAGAGCTCACTAGATCACAGATATCAGTATTTCACATAGCATAGATTGTTCGTTGAGAAGTTCACTTCTTTATAAAATCTCAACGGCTTGCTACGATGCTCTTTTCCTTTGTGAAGCTACTGCCATCAAAGAGCTCACATTCTCTAAGAACTTTCTTCACAATATGAGAGCTCTAAAATTCTCTTTAAGTCTATATAATTTTCTCAAGTGGGTAGGGGCCTATTTATAGGAGTTTACCACCAACACTAGAACCTTCCAGCCACCTTAGCGCCACATTAACACCAAATCACTATGACTTGAATTTTTTGCTGTCATTTAGTATATTTCGCAAAGCACTGTGGAAATTTTCTAGGTTTTCAAAGCTCATCAAAACTGTGAAGCTTTCTGTAAAATAAATTACACTGTTGGAATTATCCTTAATCATTTGTTCCATCACAATTCCCCACTCATAATTCTCTTCTCCCCCTCAATGCTTGAATGAAAAACTCTTCACCTCATCCATTCACGAAGCTCTTCATAATCGCGATGAACACCATCAACATTCACCATGACTTTGAAAAATCTATTTCATGAAGCCCATATTTGAAAAAGTAATTAATTTTCCATATTTTGATTAAATATTCAATTGAATTCACTTATCTAAATTTTACCCTAAATTTGAAGTTTAAACCACAAAAATTTAGCCAACACTGGGAAATTGTGCCACCTTAGATGCTTACTTCTGCAAGACGAATCATACTGATTCACTGTATATTTTCTCCCTCTTTCCATCAAAAATATTGCATCCAATGTTCTCCAACCAACTTATGATTTTTTGGAAATACATATATGAAAAGTATTTTAAGATTTACCATGTAAAGTATTGTAACTTTCCTATATTTCATTAGCCACATAGACAATGTGAAGTTAGTTTCTTTCTTATCAAACTTCCTTGACAAAAAAGACAATACTTCGTGCATCCAAAAACATTATCAACCAACTTGGTTTCAAAAATAACAACTATTTTTTTTAAACCAAGATTAATAATTCACTGAACTTTGAATCCTCAAGCAATGGTTCACTTATCAACAATTCTAAGCCTATGTGAGAAAACTCATTGTAGGAAACAATAATTATTGATAAAAAAACCATGTTGTCATAAATTAGTTATTATGAAACCACATCACATCATCTTTCCTCCTCAACCTTCTTCAATATATCAATATCCCTAAGAGAAAAATGTTTCCTATAACCACTCTATAACCATTCTACAACCATTCCAACAAATAGTTAGAATAGTTCACACACTTACATGATGAATTCACGTCTTACCAACAACTCCACCTTTATGCAAGCCTTCATAAGAATTTATTTTTGAAAATTATCCACCTTGACAACACTATCCAAATGTAATATGAGATAGGGAATAGATAAATGTACCTCATGATTGATGAGAAGAAGGTTGGACTCCCATGTTCAACCATAATTTTGAAAATGGTTCTTCTGGTAAATTTTTTGTGAATATATCAGTAACTTTTTACGATATAGGAACGTACTCCAGCCTCAATTAATCCCTCTCCAACTATTATTTGATGAAGTGGTACATTATGTAACTTTGTATGAATTAGAATGTTGTACCATATTTTTTATAATATTTATTTTTCTTTGTTTATCAAATCCCAAGGGGAAGGGTAGCTTTACTTGAACAAGGAAATCTTCCAACTGAGTAATCAACCACATGGGTTGGGTAGCAGCTTGAGTAGAAGCAATGTACTCTAACTCAATTATGATAGAAGTTACTAAAATCTATTTATTTTTATCGCAACTAAAACAACTTTTTCTCAGAAAGAAAACTCCACCATATGTGGATCTTCGATCATCAAAGTTTCATGACCCATCAGCATCTAAATACATGAACAGATCAGAATTTTCTTATCCATCATACCTATTTCCAAAAAATATATTCAATATGATATATCTAAGGATTATTTTTAAAGAAATCAAAAGTTATACCTTAAGAGCACTTTTAAATCCCGCAATAAGGTAGTAGAATAGACGTTGTCAGGTCTTGAGAAAGTCAAATATAACAAACAACCAATCAGTTTTCAAAATTCTTTTTGAACAAATTTATTTCCTTCTCCATCTTTAGAAAACATGGTTCCCACTGAAATTGATGTGGAAAATGGTTTCAAATTTTTCATGTCAATCTTCCTCAGATGTTTCGTAGTATACTTTTGTTGATAAATGAAAATGTGGTTCCACTTTTGTAAAATTTGATACTCAAGAATGTATTTCATTTATCCCAGCATAGTCATCTCAAATGAATTATTCATCTCATCATAAAATATTTCTCATGATCTTTCTTCATTTCTAACAAAGATAATTTCATGGACATAAACAATTATGATGATGAAAAACTCTTTAAATTACTTTATGTAAACATTTATGTCAACTCTACCTTTCGCGAAATTCAACTTCCTCATGCAAGTATCCAATTTAGAATACCATGCCCCTGGAGCCTGTTTAAGCCCATAAAAACCCTTCTTCAACATACATACATAACTTTCATCCTTCCCAATAACAAATTCACAAGGTAGATCAATGTTTACATCCCTTTCAATATCACCTTTCATGAATGTGTATTTTACATACAATATTTCTTTGTTTCTTATCACTTCGCCAAATTCATTCATCTTGTTTCAGAATACCCACTTAGTAATAATAATGTTTTTGTTGTTTGGCTTGGGTACAAGCTCCCAAGTATCATTCATCTATATCTGGTCAAACTCTTCATTCATAACCCAAACCCATTCCGGATGATCAAATTCTCCATTCACATCATTCAGTTCATCTTTTGAATAGAGATAAGGGTGTGTAATAGCATTGTTTATTTTTCTTGTTTTAACCATTTGATGTTGATTACCAACAATGTTATGAGTATCCACTTGCTTCCTCATCCTAGTATGAGCTGTTTAAATTTCATCCTCATAACATTAAATTACTGAGTCTAATTCTTCTTCTTGAGTTGGATTACATTGTTTACAACATTTTTAGTAACAAAACATTACTTATCCTACTAATCTTCCACATTATCATAAGACTGCATTTCGTTCTCAATATTTTCAACAACTTTCGCATTTCCAGAATCAATAATTTCCCATGTTTCATTATTGAAACATCTATATCCTTTTCTTTCTGGAACATAGCTATGAAAAATTAATTCATCTCCTCTTTGCTCAAACTTATCATGGTTTCCACCTTTCTTATTTATAAGTCACGGACTCCCAAAAACTCTTAAGTGTTTCAGACATAGATTTTTTCCATAGAACATTTCGTATGGAGTCAATCATATTTTTACCTATAGAAACATCGGTTCTGAATATACACAATAATTATTATCGCCATCCTCCATTAATAATGAGAAATACTATATTCAAGTAAAATATTTCTCCCCATTTCCACAATACTTGTATTCTTTCTTTTAGCAACCCTGTTTTGTTGAGGTGTGTATGGTAAACTCAACTCATGCTGAATTCCATGCTTCTCAAGATAACTTTTAAAATTTCATTTTTCTACTGACCACCATTATCAGTTCTCATCTACTTCATGGAATTCTTTCTTTCCTTCTCTGATTTCCTCCTAAAACTCTTAATCATTTTCCAAGTATTTATCTTATGTATCATGTACATAACACATGTAATGTGAGTAAATTCCTCAATAAAAGTAATGAAGTTATTATCTCCATTGGCAGATTTTTTGATCATTGGTGCATAGATATAATAATGTATAAGATCCAACGGTCGTTTTGAATGAATGTTAACACTCTTATGCATAGAGTTTGTATTTATCCCTTTCTCACAAATAGTGCAACACCAATCTCTTCATCGGGATAAACAGAGCATATGACAATCAATGTCTCACATTGATAAATTGCACATGTTTATCTAACACACATGTCTTAGCCTTTAATGTCATAACTGATTTTCATCCACCACACCCATGTAACAAGAGTTCTGAACATCACCAACTTGGAACAAATTCCATTTTGTATGTTGTCCTCTTGTAACTACATTTCCTTGATTTTCACACTTCAAAACAAACCCATATTTTTTGAATATAACATTTATTCCCTCATCATAGAGTTGTGACATAATTTTCAGGTTGTGTTTCAGCCCATCAACATATAATGTTTTCCTAGATTTCATCTTTTCATTTCCAATGATGGATGATCCAACACCTTTGATCCTTATAGATTCATCATTTCCAAATGTCATTGTTCCTTCTTTTAAATCATTCACATTCATTAATATATTTATGTATCCTTTAATATGCAATGAATAACCACTATCGAGGATCTATGGTTGTTCTCCTTTCATATCTTTCAAAGTAGTTTCAACAAAAAGTGCTTTTTGTTAATTATTTTCTTCCAATGTTTTTGTGGTTACTCCAATATCCTAGCCAAGTCAATGTGTTCTAGCCATAAAACCAACAACTCTTTATTTTCACACATAGCATATCATTCTTTCTTAGACTTTAAAATCTCTAGATTCAGAGAATTTTTAAAAAACTTTTCTTTTTTTGGTAACACAATCTGGAAACCCTTATCAAGATGTCCAGGTCGATCACATTTTTCATAGATAGTTTCCAGTTGTTGGAACCTATTCTCAACTTTCACATTGATCTTCTTAGATGCCTTTTGAACATTAGTTTTAGGTTTTTTATTTTGAAAATATTTACTCCCCTCAATACATTTCTTCTAAAATTTGTGGAATAGTAGTAATGTTGTTGGTTGAACCAACACATATTTTCCATTTGTTTGAATCCATCACAATAATAGCAGTAGCCATAGAATCAATATTTCCCTCTGAAACTTCCATGTTTACTAGAGTTTTGTACATTTTTCTCAACAATATTCTTAACAGAACTCTACTGACCATTGAAAATCATATTTTCAATTGTAACATTCTTCTTCATCTTAGATTTATGTTCAGACTTACCAGAACTATGAGTGGTAGAAATATTTTTGGACCTGGGATTTTTATATGCTTATTATTTTTTAGTATGGGTAACCTTGACCACATACATAGCCTTTGAAGCATTATTATTATCAGAACCAGTGCCAAATTTATTTTTAACCTTTGCAGGTAACATTTTTTTATCCTGATTAGGTTCAATCTTAGTATAACTTTCGCCAACTTCTGTAACTTATTTTTTAAACCTTTTGTTCCTTTCCTCAGCTTTAAAAAGATTATTTTGGACAAGTTTCAACTCATCTTCTTTGTCCTTCAGCTTTTCTTCCAGATGATCATTATGATTCTTTTCACACTCCAGAGAATTTATCATATCATCAATCTCCTTGTCAAATTTTTATTTCTTATTAAAAAACATACTTGATCATTTGACGAAGATTTTTCATTTTTTAATTTCCGGTATTCCTTCTCAAGCCTTCTGATGTTTCACAAACATTACTTCATCTCTTCTTTGAGATACTGTTCAATTTGAGTTTCTTCTTCTTTACTACTACTACTCTCATAATCATTATTATTCAATTTTTTAAATATTTACTCTCTCTAGATTTTTTAGCAATAGATTTTTCAGATTCATTGTCGTTATCATCAACATTATAATTTTTTGACAAAAAGATTCTTTTTTTTTATTTGATGAACTTTTTATCCGTTCAAATGCCAAAATATTAATCTCTGTCACCCTATTTATTTCATGACATTATCGGTGTTCTATATTCTTCATTCATATATTAATTTTCCCCTTTCTGATGTTAGTTAGGCACAAAGTGTCCAATAGATCCACATTCAAAACATTTCAAAGGGATTTTCCCTTTGTATTTCCTTATGTCTCTTTCAACATTTTTAGAAAACAAGGATAAAATTTCATCAAAATTTGGACACACCTTGTTTTTAGAATCCAATTCACCAGCTTCATATTCAATAATAATTTTCTTTGACTTATCCTTATTTTTAGCCTTGAAATTAATTTCTCTATCATAATTTTATTTGATCTTCATAGTATTTTTCCTTCTCATTTCTTAAGTGATGATAGTGATATGAAAATCATCCAGGGAAAATGTTTCAGGGTCTCTGTCATCGAGTGATGAAACTTTAGCATCAATTTTTTCTGGAAGAATTATGAAGATATTTTCAACAATAGTAGAATCATACAAATTTTCACCAAGAGATCTGATTATATAGACAATGTCATTTATCATGGTAAAAAGGTCCCCAATAGATTCATGCTCACCCATCATTAAATATTCATACTTCAGACTCAATATTTGATGTTATTTCTTCACTTTTGTATTTCATTCAAAGATATTTTTTAGTTTTTCCTAGATTCATTTGGATGTGGATACACATTTTAATATTAAAAATTAACACTTATAAAGAGATGAGAGTAACAAGTTTTTATTTCTTCCATTATTCCCAAGATTCTTCTTTTCAGAAGGTGTAAAGGGAACCTTGTCATCAATAGTAGAAAATCCATCTCTTGTAGTTTCAAGAAATCCATTTCCAAGAGACATAAGGTAAGGAATAATTATATCTTTCCAAATATGATACATCTTACCATAAAATATCATATTTCTTATAATATCCAATAAATTTAAATTCTCTATCGAAACATCTCTTCAAAACTTCAGCAAATAACAAATGACAGGAACCTCCCTCTGATACCAACTATAGTTTCCTAGCAAGGATCCAAGTATAACTGACAGTTGGGGGGGGGGGAATTAGTGATATATTTTTATTTTATGTTCCGTTATTTTTGAAACAAACTTTGCCTCATGTTAAATATTTCTTTCCTTGATGAATTCACACAACCAAAAAACACAAGATTTAGAATGTTCACTTCTCAATAAGAGTAGTTACGTACTTGGTATGGTATCGAAATTATCCATTACCAAAAAATACACTAAAAAATCTTTTGGTGTGGAATACAACAAGTAAGATATACCCATAAACTTTTCTAGCACTTTGGAGACAATCCTGAAGTGTGTGTGCACCCTCTTAGCACAAATAGGGAAATGAAATATCATTGTGCTTCTTGGAAAACCTTCACAAATATGATCATTGAAAAGAAATCCTTCCTTTCCTTTCCAAAATCTTATAATAAATACCTTGACATCATAATAATACTTAGTCATATACCATAGTCATATCCTAATTCACTTGAAATAACTTCTCACAAAATTTGGGTACTCAAACATTAAGCTCACAGAGCTCCTTCACAGAGCTCCTTCGTGAAGCTCCCAACTTCACAGAGCACTCTTATTAAACAATTTCTCTAGTTCAAAGATCTCAATAGATCACAAAGATCACAATTTTATATATCACATATTTTTCTTTACAAATTTTCCTTCTTTCACAGTGCTCAACCGCTCTACCTGAAGCTCCTTTTCTTCTCGAAGCTACTACCTTCGTAGATCTTGCTTTCTCTACAAACTGTCATCACAATTCGAGAGCTCTAAAATTCTTGTTAAGTATCTCTACATTTCTCAAGGGGTTAGGGGCCTATTTATAGGCATTTCTCACTAACTCTGGAACCTTTATTCCACAATAGCACCAAATCACAGAGATCCAATTTTTCGTCCATAATATAGTCTGTTTCACGAAGTACAATGGCTATTTTTTGGATTTTCCAAGTTCTTCATAACTGCGAATCTCTCCATAAAATCCGTTGTGTCGTCATGATTCTCCTCCATCCGTTGTGCTACCTCAATTATATACTCGTAATTATTTTCACCCCCATAATGCTCGCGTGCAAAAAAATTTCACCTCAGCCATTCATGGAGATCGTCGTAATCACAAAGAACACCATCAACATTCTTCATCTCTTCACGAAATCTATTTCATGAAGCCCATATTTTCAAATCACATTCCTTTTCCAAATATTTATGAGATCTTCAAGGAAATAAACTTTTTTCAACACTAGACAACATCCAAATTTTAGATCGCAAAAATTTAGAAAACACTGGGAAATGGTACCACCCTAAAGACCTGCTTCTACAAGACCAATTAAACTGATTGACTGTATATTTTATCCCTCTTTCCATCGTAATGATTTCATCACAAGTTATCTAATCAACTTTCAATCTTTGTGAAATATAGATCAGAAAAGAATCATCAGATTAACCATTGATTTTATTGTAACTTTCTTATCTTTCCTCACCCACTTATACAAAGTGAAGTGGTTTCTTTTCTTCTCAAACATCCTTGAAAACAAAAGTCAATACTTTGTGCATCCAAAAGCATCATCATCCAACTTGTTCCCAACAATTATTACCTATTTGGAAGACCATATTAGTTGATGAAATTGGGAGGCTATACATCTGACAGATTGTATTTCTTCATGGATTTCCCCATTCTATTTTATTGGACAGAGACACCATCTTTACATCATGATTCTAGTAAGGGATATAGAAGGAACTTGTGTGATAAGTGATTTTGAGTATAGAATATCACATTTAGATCAATGGTAAATCCTAACCAACTATACAGGTTTTAGAGGACACCCTCCTTGATTGTTTCCTTGATTTTGGAGGTTAATCTAAAAATTACATACATATTTTTTATTTTTTCTTTATAATAGTTTTCAAGAAATGATTCATATGGATCTATATGAGGCCCTTAATGTTAGTTCGTTCCATTAAAATATATATTTTTAGAGGCAGGGGTGTTATCTCTAATTGGTCACCATCCCATTCAAGAGACATTAGAGCAATTTTAGCATATTTAGAAGTCTATGGATACACTTTAGACAAGGAAAAAATTCTTACCCCGATTTTCATTATAGACCTATGGAGTTTGAGGTGGGAAATCAGGTCTTTCAGTGTGTATCTTCTAGATTGTGTCATAGAAGAATTCATAGATAATGAATTTATCACTGTCATTTATCGAGGCTTTAAACATAGTGGAGAGAGTTGGTCTGGTAACGTATCGATTATAATTACCTCTGAGGTATCATGCCATTAATGATGTCTTCCATGTATTGAAAATTTTTTAGTACTATACTGACTTTTCTCATTCTTTTGACCCAAAAAAATAGATCTAGATACAGATGCGTCTCTTAAGGAGTATATAACATTTCTTGTTGATTGGAGCATGAAGGCTCTCTAAGGAAGGTCAGTCCCACTAGTCACAGTGCATATTGGAGAGAAATCTTCTCAAATGATTTCTTACCACCCTCAGAAAGAAAACATAGGGAGGAGTTTTATTAAAGAGGGGAGGTTCTAATGTCCCAGAATTTCTCAGTGGTATGGACCATTGGTTTTTTGATTTAAATTCCTTTTTTGACCATTTAGAATATACCTAATGATGTAATAGATATCATCAGTGTTTTTGGGGCCTTTTCGGAGCCCGCAGCCTAGAAAATTGGAGAAGTGGACTGGACCGCATGGTTATGAGAAATTTTACTGCCCAGATCACATAGTTTCCCTAACCATACGGGACATGAAAGTGGGGTACAGAGGGCCACATATTTTTTCTATAACCGTGTGACCCAAGGTTCATGATTGTAAATGTTTTAGAGCAGTTCAGGACAGAATAATGTGTGCATCTTATGAACAATTAGCAAAACCATGTGCCTATCCCATGAAAGGTCCTCCTTGGGTTGTGTTATGGCTCACAGTTGCAACATAGTTTGGCTAACAATGAATCCAAATCATGTGAACCTATTAGTTTGGCTGAATTTATTATATTAACCTTAATGAAATTAATATTATTTACCCTTCTTCCCCTCTTCATATATCCAATAGATGATCCTCCTCTATCTTCTCCTATAAACTCCCATCAAGCCAATTCTAGTTTCTTTGAAATCTCCAAGATAAAGACTCCAAATCAAGTCAAATTAGAAAAATGGGATAGCAAGTGTTAAAATCTTGATTCATATCTCCTATGTTCTTCATTTCACTTATTTTCTTTTACAATATTTAGGTGGGAAATATTTTTCCCTATTTTCAAGGAATTGTAATGTTTGTCTAATAACACTTGTTATAGCTCAATTTGAGGGCTAAAAATAGGAAATCGTTCATAAAAGAACATAAGGTATGTTGTTTAACTTATTTCACGAAGTTTCATCTCATTTTATATCATCCGTCATTATAACATGTGCCATAATCTTTTGAATATGCCTATATCTTATTAAATAAAATAAATTGAATGGTTTTAATTATCTGTTATGATGTTGGTGAGTTGAAATTCATCCCTTGGTTTTTCTCCTTGACATATCCACCCCAATGGGTGTTTTTTATCTCAGTGGAATTTTCTAAATTATTTAGAGTTGCCAAAACACCCTCTTGATATGTTTTTACCTTGAAATAAACAATTGCAACTATTAATTGAAATCAATAAAAGAATTATATTTCCATGAGTGGGACTTTATTCTTTCTACCATGTACCCTTACCTTGAGCCTAGTTTGTGCTTCATACTCTGTTGCTTTTGAATTATGCTTAATGCTTATTTTCTCATGCCTTATGCCACCATTGGTAGTATTGAATAGAAATTATTTGTCTTGATTGATTATATTATTTCACATTAAATTCATTTATTATGATAAGTTATCTAGGTTTTCATTCCTTTCATGCTTACGTGTTGGGAGATAATATAGGTACCGACTTGAAGAAGTCATGGATGGGCTCACCATACTTCCTGATAAATCTATTAGATGATCCTGGATTAACACTTTCATTCCCTAGGTAGGCTCAATGGGTGGCTAATTATACCCATGAGTGACACTAGTTCCCTAGGGGGGAAATCATGGATGGACTTGTTGGAAATATGGTTATAGCATGGCTAGAGTGACACTCGATCCCATTTGTGTGATAACTGGTATAGACTTAGTGTTTATATTTTTACCATGATGAGAGGAATATGAGGGATTCATTTTATAGGTCGCCTCGGATGGGATTTGTGGTATTGTATATTTTAGGGGCTCTTATAGCAACTCTTATGATTACTTTAAGTATTCCCTTAGATAGGCTCAGGATGCTAAACAAGATTTGATTAATTCTTTTCTTTGTTTATATGGGATGCATTATTATCAATTAATGGAAATGCTTGATTGGTAGTATAATGATGTGTCTGCTAAGACGTGAAAAAATATTGGGTTAGGCCCAGAATTGATTCCTTATTCATGATGACACATTTACACATTTTATTTATCATACAGATTCACTTTGTTCATATACCAGGATTAGAATGAAGTAGGTAGTAATGGTCGGGTAGCCTTTGAGGAACATGGACTACCCTATTTATTAATTAATTTATTTTTTTCATTTACTCTTATTGGAACATTGTTGATTTTATATTACATGAACTATATTGATCTAGACACTTTTGGTAGTGTATTACAGAGTATATCTCACACCCTAGTTGGGCCACCTTTGGTACCCAAGCATAATTCAAGGATTCAGGTATTGACAAAGGGAAATTTCTAGATTCCAATGGTTGATTCTTATGGCTTGGATGGAGTATGCAAGCATGGGATCAAGCCTATTCCTTTTATGCTAGTAGTTATTGATTTTTATCCCTTTTTATCATCAAGGGGTATATGCCTCTATCCCCTACTCCTCATGTACTCATTTTTTATAGTTACATGACCATCATCATCATTATATTTTGTCCCTATATGATATTAAATATTCACATATAGTTTATTTACCTTGGATGATTTATTATTATTTTTATTCCTCTATTTTCCATTCATAATTATGGTTCCTCTATATAGGGTAATTGTTCTAGTTATTATAGAGTCTTCTTTTATTTTTTCTGATTTCTTATTTACACTTGTTCTCCACTATAATCTGTAAGGTCATAGCATCCCCACAGACAGACATAAGACCCTCATGATTATTTAAAAACCTTTGGAAAATGGAGAGGTGTTCTTGAGGTATTTTGGTAACCATCTTGGGGAATCATGAAGTGGAATTTGGGGAGGGATTCTATAATAAGATTATAAATTTCTGAACTCATGCCATAAAAAATATTTCACAAAAGAAACAGACCTGAGCAATAACAATGCCACAAGAAAATGCCCCATCCTTCAACACTATATCAATCATTAGGACATCAATTGAGAAGAATAAAATATATAAATTAAAATTAATGTCATCATCTAGAGATAATTAATAATAAAACTCAAGGGATGGATATGGAAAGATACCTAAAATCTAAAGAGAATACAACCACCAAAAATCAATGGGGTTATGATCATTAAAAGGGTAGTAAAGCACCTATATGTTAGAATTGAAGTCTATACAAGGATAAATAGAGAGATATACAGTTGAATAATAGTATATGAATAACCCCCCCCCCCCCCCTTATAGGGGAACTAGAACAACCACCGCCATGACACAGAGACATCCGCTAAAGTCATGGTATAATTGATCAAAAATATATTTAATATACTCTTAATCTAAATGAAAATATCACCCAAACCACTTCAGTGAAAAATTTTCTACTTTAACAGTATGTTTGATCACCACAATGGGATCTCAAAAAATATAATATAATTATTCTCAACATTTTGTATGCACAGAAAAAACCACAATAGGGGATAGGAAGAGTAATAAAATTATCAGGGTTTTCCTCCCCCCCCCCACTCGAACTCTTGAATTATCCAATTCTCACAGACATGATTACACAAATAATGTGGTGATGTCCTTAGAGTTAGGAGGGTATCTCCTGAAAACTATGAGTCACCAAACCCACTACCATGGTGTAAAGGTACTTCCCATTAAATTACTAATAGCATATAATCCATACCTAATAGTAGTTCTATAGATTCCCACTACTATTTCTAGTGGACTATTTCTCATTGGAGAACTCAAAAGACAACACCATCCACCACACCTATAAAAACAACCATCACTATGTCATTTCTCCTTTATACAGCTCCACCGAAGAACAAAAAATTCCACACATAACACCAAAAAATAACGAACTTCCCTATTATTAAAATAGATACAACATCACAAACTACACTCCCCCAAACCCCATCCATCATGATATTTTACTATCCCTATTTTAAACAGGGTAAAATAAATTTCCAAAACTCCATCTTCTATATAATTTCTAATATAATAATATACCTAATAAACTAAATGTACTAAAATATGGATAGAACTTCAAAATTTATCACAAATTATACCCTTCACTCTATAATGAACACCATAATACCAACCACAATGGTATGGTGGACCCCAAAAGGTACATAATTACACTATCCCTTTGAAACACCTATAATAATACTCTTAAATCCACCAAAAACATTGAAATTGAAAGGAAATCGATGTAAAGGACCAGGTCGTTACACAAATTATCATATTTTTATGAAAAAGATAAAAAAGATGAAGAAGAGTGAATATTCATCTAAACATTAACTAATATTTCATGAAATGACTCCCTATATTTTACTAAATCAAGTGATCATAATTCCAAATGTATCATGGGAAAATAGAAGGAAATTTTAATACATCTTCTTATTATTCATGTTTTTAAAATTTTAAACAAATTAAAACTTATAAAGATTAACATGATGAAAAATAATTCCTTTTCCAAATATTCAATGAAAATTATAAATAAATATTTAATTCACATATAAAAAGAATCAAATCTTCAAATAAAATAAAGAATTAATCAACAAAATTAAAAATAAACCCATTAAAGATCAATTGCATTCTATAATTAAAGTTATTATAGCGGATATCTCATAATTTACTCATGTTGAAGATTAATTATATAAAATTATGGGTTACAAAATTCATAGTAAGGATCACATTAGACTAAATTATACTAATCAAACTAGCTCATCAAAACTGACTATGTTTTTAAGTTGAAAATATCAATTAAAAATCTATAATTATTATCATAAAATTAGGAATCTATGTAGCGACACTGACCCCAGTATCCTAGATCTGGTGTTTGGATTATTACATTAGAATAATATACTAGTAATCACATCTTTATGGACCAAATAATATTGTAGTCTTGGAAAAAATAGATATATAAATGATTCTCATATTATTTTGGAAAAGAGAAATAACAACATATTTTTTTATTTTTATCAAGAATAAAATTATTCCCCCTCGTATATATTTTCACATCAATTATTATATAATTCATTGAATATAATGGAAACGAAACAAATAAGGGTGAGTTCCAATTCTCATTAAGGTTAGTCAATGTTTTAGATATCATGAATCAATAAAGAATAATAAATATGGAATGGTAAATAGATGAACACACATTCTATTTTAAATACATGAGTATCATTCAAAGTTAAGTCATAAAATATATGGAAAGTTAAATAACTCAAACATCTTGAAACTATTTCAATAACTTTACTATAAAAACATGGTATGGCATAACCAATATGGAAAGGTAAATAACTTAAAATAAATACAATTTAATCAATTAACAGAAAATGAAATATATCTAGTCATAAAGTCATTATGAAAATATCGTGGATAAAAATAATTGAATTATTAACGAAAGAAATGATTAATTATTGTAATCTAAGATCTCAAGAATCCTTGTACCTCTATCTTCAAGACCTTTCACAAGATGGATAAAATATAGAGGTAGAAACTCATTTAATACTTGCTTACTGATTTACCACATGAGACTACTAATGAATTGATGGGCTATATAATTCCTAACCCCCCATAAATACATGTCCAAAACATTCCCCATATATATAAATGTGTATGGTTTAAGAAATATACAAATCCATGATGAGTAATATGTATATTTAGGGTAAATATAATGTCCAATTTTCATAGGAAAATGCATATTTAAATTGAAAGATAATGACTAAAAAATTGAATCAAGGAAGTGAATGTCAATAAAAACCTTTTTCAAAGTAATCATAAACCATCCATTCAAAAAATAATAACGGTATCAATATAACATATCTCTAGTGTAGTGTAATTAAAATAAATGGTTTCTTTCTTTGATGAATAAAAATACTATAATAAGATAACTAAAAACATTCTTGAGTAAAATATCCTTTTAATTTTTGAAATCACCGTTTTGAAAATAAACCTTCAATTTTTTTGAAAATACTTTAATTTGAAGATTAATTTGGAGAATTGTAAATTAATTTTTAAATTACTGTGTGGTCATGAAAGTAGGAAATTATTCACATGAAATATAATTTAAAAAATATTATTTACAAAAAAATTTGTAAAACCTCAAAATGGGAAAAGAAATTATTTAATAAATCATTAGGAAAATGTTAAAAAATTGGATTTTTTTAGTAAAAGTGGAGTATTGAGAAAATGTATTTCTAGAAAAAGACAGAAATGATGTTACTTTGTCTTAAAAATATTTTCTTAATCATTTTATGTACCAAATAAAGTTAGGTTTTATTAAAATGAAAATGTGAAATAAACCCTTACAAAGAACATTACATCAAAGTGAGAACTAATCAGAGAATAGATTAGGTGTATCAATTATAAATCCACATAGAAAAGTATGAATACAATATAAGATAGTCAAAAAAATTTACACACATAATATTATAATTGAAAACACAATTAAAAATTAATATAATCCAATGAAAATAAATTGAGTTATGAAATAATTTACAACTTAGTAATTTTCAATTCTATTCTCCATGGATGAAATTGTTCAAATTGATATTTAAATTACCATGAAGTATGAATGAATGATAATGTTACATGTCAAAGGGGCAGTATGTACACTATATAAAATAAATTGGGTGTATAACATTACAAAATACCACAATAATGGAAAATTGAGATATAGTCTCTTACCTCACATTTCATTTTGGTTAAAAGTGATTTAATATTATTTATAATGGTTTTAATCATGTTATAATTTTATACCAAAACCATATTCATATTTATAATATCAAAAATTATCCTTTTATAACGTCTTATAACATGTTTTTTAATTATCTTTCATTATTTTAATTATTTTAGGCCTTAATTTCCATCGTTTCTCATGAATTTTTCACTATTAATTATTCAATTCTTATGAATATTGAAGTAAATTGAAACCAATGGAGAGAAAGTGATAGTTATTACATTTTATTTATTATAAAAATATTTTTTACATCATGAAAATAACCATTACGAAGGATATAATAAACTATATCAAAAAATATTGGATGCCAACTGATAAACTAATTCAAAGGTTTATTAAAACCTTACAATTGGAAAATGGCACAAAATTCCCCTCAGTCATACTAGGAGATCACTTAGTGAAATATATATAAATACATAATGTTTCATCATTGTTTACTATATAAAAATTGTATAATTTAAAATATTGAAATATATTTTGAATTTCATGGAAAAGAAATTAGTCATTAAGACTAGTCTTTAATGACACCATTGAAGAAAGAAATTCATAAATAAATTATATTAAAAATAGTTCATTTATTAGTATCTGAGAGATGGTTATGTAATAAAATATCTTTCATGGATGGAAACCATCACTAATATATTTTATATTTTTTATAATAAAATATTTCATCCAAAACAATAAAGGAACAAAAGGAAAATGTAGAGATATACAGTAGATGATGGAATACTTCATTATTATTCTACCCAGATAGAGGAATAAATGTACTTAAAAAATATTATTAACAACATAATTAAGATTAATTATGTATATATGAATAAAATTAATTATATAAGTAAAAAATGTGGAACAATTTTTAAAAAATTCATGAAGATGTAGGCGATCATGACTCGAAATTTAATAAACTGGAATTGAATTCACATGTGGAGGGTTCTAAAAAAAGTAAAAGGTGGATATGGTTTTTATTTTAGTAATTTTGAATCTAAAACGAGGTTAGGAAGAAAAATATATAAAGTGGATAAATACTTTATTATTTTTGGTAAAATAACACTAATTCAAAACTAAAGAATTGTGACTATCAAGAGGATAACCATGTTATCTGATGTAGATCCCACATAAAATTAAGAAAAATAAAAATATGAATCATGGTTCTAATAAATGAATTAATAACCTGATAAAAATGAATAAAAATAGACATATTAGTTTCTAAATGGATTAATTAATCACGATGTTATTGGAAAAATGGTATTTTTGGAATAAACATGTTAAACATGGATATATAATTAGAAATAAGGCTCATCTTGTATAAAAATTATATTTCCAAATTTAGATAATTTATATAGAGAAAAATATTTCATTACTGGAAAGGATTGAATCAATAAAGATAAATTAGGTAGTAGGGATCCAATAGATTTTTAGGTTACATAAATTAGATATGACGATGGTATTACTAATTAATGTTCTTAGAGAAGTGGATTAAATTGAAAATTAGTTTTTATTTCTTCTTGATGATGATATCAAGGTGATTTGTTTAAATAAATAATTATATTTTTCGAAAAAAACACCACTACTGTAGGAATACCTTGTTAAATAGTTATATTAAGATGTTAGAATTTAATAGAGTTATTATTGACCAATATATTTATGTAAACATCCCAAAGGAAGAATATTTTATGTAATAAACTTATATTGAAGATATAATATTTATCAAAATCAAGTATGAATTATGTGAGAAACTTTCTATTTTGATAAGACTAGATTTTGAATTATTAATCATTTAGTAATCATACACTTTCTTGGGTTATATGGGAATTAGTAGGATGAGTACACATTTATCTATTAAGTGTGATATTATGTTATTTAGGAAGATCTCAAAGTATAAGAGTAATCAATTTTGAAATAATATTGTGATTCAAAAAAAATACGTGAAAAATAAGAAAGATAAATCTATTGATCCAACATTATACTAGATAATTCTAGTTATTTTTCTTTACAATATAAAAACACACCCAGATATAATATAAAAAAACTTGGTTGATCAATTTCAAAAAATTTAAATTAAAAATATATATCACATATTAAAATGATTATAATTTATGTTTAATTAAATAAATGTTTTTTTATTTATATATAATATAGGAAATGTGAAATAGTTGATTTTTTTGTGCATTGATTTCTTATGGTCTATTTTTTATTGGTCATAAATTATTTCCTACATTGCAAAAATTTTATATTTAGTATTTTAATATGAAAAATATATATTACGATTTAAATAGGTATTGTTGGGACATATAATGATCAAGTAATATAATTATATGCAAAATAAAAATTAATTTTTATCTATCTTCCGTCAAATAGGATGGTGGAACACCATAAAAAGGATTATAGAAGAGGATAAATCAAGTTTTTATAACAAAAAACCCTAATAAATTTCACTAACACTATATTGGAGTTATGGTAGGAAACCCTTACCTGATTTATTCCACAACACTTTTGAGGGAAATCAAACATTACTGTGGTTGATTTTTATAGAATGCAGAACATGAAAAAAAAATTGTATCCAAAAGATATATCTATGATCTAACAAAAATATTCAAGAACCAATCATGGTAATTGACTAAAAGAAGCATGAAAACTACAAATATAACTCTATGTTGAAATTAAAAGTATGAATCAATGAAAATCAATTTTATTTCACTAAGATTGCATACTATTCTGTCTCTTTGTACACTATTATAAAAATTATCAATATTTAAATTTTATCACTCATTATCTCCTATTGTAACTTATATAATTATGGGATATTATTGAGTGAGATTCAAAAGGATTGTATTAAAACAATATAACTTCTTCCATTTTTGTATTTATGAGGTTCCCACCATGATTAACGTGATAGAATTGGATTTTATATTATAACCACTAAAGAAACACTATAATTATTAATTTTTGAGTTATTATTCACTACTATGTATAAGAGATTAAAATAACCCTTAGAAGACATGGAGGAAGTCCTGAAAATTGATCTTTGGGAAAAAATATAAAAAATATTCATGTAAACTTTTTCATCTCTATATTTTATGTTAATTCTAATTTAGTTAAATATAATTTTAAAAGGAAATAAATCTCTCCACCCACCCATTCACAATCCTCTTATATAAAATAGTGGTATAACAGACACCCTCGGTTCTTAAAAATTAACTATATTCAAGTACGGATCATGAAGGATGGTATAAAAATCTAGCATCTTAGGTGTTATTAGAGTACTCCCTATGATTTTTGCCCAATATTTTGATGGCAATTATGATGGATATTGGAAAACACATATGTCAATATTTATTAAAAGTATTGGATTCCCGATTTGGATAATTTTCATGAATAGTTACCTATTTTGTAATGGCCCGGGGTTTTGGGGTCCCTTACATGGTGAAAATCTAGTGTTTAGGGTGTTCTGGGTGGTCTGGAAGGCCATCCCAGCTTCTCGGTGAAAAAACTCCTAGCGGATGCCTTGGACTACCGGTTGCAAAGGTCTACCGGTGGCCTCTGCCTACCGATAGCCCTAGCCTACCATTGATCTTGGGGTACTGGAAGCTCTCGCCTACCGGTGGGCTTGGTGTAATGGTGACCTCTCTACAGATTTTTCCAATAGCACCTTCTTTTTTCATGAATTGGTTTTTAAACCATGTTTTGACCCCCTTTCAGCCTATTTTAAATCCCATTAGTGGTCTTTAATTAAATGATTAGTGAGGTACCCTTATTTAATGAGAAACCTTGCGTTTTGGTCATGCCTTTAACTGCGTTTTTAGAAACGTCTGGTCAAGGAGGTGTGCGTCGGTTTTAACCGCCCCGAAGGGCAAGGACCTTTTAAGTTGGACGTGTGGGGTGCCCCAGCAGTGTGGTCAACCCAAGATCCCTCTTCTTCTACAGTTTTGAGTTTTTCTCCATATATTAACCGTCCTAGGAAAGATGTATCTCATCCTTTATAACCTAAAGGATTCTCTTCTCCCTGAGTTTTTTTTTCTATCACCCTGCGCTCAGAGTACCATTCATCCTGGCGAGTTGTACCCCCACAAAGATTTCCTTGATCGCATTCCGTGGAGTTCCTGCTACTCCTTATTTCCAGTTTCCACGTGAGGAATTAACGTCGATCCTTTATCAATAATGTAGAGATCTTACCTTTGTATCTCCTCCTTGTGTATCATGCAGGGTGGGTGTTCTATGGCTTCCACAAGGTAGTTAATCAATTTTGTATGGTAGATAATAACGCTTTAAAGAACGGGGACGAGGAAGTCTGTTAATGTTGTTACATGTTTTTACCCATGCTTTCTCTATGATGTTGTTATGAATTGAATGGGCTTAAGCCTAATTAAAATAACTGTCATTGGGGGTTTTTGTTTGTGAACCTATTCTATGCTCTGTTTTACACATTTTCTGGTAAATGGGAATCATGTATGAATCGGTTAAACACATAAACTCAACTGTTGAATATGAATGTCAATAACCTTGTGTGATCACCCCAGTTGAACTAAATAATATAAAATAATTAATTAAGAACGATGGGATGGTTCAGTTATGAAATGGGTGAAGCGGTGAATGTGTTTTTTATGGATGGGTGAATAGCGAGGCTGTGAATGGTGTGGTTGGAATGTCATGAGTTGTAGTGTGGCTATGGTGGTGTTTTCCATAGGGCTACAGGTTGGGTTGTGAACATGAATAATATTGGAACGTTAATAATGAACTGGGTGGAATGGTAATGAATTAATGTGGGGATAACCAATGGTTTGTTGGGTTTTTCTTTGGTTCCATTTTTTTCGAGGGATTCCACTGATCCCACTTTTATGTTATTATTTACAAGAGAACCGGGTGTAAATGCTCAAATTACCTGATGGTTTCCTTTCCCGTTTTATTGTTGTTTCATCTGTGATGGTGCCTGTTAGTTTCCTAGTAGTGAAGGGATTGACTCATACTGAACTATTATCAAATGATAACTTAAATAGGGAAACTGGGAACTGTTTGTTGTGTGCCTGTTTTCTGAGATAGAAGTGCTTGTGCACCTGCTTGTATCTGTTTGAGGAGCCATAGGTTGTTATGTGTGTTTTTATATTTGTGTAAATATATGTTTTGTGTTTAGTCACACCCCACCCACTTTGGGCACTTATTTTCATACACCCCATATCATGGGGAAGAGTGTTTTCCCCTAATTACTATCATTCTTGCTCCGTATTCCCTATGCTGTGACGGCTGGAGGTGACCATACACCCAAGGATTTTCGGGTAGGTTCCGTTTGGTGTCTTTTTAGCCTTGGACTCTTCAGGGAGGTTGTTTTCTCAAGAATCTTCGGGATGAGGCCCAAGTGTTTTATGGCATGGGTTCTGGTTACAATTTATTTTCCCAGGTGTCTTCTGGATGAGGTCCAAGTGTGTGCAGGCAGGGATGTGTGGTTGTGAGGCCCATGTGTGTGCGGGTAGGGATGTGGATGGTAATGAGGCCCAGGTGTGTGCGGGTAGGAAGAGAGTGGTAGCATCAGGATGTTTTCCGTTTGGGATGAGCAACTAGCTAGTGGGGGAAATGGTGGTGCGGGGTACCCAAATTTTTTGTTCTTTACTATTACCTTACTGCTTGTGTTATTTGGTGACTCTGTCCAGTGTGGTGGGATGGTTAGATTCTTAGATAGATGATGTTTCTTCTGCTTCTCATGGGACATTAGGACGTCTCCCCCCTTGTGCACGAGATCATTAGGTTTTCCTACTGAGTATACTTTGTATGCTCACCCTACGTTTACTTTCAGTTTTCCTAGAGGGCTTCGGAGGTCGTGCATGACTTTACTAGTCTAGACATTGGAGTTTCTATTGGTCGCAGTTGGATTCTTCTTAGCCTTTTCCTTTTCTGTTTGGTTTGTAATTTGGAGTTCCCATACTTTTTCAGTTTTATTATTAAAACATGCATGTAGTTTTGTTTTTTACTTTGAGTTTTCTATACATGGTGGTGTTTGGTGTTGACTCATTATTTCTCCCAATCCTGGTTAACTAAAAAGGGTAATTCCTCCCATATTGTAAAAATGTTATACCCTTGGTGATAGTCGCCACTCTGGGGCCTACTGTAGGCGGGACTCTGGGGTCATTATCTCATCTTCGACTAGAGAAAGGAAGTGCGTGGATCTTTGACGCCCCTTCCATCATCTTCCCGAAGGCGGGTCCTGACATAATGGTATCAAAGGAAGGTTTAGGGATAAGATGGAGTCTGGTGTTAGGAACTGTGACGATTTCATGGGTTGGTCGGGAAACAATGTTAGGTGATCTTTTTTCGTGAAATAGACCAGGGAGGACCTGCTAGGACACGGGATTTTAGGGCCCCCCATGATCCGATGCAAGGACTCTGAGCCTATCAAATGACCATGTAAGACAACATTTATTGCAGGGTAGAGACCCTAGGTAAGGTACATGCATCATTCTTCTTGTGTTTTTAATTGGTTTGGGGCATCTTGGGGAGAAAATTAAATAATAATACTATGGAGACAAAAAAAATTAAAAAAAACTCCATTGCTACTCGGGCATAGGCATTCTTTGTTTACCTTGAAGGTATGGCACTAAGACGTTATCCATTATAGATTCGGGCAGTTGAGGCCCATCGGATAGAGGAAGTTGACCAGTAGAGGGTTGACTGAGATGAGGAGTACGACTTGTGGTAGAGGACTCCACGATCCTTCCAGCGACAAATCCTCGAGAAGTATGAGGGAAACATTTCTGACTCAGTAATGAAGGGAAGGCACGAGGATCTAGCCATCACCTTCTCTTTGATCCATGCTCTAAGGGAGTACTGGGTTCCGTTGGTTGTCACTCAGTTGAGAGGAGCAGTGCGTCAATGGTGGATGCTATTCCTGTGAGAGAAGACATAGGTAGAGGTTTCATGGGCTGGTTTCGAGAAGGAATTTCATGAGTAGTTCCTCTCCTCTACGGCGATGGCTGAGAAGAGACAGGTGTTGCTCTCCCTTCAGCAGGGAATAATTTCAGTGAGGGATCAAGGGATAAAGTTCAAATATCTCTTGTGCTTTTCCCAGGATCTCCTTCTGGATGAGGTGTCTCG
This sequence comes from Viscum album, assembly GCA_963277665.1. Taxonomy (NCBI): domain Eukaryota; kingdom Viridiplantae; phylum Streptophyta; class Magnoliopsida; order Santalales; family Viscaceae; genus Viscum; species Viscum album. Next base: position 1,044,739,079 of record OY728159.1, read on the forward strand.
GCAAAGATGGCTAGAGGAGGCACTCTGTCATTCTCTTCAGTATGCTTTCACTACCTTCACCCTTCCGACATACCTAGATGTATAGAAGAAGGCAGAGATAGTAGAGAGGATGCACTCAAAGGGAGTCAGGCCAAGAGAGGAGAACCAGCTGGGTTCATCAAAGGGGAAGGTGTTCAGTAGCTGGTCTCCAGCGATAGGGCCTTCCAGGTTTCGACAAGTAGGTAGTAGACCTCATCAGTTCCAGTTCCGAGATTCTGGACCTCTCCCATTTTACACAGGGCCAGGATAGAAGTGTTTCCCTTGTGGAGTTTTTGGTCACATCCAGACCAGGTGTCCGACTCATGCTCCATATGGTGGAGGTGGGAAGATTCAGCACACACCTCAGTTGCATCCATTGCTGGCAAAGCTTTTCCTGCAGCTGCAGCAGGCCCCTGGCCCTATGAAGGATGACTTTAAGGGAGGAGACCGACACCAGGGTGCCCCTTAGGGACCTCGACCAGGGTGTGGTCAGGGAGGTGGTCAGCAGCAGCGAGGCAGAGGAGCTGGGCTTGGATAGTTGCACGTCGTAGTGTTGGTATCTCTGGCAGGACAAGAGGTCATTCAAGGTACGATCAGTTTATTGAGTATTCTTGTATTTTCCTTGTTTGATTCAGGAGCTTCACACTCCTTTGTTACGCCTTAATTAGGCTATGCTCTGGGTCTGGATTTTGAGAGACGTTTTGTGCACCAAGTGTAGAGAACACCAGTTGGGTGTCAAACCAGCATATATTACCTTTTCCGGGGATGTAGACTGATGTTGGGACCACATCAGTCTAGTGGAGACCTTATTTCTTTGTAGATGCAACAACACAATGTCATTCTAGGCATCAACTAGTAATTTTCCATGAATTCCATCATCAACTGCTATTAGAGAAGGATTTAATTCTCTAACGAGGATGGACAACATGTGGATTTTTTAAAGAGCGGAGTTATCAGGTGGAGAGTCGAAATGTGGAGCCACTCCTTTCTATGATGGATGGGGTGTCAATGGAGTCGGCGGACACATGAATGATGGATGTCCCAGAGGTCGTAAGAAAATTCCCTAATATCTTTTCTGATGAGGTTGTGACTCTACCCCCTCGATGTGACATTGATTTTGGGATAGACTTGCAGCCTGGTGCCCGCCCGATCTTGATGTCTCTTTATCGGATGGAACCTTATGAGTTGCTGGAGTTGCGGATTCAGATTGATGATTTGATGGAGAAGGGTGTTGTTCGACCTAGCATGTCGTCGTGGGGTGCTCCCGTTTTTCTCCTAAAGAAAGAAGATGGTAGTCTACGGCTGTGCATAGACTACCAAAGGTTGAATCAGGTGATGGTCAAGAATCATTACCCCTCCCGAGGATAGTTGATCTATTCAACAAGATGAGGGGAGAAGGTTGGTTATCATAGATTGATCTGTGGTCTGGATACAACCAGTTGAGAGTGAAGGAAGGTGATATCTCGAAGACGTCTTTCAGGTGAAGATATGGCACCATTAAGTTCATGGTCATGTCGTTTGGCGCTAGGAACGTACCAACTATGATCATGAACCTCATGAACTCTGTTTTCTGAGAGTTTCTGGACCATTTTGTTGTGGTGTTCATCAAAGACATCCTTATCTACTCAAGATCAGAGGAAGAGCATGTTGAGCATCTTAAGGGTAGTTTTGGGAGTCCTTCGACACCACCATATTTATTGGAAACTGCCTATGTGAAAGTTATTGACACGAGAAGTACATTTCCTTGGACATGTACTGTCTCAGAAGGGAATAGCAGTTGACCTGTCGAAGGTCGAGGCAGTCATTTCATGGACAACACCCAAGAATGTTGTGGAACTTAGTAGTTACCTAGGTTTGGCAGGCTATTAACAGAGGTTTTTGCACAACTTCTCTCACGTTGCAGCTCCGTTGACAGCTTTGACTAGGATGGACGAGGCCTTCGTGTGGAGCAACCAGTGCCAGACAGCTTTTGGCTACCTACAAGAGAAGCTGGTTAGTGCTCCAGTGGTCAGATTACTAGAGGATAGGGTGTTTTTTGAAGTGTTCTATGATTCTTCTGGCCTTGGTTTGAGATGTGTGCTGATGCAACAATGAGTATTGAACTCTTATGGGTCTAGGCAGTTACATCCAAATGAACGAAACTATTCCACCCACGATCTGGAGATTCCAGTCGTGGTTTTCGCATTGAATTTGTGGCGGAATTATCTCATCGGAGAGTGCATTGTGGTATTCTCAGATCACAAGAGCTTACGTTATGTCTTTCCCCAGTGGGATCTGAACTTCTGGCAGTGGAGATGGGTTGAGTTCCTCCAAGACCACGACTTCGAGATCTATTATACTGAGGGAAAGGGTAATGTTGTGGCTGATGCCCTGAGTAGGAAACTGCAGAAGAAGTAGTTCAGGAATCTTCAGATGCTTGGAGAGCGATGGAAGAGTTAGCGACCTTGAATTTGGATGTAAGGGTGGAAGCTGGAAGAGGCTCTCTATTTCAGATGACTATAGTTTCCTCTTTAGTGGTGCAGGTGGAAGAGTCTTAATGGGGGGACAGGAAGGTAGAAGTGATGCGAGATCGTGTTTATCAGGGAAATGGTCCTGAGGGATGGTCAGAGGATGGTCAGAATTAGATGCTTTTCCATTGAAGGATATTTGTTCCGGAGATGATGCGTATGGGAGTTCTCCATGAGTTCCATGGCTCGGATTTAGCGGTATATCCTGGGGTCCCAAATATGTACCAAGGCCTGATGGGACAGTTTTGGTTGCCCGAGGTAAAGCAGGCGGTGGTAGATTTTGTTGCTATGATCCTAGTGTGTCAGCAAGTGAAGGATGAACACTGTTTTCTTGGAGGGTTGTTACAACCATTAGATATTCTCGAGTGGAAGTGGGAGGAAATCTCATTGGAATTCACCACAGGGCTACCAAGGCTCCGGGAGGCTATGATGCCATCTCGGTAGTGGTGGATCAGTTGACAAAATCAGCTCACTTCTTGGAGATTAAGGAGTCGAGACCGGTGAATACCTTATCCCAGAGGTATGTCGATGAGGTGGTGCAGTTGCACATGATTCCGAGATCTATTGTCTCCGATCAAGGCATGCGGTTTACCTCACGAGTCTGGAGGGGATTATAGCATGCCTTTGGCACCCAACTACACCTTAGCACTACTTTCCACCCTCAGATAGATCGACAGATAGAAGGAACGATCCAGAAGATGGAAGAAATGTTATGGGCATGTGTTCTGGATTTTGGGGGATCATGGGTACAACACTTTCCTCGGGTGTATTTATCTTATAACAATAGCTTCCACTACACTATCGGCATGACTCCATTTGAGGCCTTGTATGTAAGGCTGTGTCATTCACCCATTTGATGGACAGAGATTGGGGAAGAAGTGGTTCTTGGGCCAGAAGTGGTGAACGACACCACTAAGAAGGTTTATCTCATGCACGATAAGATGAAGGAAGCCCAGGACCGACAAAAGTCTTATTCCTATCGTAGGAGGTGTCCCTTGGTGTTCGAGGTTAGAAATAATGTGTCCTTGATGATTTCCCATCGATGTGGGTAGAGAAGGCTTGGGAAAGGGAGTGAGTTGTCCCCTAGGTTCATTGGAATTTCGAGGTGCTGGGACGAGTTGCGGAGATGGCGTATCAGCTGGCGTTGCCACCTCAGTTAGATAAAGTTCACAACATCATTCACGTCTCCTAGCATCATTGATATCTACACGATGACTCCCTTATCATCGATTGGGGAGAGATAGATGTCGAAAATGATGCGACCATCATAGAACGACCGATCAAGATTGAGGATCGTAAATGGAAAGTTCTTTTGGACGAACCATCCCCTTGATTCATGTGTTTTGGAGGCATGGTGGCCTTGAGGAGAGCTCTTGGGAGCGGGAGGCCCAGTTACACGTTCAGTACCCAGAGCTGTTTTAACATCCTTGTTGTTATGTTCTGAGTTTTGTTGAGATGTTTTACCTTGTGATTTAATATATGAAATGCTTTTTTTTCTTGTTTTGTGTCTAAATGTGTGATGATGGGAAAACATGACTACTAATCAAGGCGCATTAATGTGGATGCGATTAAACCCATGTGGGTGAGTCAGTGCTGCCCAAAGCAGATAATATCCTGACATGTAGGAATGGACTCTCTGACTCAGGTGTTGGACAGTGTGATCCTTATTCTTATTGTGGATGTTTGTGGTTGATAACTCTTGGAGGGTATTCCTATATTTAGGGGGGTTCTGTTCCAAATTTCGGAAAACTCAGGGGTTTCCCCTGAGAATTATCTTTAATGAGTGGTTGTTTGGACCCCTCTTTTCCTCTTTCTGGTTTGTTCTTATATTCTCGTGGATGAGAATAGTTTGATAAGTATCTGATTTAATGGAATGGGGTTTTAGGGTCTATTACATGGTGAACATCTGATGTTTGGGGTGTTTTGGGTGGTCTAGAAGGCCATCCCAACATCTTTGTGAAAAGACTCCTAGCGGTCGCCTTGGCCTATCGGTGGCCCCGGCCTACCGGTAGCCTTGGCCTACCGGTGGCCTTGGCCAACCGGTAGCCTTGTCCTTGCAGTGGCCTTGGCCTACTGGTAGCTCCGCCTACCGGTGGCCTCAACATACAGTGGCCTCGGCCTACAGGTGGCCTCCACCTACCGGTGGCCTCGGCCTACCGGTCACCCCAGCCTACTAGTGCCTCGGCCTACCAGTCGCCTCGGCCTACCGGTAGACCTACCCTACCGGTGACCATAGGGTACTGGTAGCTCTCGTCTACCAGTGGCCTTGGTGTAACGGTGACCTCTCCACGGATTTTTCCAGTAGCACCTCCTTTTTGCGCGAATTGGTTTTTAAACCGTGTTTTGACCCCTTTAAGCCGGTTTTAAAGCCCAATAATGTATTCTATTTAAATGATTGGTGATGTAACCTCCTTAAATGAAAAAACATGTGGTTTGGTCTTGCATTTAACTGCGTTTTCAGAAACACCTGGTCAAGGATGTGTGCAGCAGTTTTAACCGCCTCGAAGGCCGGGGACCTTTTAAGTTGGACGTGTGGGGTGTCCCAGCAGCGTTGTCAACCCACGATCCAGCTTCTTCTGTGGTTTCGAGTTTTTATCCATATCTTAACCGTCTAGGGAATGCTGTATCTCAGCCTTTATAACCAAAAGGCTTCTTTTCACCCTGAGTTTATTTTTTTTCTATCACCCTATGCTCAGAGTACCCTTCCTCCCGATGATTTGTACCCTCGCGATGTTTTCCTTGATCGCATTCCGCGTAGTCCCTGCTACTTATGATTTCTAGTTTCCACGTGAGGACTTAACATCGATCCTTGACCACTCAATTAGGGATCGTACCTTTGTCTCTCCTTCTTGTGTATCATGTGGGGTGGGTGTTCTATGGTTTCCACGAGGCAGTTAATCAATTCTGTAATGAAGATAATAATGGGTCAAATAACGGGGACGAGGAAGTTTTTTAATGTTGTTACATGTTTTTACCCATGCTTTCCATATGATGTCATTATGAATTGAATGGAATTAGGCCTTCTAAAAATCATGGACGTTGGGGGCCTTTGTTTGCGCACCTATTCTATGATCTGTTTTACGCATTTTCATGTGAGTAGTAATCATGTATGAATCAATTAAACACTTAAACTCTGCTGGTGAATATGAATGCCCATAACCTTGTGTGATCACCCCAGTTGAACTAAATAATATAAAATAATGAATTATGAACGTTTTGATGGTTCATTTATGAAATGGGTGAAGAGGTGAATGTGTTTTGTTATAAATGGGTGAACAGCAGGGCTTTGAATGGTGTGGTTGGAATGGTATGAGTTGTTTTCTGGTTGTGGTGGTGTTTGGCAGCAGGGCTGCAGGTTGGGTTGTGAACATGAATAAAAGTGGAAAGATAATAATGAAATAGGTGGAATGGTAATGAATTACTGTGGGGATAACCAATGGTTGGTTGGGTTTTTATTTGTTTCCATTTTTATGAGGGATTCCACTGATCCCACTATGATGTTATTATTTACAAGATATCCAGGTGTGAATGCTTAAATTATCTGATGGTTTTCCTTCCTGCTTTATTGTTGTTTCATCTATGATTGTGCATGTTAGTTGCATAGTAGTGAAGGGATTAACTCACACTAAACTATTATGAAATGATAACATAAATAGGGAAACTAGGAACTGTTTGTGGTGTGCCAGTTTTATGAGGCATCAGTGATTGGGAACCTACTTTTATATGTTTGAGGAGCCATAGGTTGGGTTGTGTGTTGGTATATATGTGTAACTGTATGTTTTGTGTTTAGTCGCACCCCACCCGCATTGGGAACTTAGTGTCAGACACCCCATCTCATGGGGAAGGGTGTTTCCTCTACTAACAGTCCTTCATGCTCCCTCTTCCATATGCTGTGATGGATGGAATAGACCTTACACCCAAGGATCTTCGGTTAGGATTCATTTGGTGTGTTGTTAGGCCAGGACTCTTCGGGTAGGTTGTTTTCCCAAGAATATTTGGGATGAGGCCTAGGTGTTTTTATGTAGGGGTTCTGGTTACGGTTTTTTTCCCAGCTGTCATCGGGATGAGGCCCAGGTGTGTGCAGGCAGGGATATGTCGTGGTGAGGCCCAGGTGTGTGCGGGCAGGGTTGTGGATGGTTATGAGGCCCAGGTGTGTGCGGGCAAGAAGAGTGTGGTGGCGTCAGGATGTTTGTCGTTATGGATGAGCAGCTAACTAGTGGGAGAAATGGTGGTGTGGGGTACCCAAATGTTTTGTTCATTACTATTAACTTACTGCTTGTGTTATTTGGTGAGCGTGGATGGTGAGGTGGGATGGTTAGATTCCTTGATAGATGATGTTTCTTCTGCTTCTCACGGGACTTTAGGATGTCTCCCCACTTGTTCATGAGAGCTTTAGGTTTTCCTACTGAGTATACTTTGTATCCCCACCCTACGTTTACATTCAGGTTTCCTGGAGGGATTCAGAGGCCGTGCTGGGCCTTACTAGTCTCGACGTTGGAGATGCAGTTGGTCATAGTTGGGTTCTGCTCAGCCTTTTCCTTTCTTGTTTGGTTTGTAATTTGGAGTTCTTTTACTTCGTTCAGTTTTATTATTAAAACATTCATGTAGTTTGGTTTTTACTTGGATTTTTCTATACATGGTGGTGTTTGGTGTTGACTCATTCTTTCTCCCAATCCTGGTTAACTAAAAAGTGTAATTCCTCCCATATTGTCAAAATGATATACCCTTACTGCTAGTCGCCACTCCGGGTCCTATTGGAGGCGGGACTCGGGGGTCATTATCTCGTCTTCGACTAGAGGAAGGAAGGGCGGGTTTCTTTGCCGCCCCTTCCATCATCTTGCTGAAGGAGAGTCATGACATATTTACTAAGGATTCATAGGATAAATGGTATCAGGTTGATAAATACACTTTTTTATTATTGAAAAATCTCTAAATTATATTTAATTTGGTTTAGATTTGAATATATTTATTAATTTTTTCAACAATTAATTTTTTTAATAAAATATAAAATCTCCTTGAAGTCGTGCAAAAAGGCACAAAAAGTGTAGGTTGTTATACTCAACATGTATAATTGAAACAGTGAAAGTATTAGCATGTATTCTAATGAATTAGAAAATTAAATTTTTACACATTTTAGAAACATTATTGATGGTATAAAATAATTTGGTGATAATATTTTAATAGAGACTCTTATGACGAAAATCATTTGGTTATTATCAAGTGTTATGTCCCAGATTAGATGATAGAAAGGATTATAGTGGAGTAGAATTGAAAATATTAAAAAAATTAGAGTAATATAAATAAGAATGTTTAATCTAGTGGATAATAAGATTAAATGTTTCTAAATTAATGGAATAGTCTAGGTGATATGTGAAGAGTGAAACCAGTAAGGATAAATAAGGGTTAAAGGAGAATTTAGAGTAGATTGGATCATAATGAACCTATATATCCTCATCACATACTATCTAAATCATTGAGGGATATGGGAATACATTATGATATATATAAATTTTTAAGGAGTGTTATTACTCTTATATTACTGAATTTCACATGACCAATTCATAACCAAAACTCTTGTCTTTTTCAAACTATCCTGAAAAACACTATATTTCCTTTTCACAATATGATTCACAACCTTGACCACTAAAATTTACACGTAACAATTCATAGCCTGTCAAAATGATTTTTTATGAAGTTTTCATAACCAAGATACATCCATTTAATAGTTTCCAAATTGTGAGTGAGTTATGACTACAAATCAATAATATTTCATAAAATATAGATGATAAAATAAAGTGAAAAATAATGTAGTGAAAAGGTAAAATATGTCAATGGTGTTGATTGTGTGTGTTGTAATACCAACCCCAGTAGCCAGTATCAAATGTCTTATTTATTAAATTATCATAAGATGCAAGGAAACACATACAAAAATATTGAATAGCAATGTATTCTTAATAAACTATATATATACATGAGACATTCATTACATTTGAATATACAAATTAGAACATAATTTTTTTTGAGAATAACGTTATTACCTATAGAATAACCTTTAATATCAATTATAATACAATTCATGTTATTATAGAGAATAGAAATAAAATATGAGTGATCTTAAATTATTCTTAAGGGTTAAGTATAACAAAAGATATAATGAATCAATATCCAAAAACAACATGGAAGTGTAAATAACTAAACACTCATATCATTTATATAATTTGAATATCATGAATAGATAAGACACAATAAATATGGAAATATAAATAACTAAAAACACATTCTGTTTAATCAATAACTTGACTATCATAATTGTATAAGGCATAATCAATACACAAATGTAAATAACTAAAAACACATGTTATTTAATCAATAAATTGAAAATTAAAATGAATCTACAGATAATTTCATTATAAATATTTAATGAATAAAAATAAATAAATTATAAATGAAGGAAAATACTAATTATTGGACGTCATAATCATAGGTATCATGATACATCTACTATCAATACCTTTCCCAAGATGGTTTAAAAATACAATAAGAAACGTGTTTAATTCTAGCTTACATATTCACCTCATGAGAATATCGATCCATCGAGGATATATATAATTCTTTGTTCTAAATTTCACTATAGGTCTAAATAATTCTTTACATATAAAATGATTGATTCAATTCATGAATAAATGTGAATTATCATTAAATATCTATACTGAGTAAAAGATATGGATTTATCAATATTTTAGCAGATAAAGAAATAATCAAAAACTAAACACTATATATAAAAAATGTTATATTGTTTATGAAATAATCATATACCTTAAAAATATAATGTAAATTTAAAAGGAATAATGTGTCCAATGAAAAATGCTCAATAGAAAGTGATATTTTCAAGATAAAGTTATTTTTCACTAAGTAATGTGAGATTTTAAAATAACAGTTTTCCCCAATAATTTTCATGTCAAATCCCATTTGAAGAATTAATTCAAAATTTAACCAAAAATACCATGAATTATTAATAAAAATGATACTATACATAAAATTGGTATTATTTACACTATATAATATAAATTAGGTTTATAATGACAAAATATGTCTCAGTGAAGGGGAATTGAGAAAGAGTACCTTACCACACGCTTCATATTCATTTAAAATGATTTAAATAAACATATAACTGTTCTAAGAATGTTATTATTTTGAAAAATTATAATATTCATATTTTTAATATCATAAATGATCCTTTTATTACATATTATCAACCATATGTTAAAAATATTTTATTATTTTCATTGTTTCGAGTGTTAATTACCTTGTTTTATCATTCTTTATTTGTTATGAGAGTTATGGTTCTTGTGAATACTATATAGTCTAATCATATAAATAATTATAATCATGAAATAATTATCATATTTACACATCAATTATACTTTCATAATTAATCATTATAGTTGGTTTTGAAAAATTATGTATATTTTGGTCGTGTCGAAGGTAGGTAGTACGTATGCATGGGTAACGTTTCTATTTTTAAACAATAATTATAGAAAGGATTTAAGTAATATATTATATTTAAATAAAGATAATAATATTATTAATAAAATATTATCACTTTAAATACACTTATATATATCATTTATGTCATGTGGTGACAAAAAAAGAGTCGCACTGCTTCGTGAAGGCGGTAATCCACATGTACACGAATGATTTTATCACATTTAGTGACTAAAAAGGTAGGAAATAAAATTATATATTATAATTAATAAATTATAAATATTCCCTTAATATCATACTTATTCCATGTGTATCATGTAATTTATTTAATTTTTCTTCAATACCTTCCATGTAAGGCATTAGTGATAAAATGAATCACATCGCTTTGCAAAGTGGTAGTCTACTATACACACGAGTGATATTATCATATCACATTATGAATGGAAAGTAATATATATATATATATATATATGATAAAATAACTCAAAAGGTATAATTATCTTATATATATCACATATATACTTTATATTTTTCACATACCCAATCATTAGACATGGAAATGAAAAAACAAATAATAGCGGTTCGTGAGGCGGTAGTCTATTGTAAACAAGAATGATGATTTTGAAACCAATTTTATTGAAGTGGGAATAGTTGTACATAATGAACTTAACATAACAAAAAATAATTATATGTAAGGTATATATGTTATTACATTATATTTTTAAATATTAATTGGAACATGGGAGGGAGAAATAAAATAAAAAAATCGATGAAGAACGTTGCATCTTTCTTGCTTAATCTCCTTAGGATTGAACCGAAAGACTAACAAAGTTGTATTTTGAACCAGAATAAGACTTATAAGATGGAATTAGTGATTTTGGTGAGTGATTTGATCATTCTTGGTGGAAAAAATAGTTTTAAGGAGAATATAAGATAAGATAGGGGTGGCTTTTTTAAGTGAGTTGAGTGGAACAGTTATAGCTTTTGAAAGGAAAATAGTGTACCCACTTTTTCACAAGAAAAAAGGTTAAAAACAGATTATTCACAATAATTAAACATTATATGGAATAAATATGGCCATATAAAAGATTTTATAAACAAAATTAGGTCATTTAAACCATTATTTATTTATTTAACCCCCTGGTAAACCTCTTCTACATTGACCATGGTATATAACTTTTACTATTTTTACTATACATTATGTTAAAAAATTAACTTTAAATTATTAGATAATTTAAAATATTATAATTATATATATTAATAAAATTTATTCAATTTCCATTAATATAATTGGAAAAAATTAATTTAAATTTAATCTCACAGATGCGATAAAAAATCAGGTTTAAATTAGAAAATAGTTAAATGTTTATAATGAGTTTATATAAAAGTTAAATATGAAATTTATTCCAATTATCTAAATTAAATTACTATATATATGATTTAACTAATTTTAATTTAGTTCCAACTTAAAATATATATTAACTTTATAAATAATTTAAAGAAAAAATAATATTAAATCAAAATTCAGTATTTTTTACTATCCATCAAAAAATGAAAAATCTCACAAAAATACAAAAAATTCACACTATGATAATTTTGATATAATTATTTCAAAAATAAATTCTGTTTTATAAAATTAATTTTCTAAAAGTGGTTAAGAATAATTTTAAATTATGTGTGTCAAGCGTGATGAAACCATCTTTTATATGAAATACAATTTTTCAGAAAACATTTATTTTTCTTTTAAAATATTCTTATTTAACTTTATAATATATAGATAAACATTTTACATGTATAAAATATTTCTTTCTTATAATTAATTTATTTCAATTCAATCCATGAAATTAAATTTCTAGGTTATAGTGGTCCTGTTTAAATAATATTTTAATACAGTATCATGTTTAGTTTTAATTAGTTCTTAAGTGTAACACAAGATATCAATGAAATTAAATTTATTCTAAAAAATATCGTAAATTCTAGGGGTGTTACATTATTCCCTCATAAAAAAATTCCTTCATAACTTCATAGAAATTTCCGTGTAAAATAATTATCTTAGGTCTTCTTCATTATATTTTTTAGTTCCTATGCATCTTTCTCCATTTTTTGATTTCCCAAAGTAACTTTACTAGATATTTGAATTATTCTTAAATACCTTCTATCTACTATAAATAATTTTTATGGGTTATTCATATTAAAATAGTTCATATTACAATTCCATTTCCTCATAGGTGATAACTTTCATCCTGTTTTATATGTACTTCCTTAATAATGACATGTAGATCACATCATGCACTTTTGAGAGATTTGGCAGCACTTCTAAATGATATGAAAAACATATAATTCATTCAATGATTTCAAAGGGTATTATGTACGTGTGACTTAGTTTCCCTTTCTTATTGAACCTTATAACACCCTTCCATGGTGATCTTTTCAAGAAAACATGATCACCCACTTAGAATGACAAATCTTCCCACTGATTATCTGCATAACTCTTTTATATACATTGGGAGACACAAATGGGATCCTAAATACAATTTTACTTTGATTTTTTTTCTTAAAAATTTCACAGGCTAATGAATCTGCTTTAACCAAATTCATCCCAACAAGTTAAAGTATGACACCTCTTACCATATAATGATTCATATCTTGCCATTTGAATACATGAATAGAAATTATTGTTATAGGAAAACCCTCTCAATGGAAAATAATGACCCCACATACATTGAAAGTCATGTGATTATGAACTTAGTATGTCTTCTATTACGTAAATAGTCCTTTTGGATAGTCTATCAATTTAAGGATGGTATGTCATGCACAAATGGAGATCAGTATCAAGATCTCATTAAAGGCTCTTCCAAAAAGTTTGATATATAATGGGGATCATGACGAGGATCAATTGAAAGTTCTAATCTATGATGTCTTAAAATTAGAATAATATAGATCCTTTTGAGGTGATAAAGATATAAATATTTTCTTATAGTGTGGAAATGTGTATATTTGTATAGGCAATCAATGATAACCAATACTATATGATTCTTTATTGGAGTGTTTGGCTATCCTATGACAAAGTTCATTTTCATTTCAATCCATTTATACATAGAAATAGGAAGATTTTACATTCCAACTCAAATATTCTATCTCATATATTTAACTTATTGACAAACCCAACATATTAATACATAATCAACAATTTACTACTTTATGTTATCCAATAAAAAATGTTCCCTCATATATCTATACATATTTTTTCAACTATAATGTATAGATAAATTTTAGTTATAATCATCATCCAAAGATTCCATTTATTTTGCAGGTATATATGGAATATAAAATCTCTTACCAAACATTCGAACATCATCTTCAAAAACAAAGTTTGGTAATTTCCCATTATTAGGTTGGAATTTCCTGAAGGCCTTCATTTTTTATTATTTTGATAATACATCTTTTTAGGGGTGGGGGGAACCCTTAAAAGGCTCAAAGGCTTCGAGACAATTAAATGACTTGTAGGTATTAGAGGAAATCACCCAGACAAGACACTTGGAACTGCTTCTCCCCATCATATGTCATGATATCAGCACTCTACCATCACAAGGATGGTCGAATACTTGTCCAATGAAAAGATTCAAAAGCCCATTACCAAGGGAAAAGCCATACTCTATCATTATTCCAAATATTATTAGATCTAGTTATGTGAATGTGCTTGCCCTAAGTCCTCATCTGAAGCCTTTTCCCCTGGTTTTCTAACTGGTACATCTAAATTTATGTGGCCCGAAGACCTTGGGGTGCCCCTAAGGCCTTAAGGTGGCCTGAAGGCCTTAATAATCAACTGGACTAAAGGCTTTTGGGGGTTTGAAAGCCTTTATGGACCTGAGAACCAAACTGGTGGCCCAAAGACCTAGATGAATGGATAGTTCTGTTTGTAACAGTACAGAATAGAAACTACTACAAAGCCTGCTATAGTGCCTGCTACTATGCCGAACAGAAAATGATACAGTTCCTGCTATAGTAATATTACAATGAAAAGATTGAGAATGTGTGATTTATCACTTCTCTTAATAATAATCAAACCAATATTTACTAGATCTATGAATATAGGATCCCTTTCAATCCTCTTTTGGGTCATAATTCAATGACCTTTCCTACTCAATGCATTTTCTAACTTATTTTATTTCCCTATGAGGTAGTGTATTGAGAAATCATAATCATTTAATAGCTTGATCCATCGTCTTTGTTATATATTGATCTCATTCTGTGGAGAGATTTATTTTAGGCCTTTATAATCTAGGTATCTCTCACAAATATCACCATAGAGATAATGTCTTCATATATTCAGTGAAAAGATTACAACTACCAACTAAAGATCAGGGGTTCGATAGTTTTTTCATTATTCTTAAATTTCCTTGATTCATATGCAATAAATATAAAAAAATTTATTAGGACACAACCAATTCCCTTTTTTGATGCATCACTATATATCACAACCACATAATTTCTTTGTGGTTGAGTCAAAATTATATTATTGACAAATATAATCTTCATTTTGTCAAAACATTCTTTATAGAGACCCTATCCATTTACAAATATCATTACATTATTTTAATCATAATTATACATTAGAGTACAAGCCAAGGATTGTAATGTCTAGTGTCTTTGAAGACTAGGTACATAAAACTGAAACCATGGAACTAATCAAAACATTTTTTTATTAAATCCTAAAATTGAGCTCCTAATGTCCATTATGATCAAACATATTCCTAGCTTACCTGGGGAACACATGAGAAAATGGATGAGCTAAATATCCTATAAAGGGAATAACCATAAGAACAACGCATCAGCACATGGTATAGACGACATGACATGATGATATAAAAAGGAATGTAACATATGGAATCATGACATATAACACAGAATCATATAAAAATGCAGTAATATTAATGTGGAAGTAACATAAAATATGAATTTATCATGAGTCAAAGCAAACCTCCATGACCGTTGCACGTGGTAGCACAAGCCAAGGCTAACTGCCAAGACCGTCGCACATGGTATCACAAGACAAGGCTAACCACCAAGACCATTGCAAATAACATCTCATGAGAATAAAATTTACCCAATTAATTAGATCCCCATATGGTCTCATCCATATTAACTTTTCATGAATATGATTTCCCCCAAAATAATCATACATAATCAATCATATATCAACATAAGTGTTACCCATGGAATGAATTGGGTACCATAATCATATCATAAAGCATAACAAATGGGTGTATCATAAAACTGTCCATGAAATAAAGAAACTAAAAAAACAAGGAAATTCATAAGGTAAAATATGCATTTATCATGGAAAGTTATTTCAATTAGAAGTGGAAACATGTAAGAAATGTTTTTAAAAAAATTTATCATTAAAACATCTTTGTGCGGTTTTAAGGAAAACATTATCATGCCTTTAAAATAGAAAATGGAAAACTTCTCAACATAAAACCCGAATTGAAAAATATGGTTTTCATAATAAAAAATTGATCTATAAATACAATGGTGTTTTAAAACATAATATATTGTGCCCTTGAAATAGGGTAAGAATTCAGGGTGTTCCCTCAAAATAGGTTTTCTTATCGGGAAGTATTGAGGAGGGAATCACATAAAAACATGTATATAACCAATATAAAATCATGAAAGGGTCTTGATAAATAAATTTGGAACACATACACATAATTTTGAATATTAATATAAATATATAATATACCTTCATTTTGGTAAAAGAAATATAAAGAAACCTGAAACAACAAAGACGGTTTGGGTAGAATCCTTTATAGATTATCGGTATGGTATCAGGTGTACTTAAGAGGGATTAATGAGATATAAATAGGTTTAGAATCAGTTATAAATCATGATAGAATTAGGGGGGAGGTGATAAATCATTCCCCATCATTAGGTATCACACATAAAAGGTCATAACATAGGGGACAGTCTTGAAAAAAAGTGAAATAGAGAGCGTCCCTTACCTTAACTCTGATGGTGTGCTCCACTTGATATTATGAACCTGAATAATAAAAGTAGGTTCATTAATTAATAATTAGATAACCTATTATATATGAAAATTATTTATTATAACCTTTTTAAGTTCATTCATGACCTTTTTTGAAGGGTTAAGTGGTTCAATTTCATTATTCAGGTCCGTTTGTCATCTTGGTTTTTATGATCCGCTTAATTATTTTCATGAATGGAGAATCATGTGAAATGGAGGTGGTTTTCTAGAATTGGAGTTATATTTTATTATTTAAAATTTATAAGGTTACATGGTTGTAAATTTAATTGTGTTAATTTGAGTAAATTTGAATCAATATATAAAACATTAGTGATAACCTTTTGGGTTTATTAGCTGTTTTTAATAACTACAAACTCATTTTTCATTATAATTTAATATCATGTGTAAAAAAAGATTATAGAACATTACATGGAATATATTAAATAATAATCTAGTTCAACCATAAAAACAATGGTTTTATGAAAAGAATTAAAGATGGTAAAATAAATTGACAACCCATCATCCTTGAATGTGGTAAATTTTTACATCTTGGATAGTGTATTTAATACTAGAATAAAAGGAGATTAAAGGAGAGATTATTATAACATGTTGAATTATCATAAATAAGTTCTATTACATGTATGGTGTTGGAGGTTTCATAACATTTGGATGAGGATAGGTAAGCATAGAAATGAAAACCAATGAACTTGAAAAGAAAGTAAAAGAATTTAAAAGAGGAATTTACCACTTGAATAAATCTTTATTGAGAGCCTCTTAAGGGGAGGGGATTTGGAATTTTGAAGATAATAAGGGATGTTGGACTTGGGGGAAGATCTTGGAGAGATAATTTTATAGGATTTAGGGAAGGAACAAGTTTTTAGAGGACTGAAGAGATGAGGTAAGTAGGGGTGGTATTTATTGTGGAGAAGAGGAGGGTTTTCATAATATTTAATTACTTATTGCTTTAATTTCCCACAACACCACAAATAGTGATGATTCCATGACCAACAATAGTAATAAGTTCATGTGAATTCTAACCCATTGGTCTTACATATGCCGAACATCATCCATGACTCTAAAAATCATGTTTTAAGAAAAATTTTGAAAATTATTGTATTTTACTATTCATAAAAATTTCATGTATTTTATAAAAATAAAAAATCACCCTATCCATTTTTCAACATGTTGAATCAAAAAATGACCTCCCTTTTTAAAAAAAAATCTAAATATGATTAATTTATTTCATAAATAAAATCATAATTTACTTATAAAATACATATTTTAAAAATATAACTGATTTTATAATGTTTTCAAAAATTAACATAAGGTCTTATAAAATTATCTTAAAACTAGAAGACATAAAATTAATAATTTATGAAATATTTTTAGGAAAATAAATTTTTATTTAAATTAATTAATTAATTGTAATTTATTATTTATGACTTACCAAAATACTAACACATTTACCATGGTCATATTATTACTTATAAGATGCCTAAATTTTATTTATACATTCATGGGTGAGGTTAGTATTATTTTGGACGATTTACTATTCATAAGTGTCACTTTAATATTCATAAGGGTTGGTTACTATTCATAAAAAATTAATTTTGGTCCATCAGCCCCCAAAAAACACCCTAAATGAAACCATGTATGTCAAATTTTTTAAATTCAAGATGCATAAGTGGATAAATTATATTTAATGGTCACATAGTATTTAGTATCATGATATATAATTATTAATTTGATTATACTATAAGGAATAAATATAATAAGGGAATTCCATTGATAAAACATTGGGTCATCACATTATTCCACCCTTATGAAATTTATCCCTCGAAATTTTGTTTTGCATTCTAAGCCATAAATAGCTGTGGGTACTATTCACTCATTGCCTCCTCCAGTTTCCATATTTCCTATATATACTTACGGTTCCACCATAGTACATTGACCTGGTGAGTGGTATTGTTACATACAAATTTTTCTCTACGATCCAAGATCTTTACTATCTACTTCACATAAGAATGATCATTCTCCAACTGTACCACCTCTGAAGAGAGTACATGTGAACAGTCTAGTATGTTCTTCCTTAAGAGGGGTATAAGGAAGTAATTGTATATTTTATGACATGGTAGGTGGAAGTGCTAGTCTATAGGCCACAACTCTGAATCAATCAAGGATCTCAAATGGTCCTATGTACCTTGGAATTAGATTTCCTTTCTTCCCAAACCTCATGACCTTATTCTATTGAGATATGCGTAGAAATACCATTACTCTAACATTGAACTCAAGGTCTGAGCGATGATTGTCTTCATATCTCTTTTGACGAATTTGGATTACCTTAATGTGATACTAAGTTCTTTTCACCTTCTCTACAATTTCTTCGACCATTTCAGGTCCTAGAATCTTACTCACACTAACTACATCCCAACATGCAAGTATTCTGCACCTTTTCCCGTATAGGGCTTTGTATGGTTCTATTCGAATTCTTGAGTGGAAACTATTGTTAGAAGAGAATTTGACCAGTGTAATATGTTGTTCCCATCCTCCTTTGATGTCCATAGAGTATGCTCTCAACATATCTTCTAGTGTCTGAATATTTTTCGTAGATTAGCCATAATCATGAGGATGATAGGCCGTACTGAAGTTTAGTTCAGGGTTTAGAGCATGTTGAAGACTTTTCTAGAACTTCGAGGGCAATCTGATATCTCTATTGGATACAATAGATAGTGGAACTCCATGCACCCTTATATATATCCATTAAAATTCATCTAATTAGAAGTCCTCTCACATTGCGATAAAGTGAGATGCCTGTGTTAGAGGATCCACAATGAACCATATATAATTGTTTCTTATATATGTCCTAGGAAGTCCTTTGACAAAGACTATAGTGATGTTCTCCCACTTACATGTTGGAATGGGTAGTGGTTACATCATCCCCTTATAATTCAATCTCTCATACATCACTTCTTGACATACCTGACACTTTGATGTATACTCATCAATCTATTTCTTTATATTCTCCCACCAAAAGTTCTCTTAGAGATCTCCATACACTTATGTACTCCCTGAGTCAATATAGAAGGTTAAGATATGTGTGTCTTTCAAAATCTCATTATTTATCTCTGGATTTGATGGTGCAAAAAATCATGACCCAAATCTTACAACTCCTTCATCATCAATCCTATGCTCATAATATTTCCCATTTCTAATGGATTCCACCCTTTTTTTTAAATTTCCACATCTTTTCTTTGAGAATCCTTTATTTTCTCCAAGAGCGATGGTTGAGTAATCATTTGATAAAGGATTGATGATGTACCTCCCTTAATTATTCCCATGTCCACCCTCTGCAAATCTAAGAAGATTGGATCCTTTTCAATTGTCAATATTGATAAAGATGCAAGATCCTTTATACTTTGAGCATCTTCCACCTTGTTTACCTTTCAGGGATGTTAGTGGATTGAGTAGTTATAATCCATGAGGATATATATCCATCTTAGTTGAAGCATATTATGCTGTTTTTATGTGAATATATATTTGAGAAACTTTTGATCATAATATATCTCACACTTCTCCCCATAGAGATAATGCCAACAGATTTTTAACACAAAGATCACAGGAACCTACTCCAGATTATACATAGCAAAGTTTTTCTCATGGATTTCCAGCTGCCATGAGGCGTAGGCTATCAATTTATCAAATTACATCAGCACACAACCTAATCCCTTCTTTGAAGCATCACTCTACACCAAAATGATTTCTCCCCTCATTGGGAGTGTGAGTATTGGCATAGTGATAAGCCTCTTTCTCAACTCCTTAATGAAGTCTTTACATTCTTGATTCCAAAAATACATCACCCCTTTCCGTTTCATAATGGTCATTAGGATTTAAAATCATGAAAATATCTTACTAATTCATCAATAATACCTGGCTAGACCCAGAATGTAATGGATCTCCATGGAAGGTGTTGTCCCAATCCACTCTTCAATTTCCTTTTTCTTAAAATAGTCCATAGATATCCTTTTGTTGGTGATAACATGCCCACGAATGATACTTCCTCTATCTAGATCTCACATTTATTGTGATTTTCAAAAATATTCTCCCTTTTTAAAGTCTTCATCATAGTATTGAAATTCTCCTCATGTTCCTCTTTTCTCTGGGTGTATATTAGAATATCATCGATAAATACTGCCACAAATTTTTAAAGGTAATCTCTAATGAATCTATTCATTAAGTTCACGAATATTGATAGAGAATTAGTGCGTTTGAAGGGAATCACTATGAATTCAAAGTGTTCATACCTCATTCAAAAGGCATCCTTGGGAATATCTTCCTTCATCACCTTTAATTAGTGATATCCCGGCGGGAGGTCCACCTTAGATAAATAAGTGGCCCCACGAAACTGATAAAACAAGTCATCTATCTAAAGAAGGGGATACTCGTTCTTTGTCATGATTTTGTTGAGATAATGATAATAAATGAAGAGAAACATTGTTCCATGCTTCTTATTGATGAATAGGACTGGATCACCCCATGCTGAAGCACTCAGGTATATAAAACCCTTCTCTAGATTCTCTTGTAACTACTTCTTTAGCTCTTCCATCTCTATGGTGGCCATTCTATAAGGTTTCTTTGATATAGGCCGTTATCTGTAAATAATTTCAATTGTGAACTCAAACACTCTAACAAGAGGAATTCCATTAATCTCTTTTGGGAAAACATCAGTGTAATCCCTCTTGATGGGCATATATTCGAGTGAGATTCTCTCCTTTGTCTCAATTATTTGAGCTAGAAATGCTTGCTCGTATGGAATTAATATCCACACTTGATACAATTATTCTAAAAGAGATTCACCTTCGTCTTTACACATTAATAGAATTAGAGGATGCTTTAAGATGTGAAGAGTGATATCCCTTTTAAAATAGTTGATGTTGGATTTTTATAAATATATACAATCCATTCCCAAGATAACATCGAACTCAACTATAGGAAGTTTGAAATGATTAATTGGGAGGTTCATTCCACAAACATTTATCAAGGAGGTGTTATAAACCATGGATGCGATAATATCCCCTTTCTATATTCTCATAGATAACATATCCTCCAAATTTTGAGGTGGTGTTTGAATAGTTCTACTAAACTTGCTTGAAATGAAAGAATGCGTAGAACCAGAATCAAATACTATATTCACAATTATTGAATGAATAACTGGCGTACTTGTCACCACATCATTGTCCAGATCCACCTCAAAATTAGTGATAGAATATTCCCTTCCTTATTACCTTGGAGGTTATTGTTGATTCCCTTTGACAATCCTTGGCTTACAAAAATTGTTCGCATAGTTCCCATGTTCCTTGCAGTTGTAACACTATAACCCTAGTTGAGAGTTTATATTATCCTTCCTTTCTTCTTCCACATTAGCGGGATTCTTCATATCCCATCATAAATTTTTAGCTAGATTTCCCAAACTTCCACATTTGAAGCAATTCATGGTTCCCTTTATATGTCTCCCAAGATGATTCATACCACAAATTTTATAAATGGGGTGGTTGAAATTATTCCATTTTCATATGTGACAAAACTTGCAAGATATGAAATGATGTGTAGAACCAGAATCAAATAGTACATTCGCAATTCTTGAATGAATAAATTTTGTACCCGTCACCACATTTTGTTCCAACTCCACCTCATTAGTAGTTATAGAATAAGCTCATCCCTCTTTCCATGGAGGTTTTTTTTTATTTCCTCTGACAACCCTTGTCTTAGGGAAATTGTTTGCATAGTGACCATGTTCCTTGCCCTTGTATCACTACACCACTAGATGTACATTTATATGAACCATGGTTTCTTCTTCAACATTAGAAGGATTCTTCATATCCTATGAGTAGTTTTTATCCAGATGTCCCATCTTTCCACATTTGAAGAGATTCATGGTTCCCTTAAGATTGGTCCCAAAATGCTTATTCCATCAATTTTTACACATGGGATGGTTGAGATTCTTCCATTTTCCTCTGATACCAAATGTCAACCATTCCATGTTTAAAATATGTTGGAAGAAACATCTTGTGTGTTTTCTAAAAAGAACCATGAATTAATTCCAATGTAGAAAGTTTGGACATCTGGCTAAAAATTGTCAATTGTATATGAATAATACCGCTAATGTGGAAGAATAAAGGAAGGTTCATTTAATCGCTCAGCTAGTGGTGTAGTGTTAAAATAGCAATGAACCTGGGAATTATGTGAGAAATTTCCATAAGCCAATGGTTTTATGGATCCACCTCAACTGTAACACCCCAGGTAAATAAAGAATATGACATTTCATATTTATCCATATTTGTGAATAAAATATTTAAATGACTTTAAAGGGGACGCTATGCTCGATGGCGTACCCAACACGCAACAACGAGTTTCTTGGGAATCTTACGTTGCACTCTAATAATAAAATAATATTATTTTAAATGGTAGTTAACATGTAGCCATTGTTATGGCGGGAATGGATATAAATAACTAAAATATGATTATATATGTTTTTAAATGTGTTTACATTTATCCAATAAAATCTAAAGGCTTAAAATACTGAAAGAATTCAATTATAGGCGTATATGCCCTAGTTTTCACTAAAGGTTCACTTATCGCCTTTTAATGGAGAACCATCATTAAATATAGTTTTGTTCACTCTTATAAATTCTATTGGACCAAATAAAACTCTTCTTAATAATCGGGACATCAAAATTTACTTTGTGTAAATTTTTGGTATCTTTCCGATAATGTTCATTTTTTTTAATGAATTGTGTAAAATGTTGACTTTTAATTCAAAACCTCTTTTTAATCTAATTTATTTATATGATTAGATTATATTTTGAATTGGTTTTAAAGTGAAATTAGAAAATATTTTTACCATTAAATCCAATAGTGGTCGTTGGAATTAATTTCACTTTGAAATCAGACTTAAACTAGTGTCAATCTTTTGATAATTATTGTTTTATAAAAACACGCTATTTGCTCTGACAGCGGGAATTAATTATTAAATTAATTAATGTGACTAATATGTTTTGATTTTTTTAAAACATACTTCATTTTTGAATTCGGAATATCAAATATAGCTTAGGGTGAAGTTTTGGTATTTTTCTGAAAAACTCCAATTTTTGATGAATAGTGAAACCACTAAGTGGTAATCAAGCAAACTGATTTTTCAGTTAAATGAAAGTTTACCACTAATTTGTATTGAATTTTGCAAATCCGACATACATGGTTGTCATTAGTATGAAAAATGTGGTTCAATGGGATGAAAATAATTTTTTGGTGAATAGTAACTTATTAAGTTTTTAATCGCGATTAGTGGTAATTAGTGTAATTTAAGGTAAAAATGATATTATAAGAATGTGAAAACACAATGACACTTGTCCTACACATATTGGGTGAGTCATGGCCGACCAAGACAAGCCATGGGCCAACTTGGGGACCCCATGGATCCACTTTGGTTGGGAAATGACATAAATAACGTTTTATTTAATGTAAAAGTAAAAATGACACAAACATGATATGTTATACTAAAAGAATTTTTAAGTCGTGATACACAAGTCCAAATTTTGATTATAAATAGTCATTGGAAAGATAAAAAGATTTCCTACATCATAGTATTTTTTTTATAATTTTTAGACATTAAATAAATTAAATTATTTATGACATAATAATGATGCAACGATGACATCATTATTTGACGATTTAAATAAAATGGAAAGATAATGTAAAATCTATGAACTACACATGTCCAAAACTTATTGGATGAGTGGATTTCGAAGCCTTATCACCTTATCCACGAATTAAATCAATGTGGGACCTTTTAAAACCGAAACACATTTTCAAATAAAGTAATATTTCTTTACATTCCAAAAGTGCCCCTCCTCTCTTCTTATAAAAGGCCCCCACCTATACCTCATTTCACACACCCCTCAAGCCTTTGGCTCGGCAAACCCCTGCCCATTTACTCTCTCCACATCCCTCTACTCATCCTAGAGGATTACCTTTGGGCATAATCCTTTCAAAGGAAGCCTTTAGGCTCAAATCAAAAGGAGTTACACTTTTAAAGGTAATTCATTCTCTCATGTTCATTTGTTTTATTTTGCTTCTCCAACCCCCTAAACTCTTTTTTATTTATTTCTTTTGTAACAAAACTAGTATCTTAAATATACTAGGATGTTGTTATAAGATTTATTCGAGCTACACTCTCACACAACTACATCAAATGGTTAAAGAACATACGGTTTCCGTGGATGGTGAATTTCTGCCTCCCGAAATGATGATTGTTCAACATTCTTTTAACACCTTCAAAGGTGGACATTATGATGTCACTATTTTTATATATGATATATAATATGTTTATGTTTTACTTATGCTTCTGTATTTTTCATTTTTTTCTTACCTTTATGGCTTCCATTATGGGTATACGCGATATCTTCATTTTAGAAAGTGCGGACTACCGCCCCCTCAAAGTGATGTGATTCGTTAATACCATATGTGGGACGTATAAAGGATGGAACTATGATATTATATATGATATTATACTGGATTATAATATACCTTTATATCATTATTATTCCATTATATAAAATACAAAATAGAAATGAAAGTAGCGTTCATGCGTACATACGGCTTACCGTCTCCGTGAACGGTGCATTTAATTTCTTACCTCTAAATGATTATGTAACGTTATAAATTAATGAATGTACTGGATATATATGAAATATATGATATCTAAATCATGAATACAATTCTGGATATAATAAACATTTGGCCACACGAACAACATGTAATTGTAAGAAGTCCACTTTCGACTTTGGAACCAAACATCGACAAAACAAATATTATTAACTTAAATGATTACATAATGTTTATGACATGGTAATAAGTGATATAAAAGGAGTAATGAACTTGAAAAATGTTCTTAAGGAAGTATAAATTAACTCAAGTTTATTATTCAGGAGATTAAAGAACGATCGAGTCAAGTCGGACCCGAGGTAAGGGATCCTACTCCTCTCTTTCTTTTTAAGTACACACTTTTATGTCATTCCTTTTAAAGCTCATATTTCTTGTTATTGGGATGATATTTTATATTAAAATTACTGTAATATTTATGTTCATGTGATGAGAGACCATATTCTCTCTCATAAATCCATTTTGGATGTTTTGAGTGGCGCCGTTAGGCTGCCGAACTTTCGTAAGAGATCTAACCTCTCTCTTTCTTTTTAAGTACTCTCCTTTATGTCACTTCTTTTAAACTCCTCCTTGAAATATTGGGGGATTTTATTTTATATTACACTTGCTGTAAATTCTATTGTAATATGATGGGATACTCTGTTTGATCTCATCAATCCATATTCGGATGTTTTATGTGGCGCCGTTAGGCTGCCGAGTTTTCATAAGGGATTTTTCATCTCACTTTTATTCCCGTGAGATTTATGATACATTCTCCACAAATTCCATTGAGTGGTGTATGTACTGCCCATTATTTTACTCTTTGTGTAATATACTTTCGTTTATGAGTATTTACATCAATGACCTATTGTATTTCTTTCATGGGGTGTATGTTTTGATAGATACCCAAGTCAGTAATGGAACCTTTCACCCTCCTCTTTTTTAAAAGACTTATTTTATTGGGTCTTTTAATTTAAATATTTTTATGTTGGGATATGTTCTCATACATCCTTATTGATGTAAATTTTATGTCCATGTGATGAGATACACTTTTTATCTCTCATCAACTCATTTTGATGTGATGCCGTTAGGCTGTCACGGGAACTTTTTAACCCAATTTCGATTTCTTTGGGTTCAACTTGTAGTCATTGAATATGTTATCCATTGAATATGTGTGAATGACCTTTTATTGTTTTACACTTAATATCCACTTATATTGGGTGTATATATATTTTTCACACATATTTTTGAGATTTATTTGTCCTTAATTTAAGGATACCTTCTTTATAAGGGATTTCATCACATTTGACATTTATATTGAGGGTTCATTGTTGTTATGCACCAATTCACTCTTATATGGTGTATATACATTCCTTTGGAGTATTATATCATTAATCCTTTTATTCTCATGATATTATAAAGTTCTGACTAAATGTTATTCCTCGATTATTGTATTCAAGTGTCTCTAATTTTGGTAAAACCCCTTTAACCAAAATATCGTTTTAAATGTTTTAATTATTTGTTCTTATTAATATCCATGTTTTCAAAATGGTTTTAAGGATTTATTTATATGGATATTAATGGTTTAGAATGTTAAAAGATTCAAGGTGGTATGGGACACTTTGATTCAAAAATCTCTTTATTAA
The DNA here is from genome assembly GCA_963277665.1 of Viscum album. Classification (NCBI taxonomy): domain Eukaryota; kingdom Viridiplantae; phylum Streptophyta; class Magnoliopsida; order Santalales; family Viscaceae; genus Viscum; species Viscum album. The sequence goes on from OY728159.1 coordinate 1,044,765,454, forward strand.
ATGTTTTAAATGGTTTTGGAAATGGTTTCTTTTTGAATGGATTCATTATTTCAATATCCTAAAATGTTATATTGTGATTGAAATGTGGAAATGTTATGTTTCCTTTATTAATGTTTATGTGATACGATTATGTTATGGTTCTTGGGCATTGTTATGAAGAACGGGTGGTTCCGTGATAATCTAAGGGCGGGTGAGCCCGATATAGCTCTCCAATGCATTGGGTAACGTGAAGGAGTGAAACGTTAAGGTTTCTCTGAAGAGATTTAGGGAATATACTGTGATGGGTATTCCAAACGTAACCAGGAGGGTTACTCCCCACGTAAGAATGTTATGAATGCCTCAAGTTACCTTTATGTCTTATGATTTCTATGATTTATTCATGATTTGATATGCCTATGTTTTATGGGTAAAGTATGATTTCATTCTTATGTATACATGTACTCATGTTTCTTTTCCATATCTATATATCCCTTAATGAGCTTTTTATGCTCATCCCAAGTTTTTGAAATGTTTTTCACAGGTCAAGGAAAGGTTACATGATGTGATGATAGTGTCAAGGATGTGTCAATAAAGAATCCATGTTTTATTTTAAATATGTTTCCGTTGATGGGAAGAATGAATACTGTCTTTTATGTAACCACTTTGTTTAAATGTGGAATGTAATGCAAGTTTCATGATCTAATTCTCTAAAACTCTAAACCTGAAAAGATCCTCAATGTGTAATCTTGTAATAACTCAAGATTAAGTAAGGTTTAAGGCTAGGGCCTTATAGTTGGTATCAAAGGTCGGTTTAGATAACTTTAGAGGTTAGGGTATTCTTTAAGCATAAGTGAAATTACCATAATGGTTAGGATTTCAGAAAGAGTCCCAGTTTTAGATAAAGTGAATGAGTAAGTGTATCTTAGTGTTTACCTTCCTCATTAGTACATGATGGTTTTGTTGATATACTCACACTGACATTTCTATTTTTAGTGAATGGATGGATCTTGCAGGCACCAAAGAGACAACAGGTTTGAAGGAAACTACGGTGGTTCTCTGATTAAGATACTAGATAAAATGGAGGATTCAATGAGGAAACTCGTGGTTGTTCTAAACCAAATATCAAGGAGTCATGATCAACCACTTCAACCTTGGTGAGTTCTCTAATGCATCATGTACGAGATGGCCAACTCGATGTGGAAATTCAGGTAATAATTATTAAGGTAACCATTAGGGTTTTTATGATACTTAATTTTTAGGTAATTATGGGTTACTCTATGATATGATGGAAAATGAAAGGAGTGAGATAAACTTGAGGTTAAAATATGTTGTGATTATTCTTGATGATTTTTTTCTCATTTTGGGGAATGTTTTAATAATTATATAGTTTTGGAAAAAGGACAACACGCAGACCGTGTGACTACCCGTCGCGTTGGACAAAGCTGCGGGAATCGAACCCACAACCAAAGTGTGACTGGTATTTATCGCCTACCACTGGACTACATGAAGTCACTGGTTAGTTTGGCTGATTCTTTCTAGTAATATGATTTTATTAAGAGTAAGTTCATTTTGGGTTATTTATGAAAATGATTAACCTATCTTGGAGGATATGTGATTAGGTTAATTACTTTTCAATACGAGACTTTAGGGGCAACTGATGTTGTTTGGAGATAAATGTTACGATTTAACTTGGAAGACTATGTGACTAAATCCTTCAAATATTTGGGTTTCAATATTATATTGGTTTACTTTGAATAATTTTATGGACAAATTGTTTATCGGATGGTCCTCGTTGAACTTTGGGTTTTGTTGGACAAATTTTGGAGATTAAGAATAAATTTTCTTTTTAAAGGGTTATCCTTTTCTGGATTATCTAACCTTGTACTAAACTTTTTGGTTTTGGTTCTGGTTAAAGCCTAAAGACATGGGAAATATATATTTCTCTTTTGTGGATTAGGTGATTCTCTAGAAGTTGATTATAGTACTCTTAATTTGAACAAGTCTTCTTAAATACTCGCCTTTTGGAGAAAATATGAGTTTGTGTAAGGAATATAATAAAAGTTGAGAGTCAACATGATAAGTGATTATGTTTCCTTATGAATAAATTCCTCAATAAAAAGTAACTTAAAACAAAAATGTTGTCTATTAACTTTTCCTACTGGGGAATCGAATACCGTTTAATCCATCACAAGTTTGTGATTTTCTCAGGGTTAACATTCTCCTAAACATGTTTTCTATCACTCTCCATCAGAACATGACCCATTGTTTTTTCCTCCATGTCCATATTTTCATACATGGAATCCTAGTATGGGTTAACTCGGGTGACCTTTGTACTTGTCTTTCTTTATTTTAAAGTGTTTGTTTTACCGACTTTTGTTCCGATGTGGGACTTTCAAGGATGTTTCCAAGCGCAATTTTAAAATTGCGAGGACGCAATTCCAAAAAGGGGGGAAGGATGTAACACCCTAGGTAAATAAATAATATGACATTTCATATTTATCCATATTTGTGAATAAAATATTTAAATGACTTTAAAGGGGACGCTATGCTCGATGGCGTACCCAACACGCAACAACGAGTTTCTTGGGAATCTTACGTTGCACTCTAATAATAAAATAATATTATTTTAAATGGTAGTTAACATGTAGTCGTTGTAATGGTGGGAATGGATATAAATAACTATAATATGATTATATATGTTTTTAAATGTTTTTACATTTATCCAATAAAATCTAAAGGCTTAAAATACGGAAAGAATTCAATTTTAGGCGTATATGCCCTAGTTTTCACTAAAGGTTCACTTATCGCCTTTTAATGGAGAACCATCATTAAATATAGTTTTGTTCACTCTTATAAATTCTATTGGACCAAATAAAACTCTTCTTAAGAATCGGGACATCAAAATTTACTTTGTGTAAATTTTTGGTATCTTTCCAATAATGTTCATTTTTTTAATGAATAGTGTAAAATGTTGTATTTTAATTCAAAACCTATTTTTAATCTAATTTATTTATATGATTAGATTATATTTTGAATTGGTTTTAAAGTGAAATTAGAAAATATTTTTACCATTAAATCCAATAGTGGTCGTTGGAATTAATTTCACTTTGAAATCAGACTTAAACTGGTGTCAATCTTTTGATACTTATTGTTTTATAAAAACACGCTATTTGCTCTGACAGTGGGAATTAATTATTAAATTAATTAATGTGACTAATATGTTTTGATATTTTTAAAACAGACTTCATTTTTGAATTTGGAATATCAAATATAGCTTAGGGTGAAGTTTTGGTATTTTTCTGAAAAACTCCAATTTTTGATGAATAGTGAAACCACTAAGTGGTAATCAAGCAAACTGATTTTTCAGTTAAATGAAAGTTTACCACTAATGTGTATTGAATTTTGAAAATCATACATACATGGTTTTCATTAGTATGAAAAATGTGGTTCAATGGGATGAAAATAATTTTTTGGTGAATAGTAACTTATTAAGTTTTTAATCGCGATTAGTGGTAATTAGTGTAATTTAAGGTAAAAATGATATTATAAGAATGTGAAAACACCATGAAACTTGTCCTACAACTATTGGGTGAGTCATGGCCGACAAAGAAAAGCCATGGTACAACTTGGGGACCCCATGGATCCACTTTGGTTGGGAAATGACATAAATAACTTTTTATTTAATGTAAAAGTAAAAATGACACAAACATGATATGTTCTACTAAAACAATTTTTAAGTGGGGTTAAACAAGTCCAAATTTTGATTATAAATAGTCATTGGAAAGCTAAAAAGATTTCCTACATCATAGTAGTTTTTTTATAATTTTTAGAAATTAAATAAATTAAATTATATATGACATAATAATGATGCAACGATGACATCATTATTTGACGATTTAAATAAAATGGAAAGATAATGTAAAATATATGAACTAAACATGTCCAAAACTTATTGGATGAGTGGAGTTCTAAGCCTTATCACCTTATCCACGAATTATATCAATGTGGGACCTTTTAAAACCGAAACACATTTTCATATAAAGTAATATTTCTTTACTTTCCAAAAGTGCCCCTCCTCTCCTCTTATAAAAGGCCCCCACCTATACCTCATTTCACACACCCCTCAAGCCTTTGGCTCGGCCAACCCCTGCCCATTTACTCTCTCCACATCCCTCTACTAATCCTAGAGGATTTCCTTTGGGCATAATCCTTTCAAAGGAAGCCTTTAGGCTCAAATCAAAAGGAGTTACACTTTTAAAGGTAATTCATTCTCTCATGTTCATTTGTTTTATTTTTCTTCTCCAACCCCCTAAACTCTTTTTATTTATTTCTTTTGTAATAAAACCAGTATCTTCAATATACTAGGATGTTGTTATAAGATTCATTCGAGCTACACTCTCACACAACTACATAAAATGGTTAAAGAACATACGGTTTCCGTGGATGGCGAATTTCTGCCTCCCGAAACGATGATTGTTCAACATTCTTTTAACACCTTCAAAGGTGGCCATTATGATGTCACTATTTTTATATATGATATATAATATGTTTATGTTTTACTTATGCTTCTGTATTTTTCATTTGTTTCTTACCTTTATGGCTTCCATTATGGGTATACGCAATATCTTCATTTTAGGAAGTGCGGACTACCGCCCCCTCAAAGTGATGTGATTCGTTAATACCATATGTGGGACGTATAAAGGATGGAACTATGATATTATATATGATATTATACTGGAATTATAATATACCTTTATATCATTATTATTCCATTATATAAAATACAAAATAGAAATGAAAGTAGCGTTCATGCGTACGTACGGCTTACCGTCTCCATGAACGGTGCATTTCATTTCTTACCTCTAAATGATTATGTAACGTTATAAATTAATGAATGTACTGGATATATATGAAATATATGATATCTACATCATGAATACAATTCTGGATATAATAATCATTTGGCCACACGAACAACATGTAATTGTAAGAAGTCCACTTTCGACTTAGAAACCAAACATCGGCAAAACAAATATTATTAACTTAAATGATTACATAATGTTTATGACATGGTAATAAGTGATATAAAAGGAATAATTAACTTGAAAAATTTTCTTAAGGAAGTATAAATTAACTCAAGTTTATTATTCAGGAGATTAAAGAACGATCGAGTCAAGTCGGACCCGAGGTATGGGATCCTACTCCTCGCTTTCTTTTTAAGTACACACTTTTATGTCATTCCTTTTAAAGCTCATATTTCTTGTTATTGGGATGATATTTTATATTACAATTACTTTAATTTTTATGTTCATGTGATGAGAGACCATATTCTCTCTCATCAATCCATTTTGGAAGTTTTGAGTGGCATCGTTAGGCTGCCGAACTTTCGTAAGAGATCTAACCTCTCTCTTTCTTTTTAAGTACTCTCCTTTATGTCACTTCTTTTAAAATCCTCCGTGAAATGTTGGGGGATTTTATTTTATATTCCACTTGCTGTAAATTATATTTTAATATGATGGGATACTCTATTTTATCTCATCAATCCATATTCGGAAGTTTTATGTTGCGCCGTTATGCTGCCGAGTTTTCATAAGGGATTTTTCATCTCACTTTTATTCCTGTGAGATTTATGCTACATTCGCCACAAATTCCATTGAGTGGTGTATGTACTGCCCATTATTCTACTCTTTGTGTAATATAATTTCGTTTATGAGTATTTACATCAATGACCTATTGTCTTTCTTTCATGGGGTGTATGTTTTGAAAGATACCCAAGTCGGTAAGGGAACCTTTCACCCTCCTCTTTTTTAAAAGACTTCTTTTATTGGGTCTTTTAATTTACATATATTTATGTTGGGATATGTTCTCATACATCCTTATTGATGTAAATTTTATGTCCAAGTGATGAGATACACTTTTTATCTCTCATCAACTCATTTGGATGTGATGCCGTTAGGCTGTCAGGGGAACTTTTTAACCCAATTTCGATTTCTTTGGGTTCAACTTGTAGTCATTGAATATGTCATCCATTGAATATGTGTGAATGAACTTTTATTGTTTTACACTTAATATCCACTTATATTGGTTGTATATATATTTTTCACACATATTTTTGAGATTTATTTGTCCTTAATTTAATGATACCTTCTTTATAAGGGATTTCATCACATTTGACATTTCTATTGAGGGTTCATTGTTGTTATGCACCAATTCAATCTTATATGGTGTATATACTGTCCTTTGGAGTATTATATCATGAATCCTTTTATTCTCATGATATTATAAAGTTCTGACTAAATGTTATTCCTCGATTATTGTATTCAAGTGTCTCTAATTTTGGTAAAACCCCTTTAACAAAAATATCGTTTTAAATGTTTTAATTATTTGTTCTTATTAATATCCATGTTTTCAAAATGGTTTTAAGGATTTATTTATATGGATATTAATGGTTTAAAATGTTAAAATATTCAAGGTGGTATGGGACACTTTGATTCAAAAATCTCTTTATTAAATGTTTTAAATGGTTTTGGAAATGGTTTCTTTTTGAATGGATTCATTATTTCAATATCCTAAAATGTTATATTGTGATTGAAATGTGGAAATGTTTTGTTTCCTTTATTCATGTTTATGTGATACGATTATGTTATGGTTCTTGGGCATTGTTATGAAGAACGGGTGGTTCCATGATAAACTAAGGGCGGGTGAGCCCGATATAGCTCTCCAATGCATTGGGTAACGCGAAGGAGTGAAACGTTAAGGTTTCTCCGAAGAGATTTAGGGAATATACTGTGATGAGTATTCCAAACGTAACCAGGAGGGTTACTCCCCACGTAAGAATATTATGAATGCCTCAAGTTACCTTTATGTCTTATGATTTCTATGATTTATTCATGATTTGATATGCCTATGTTTTATGGGTAAAGTATGATTTAATTCTTATGTATACATGTACTCATGTTTCCTTTCCATATCTATATATCCCTTACTGAGCTTTTTATGCTCATCCCAAGTTTTTGAAATGTTTTTCACAGGTCAAGGGAAGGGTACATGATGTGATGATAGTGTCAAGGATGTGTCAAGAAAGAATACATGTTTTATTTTAAATATGTTTCCGTTGATGGGAAGAATGAATACTGTCTTTTATGTAACCACTTTGTTTAAATGTGGAATGTAATGAAAGTTTCATGATCTAATTCTCTAAAACTCTAAACCTGAAAATATCCTCAATGTGTAATCTTGTAATAACTCCAGATTAAGTAAGGTTTACGGCTGGGGCCTTATATCAACAATAGTGATAGAATATTCCAATCCTTGTTTCCACATAGGTTTTTCTTGATTCCCTCAGACAGCCCTTGGCTTAGGGAAATTATGCACATAAAGCCCATGTTCCTTGAAGTTGTAACAATAAACCAATGGCTGCGCATTTATCTGAACCTTCCTTTCTTCTTCCACATTAGTGGCATTCTTTGCATCCCATCGATAATTTTTAGCTAGATGTCCCAACCTTTCACATTTGAATCAATTCATGGTTCCCTTTAGACAGCTCCCAATATGCTTCATACCACAATTTTTACACATGGGACGGTTGACATTCTTCCATTTTCCTCTGATACTAAAATTACAAGATATTAAAGAATGCATAGAACCATAATCAAATAGTATGTTGACAATTATTGAATGAATAACTTGTGAACCTGTCACCACATTGTTATCTGGCTCCACATCTTCAGTAGTGATAGAATAATACATTCCATTCTACCTTGTAAGTTGTTTTTAATTTCCTCAGAAAACCATCGTCTTAGGTAAATTGTTCGCATAATGACCTTGTTCCTTGCATTTGTAACACTACAGCACTAGTTGAGAATTTATCTAAAACTTCCTTTATTCTTCCACATTAGCAGGATTCTTCATATTAGGTATCTTTTAGTCAGATGTCCCAACATTCCATATTTGATGCAATTCATGGTTTCCATTAGACAATTCCCAAGATACTACTTCCCACAATTTTTACACATGGGATGGTTGAGCTTGTTTCATTTTCCTCTGATACCAAATGTAACAACTTGGTCCTAGTGATAACACAGACACACCCCCTTTAATATTGTCATCGGGTACTTGAATTCTTCATATCCCATAAGCTTTTTAGCTAGATGTCCCAACCTTCCTTATTTGATGCAATTCATGGTTCCCTTTAGACAGCTCCCAATATTCTTCTTCCCAAAAAATTTACACATTGGATGGTTGATATTCATCCATTTTCCTCGGATACTAAATTTAAATGATATTAAAGAATGCATAGAACAAGAATCAAATAATACGTTCACAACACTTTAATGAATAACTAGTGCACCTGTAACCATATTTTTGTTTGGCTTCATATCAATAGTAGTGATAAAATAATACCTTCCATTATACCTTGGATGTTGTTTTTGATTACCTCCAAGAACCCTTGGCATAGGGAAATTGTTTCCATAATGCCCTTGTTCCTTGCAGTTGTAACACTACACCACTATCTAAGTGTTTATATAAACCTTCTTTTCTTTTTCCTCATTATCATGATTCTTCATATCCCATCTGCAGTTTTTAGCAAGATGTCCCAACATTCTACATTTGAAGCAATTCATGGTTACATTTAGACAATTCCCCTGATAATTCTTCCCAGAATTTTTACACATGGGATGGTTGAGATTCTTCTATTTTCCACTGATACCAAATGAAACAACTTGGTCCTAGTGATAACACAGACACACCCCCTTTAACATTGTCATTGGTTCATTGCCTGTCAAGTACCAGCAGTTTCCCCACAGACACGTGGTCCCCAACCTGGGGCTCACACATGTGCCTGAACGGGTCATCTAACTAATGATAGTCACCATAGGCTACCACATCTCCTTTCCAATTTGATTTTCCTCGCTCACACACACCTTGAGAAACTTCCCAGAAGGTCAACCTTCCTGATCACTACTCCAGGCTAACCATGCTTAACCGTAGATTTCTTATCAAGAGGCTCCTGAAAAGGAAGGTGCACCTTTTTGACACGAGTCTTATCATTTAGTAATTTAACCCTTTATCATTCTAGGGTGTTATATTCCCACCCCCTCCTTTAGAGAACAATGTCCTCATTGTGGACCCTACATCTCAACACAAGAATTGCACTGCACTTAATGCTGGATACCACCTCTAATACCAACTATAGTGACCCTAGAATTTTACATATAACATTGCATGATTTTAAGAATATTTAAACATCGAAGTACAAGAATACGATTGTAAATTCGAGTGTCTTGAAATTCTAGGTACATAAAATAGAAAACATTTAAATAAATAAAACATTTCTTTATTTAAAATTCAAATTGAACTCCTAACTTCCATTGTAGTCAAACATCTGTATTGGGTACCCTGGGTAACACATGTGCAAAGGGATGAGCTAAATAGCCCAGTAAGGGAATAACCATAAGAAAAAATCAATAGCACATGGGATAGAAGTCTTGACATGATGATATAAAAAGTCATATAACATATTAAATCATAACATATAAACAAAGAATTAAATAAACTTGGAGTCATAGTAATTTGAAAGAAACATAAAACAAGACATTAGAATGAGTCAAGGCTAACTGCTAAGACCATTTCACATGGTAGAATAAGCCAAGGCTAAGCACAAGGAACGTTGCACATGGTAGCACAATCCAAGGCTAACCCCAAATACTGTTGCACACAATGCCTCATGAGACTTAAATTTTCCAAATTCATTGGAGTGATATATGTTTTCACCCATATTAGCATTTCTTGTTTATTTTTTCCATGTAAATAATCATATATACTCAATCACATATAAATATAAGGGTTACCCATGGATTGAATTGGGTACCATAATCATGTCATAAAGCATAACAAATGTGCGTATCATAAAAGTTTTCATTAAAGAAAAGAACTAAAATATACATGGAAATTAATAGGAAAAAATTGGCATGTATCATGGTAATTGATATCAAGTATAAGTTACAACATTTAAGAAACGTATTTAAGAAAAATTAGCATTAAAACATTTTTGTGTTATTTTAAGGAAAATACTATAGAGCATTTAAAATAGAAAAGGGAATAATCCTTTATATAAAACCAGAAGTAAACCAAGAAGGTTTTTATAATAAAAATCATTTTTTATAAATACAATGGTGTCTTAAAATAGAGTATATAGTGAAATTTAAATTGTGTAAGAATTTAGGAAGTTCCCTCAAAACAGGTTTGCTTATCAGGAAATATTGAGGAGAGAATCACAAAAAAACATGTATACCACCAAAAAATAATGATGAAAGGGTATTGATAAATAAACATGGTACATTTAAATATAATTTAGAATATTCACATAAAAAATAAGATAAATTCATTTTGGGAAAAGAAAGAAAATGCAACACGATGGAAAAAAAGAGGTTTGGGTGGATTCCCTTATGGATTGTTGGCATGGAATGAGGTGTAATGAAGAGGTACTAATGAGAGATAAATTGGGTTTATAATCATAATGAATGTATTAGGGAGGTGATAAATCATACCCCATCATTAGGGACTACACATAAAATGGAATAACAAAGAGGACATTCTTGAATAAAAGTGAAATAGAGAGGATCCCTTACCGTAAGTTTGATGGCGTTCTCCACATGATATTAATGACCGGAATATTAAATTTACGTTCATTAATTAATAATTATAGAAAAACATATATATCTAAAATATTTATTGTTACCTTTTTAAGTTCATTTAGGACCTTTTTTGAGGGGTTAAGTGGTTCAATTTCTTTGTTCAGGTACATTTGTTTTCTGGATTTTTACGATCGGTTTACTTATTTTCATGAATGGAGAATCATGAAAAATGGGGATGGTTGTCCCGAATTGGAGTTATATTTTATTATTGAACATCCAAAATGTTACATGGTTGTAAATTTAATTTTGATAATTGTATTGATTTTGAATAATTATATAAAAAATTGGTGATAATCTTTTGGGTTTATTGGCTGTTTTTGATCACTACGAACTCATTTTTCTTTATAATTTAATATCATGTGTAAAAAATATTATAGAGCCTTAAATAAGAAATATTACATCATAAAAGTGTTCAATCATAACCAAAATGTTTTCATGACCAGAATTGAATATGGTAAAATAAATTTAAAAACTATCATCCTTGAATGTGGTAAATTAACACATCTTGGGTGGGGTCTTTACTACAAGTATAAAACAAGAGTATAAAAGAGATGAAAATAACTTATTCCCTTATCATAACAATGTTTTAGTACATGTAATGTACTAGTTTTTTCATAACATTTGGATGACGAGAGGTAAGGATAGAAAATAAAACCAATAAACTTGAAAAGAAAGTAAACGAATTTAAAGAGGAATTTACCACTTGAATAAATCTTCCTTGAGAGCCTCTTATGGGGAGAGGATTTGGTATTTTTAAGCGAATAAGGGATTTTCGACGTGGGGGAAGATATTGGGGAGATATTTCAATGGAATTTAGGTATGGTACAAGGCATGAGAGGAGTGAAGGGAAGAGGTAATGAGCGGTGTTATTTATAGTGGATAAGAGGAGAATTTTCATAATATTTAATTCCTTTGTTTATTAATTTCCCACAAAGCCTAAAATAATGATGATTCCATGACACAAATTTGTGATAAGTGCATGTGATTTCGAACCAATTAGCCATACATCATCAAATCATCATCCATGACTCTATAAATCTTGTATTTATCTTAATTTGCAAATTATTATATTTTACTATTCATCAATCACTCATGTATTTTAGAAAAATCCAAAAAAATCACCGTAACCATTTATCAACATTTAGAATCCAAAAATGAACTCTATTTTTCAATTCTAATTTTTTAAATATTTTAAAATTAATTTTTAATTAAAATCATAATTTACTTGAACAATACCTATTTTGAAACTATAAATGATTTTATAATGTTTTTAAAAATTACATAAGGTCTTATAAAATTATCTTAAAACCAGAAGACATAAAAATGTTAATTTATGAACACATTTTTTTAAAAAAAAATTTATTTTTAATTAATTAATTAATTTTAGTTATTTATTTATGACATTCAAAAAAACCAATACTTCTACTATGATCATATTATCACTTATATGATGCCTAAATATTATTTATATATTCATGGATAATTTTACTATTCTTTTGGGAGATTTACTATTAATAAAGGTCATATTACTATTCATAAGGGTGCGTTACTATTCATAATGGTAGGTTACTATTCATTAAAATTTATGTGTGTGCCATCAGACCCCAAAAAAAACCATGAACGCAACCCTGTATGTCAGATTTTCGAAATTCAAGACACAGATGTTGAAACATAATGTTTAATGGTCGCATAGTATTTAGTACTATTATATGTCATTTCTAATGTGAATATACTATATGGAATAAATATAATAAGGAAATTACATTGATAAAACATTGGGTCATTACATTCTTCAAATAAATTTTTTTTAAACAAAGTTAACCCCTCTACATGATAGCCTTGTCAATTGGTAAGATTATCAAGAAACATTATGAACAAATCACTGATGGTAACCTTCCAAACCCATAAAACTATATGCCTTGGTTATGGTTATTTGTATATGCCATTATCTAACTACATTAGTATTCAAATAATCAAATGATATTCCATCCTTGATGACAATATTTTCAAGAAAAGAAAATTCATGAATCCAAAAATCAAACTTACATAATTTCTTATGTAAATATTTACTTCTAATAGTATTAAGTATGTTTTGAAATTGATTCTCATAGTCATTGTTGATTTTATAATTCAATAAAACGTCATCAATGAATACCACAATTAAAAATATCAAGGTATTCAGTGAAAACTCTAGTCATTGGTTCCATAAAAATGCAGGGTGGATTAGCAAATCCAAATGGAATTACTATAAACTTGTAATGTCCACACTTCATTGAAAAATGTTTTCTTTATTATGTATTCCATCATTACACACAATTAATGATACCCATAATGAAAGTAAATATTTGAAAAATATTGGGTTTCTTGGAGTTGCTCAAATAGGCCATTAATTAGAGGTAGATGATACTTGTTGTTTATTATAATATCATTTAGTTCCCTATAATCAATGCATAGTCTCATGGATCCATCATTCTTATAAATGAAGAGAGCAGGTGATCCCCTTAGAGAAACACTAGGGGAAATAAGTCCCTTATAACTTAACTCCTATAGTTGTTTCTTTAACACCACTAGTTGTAAAGTCTCTATTCTATTGGGAGTCCTTTATATTGTTCTTATATTAGGTTTTAATAAATGGAAAAAACAACTTCACATTATAGGATATATCTAAGTAATTCCTCAGAAAATAGATCAATACAGTCTTTTAAAATATGACTATTTTAAATTTAAATATTACATTCCCCACCAGTATATTTTTTCCCTTGTTCCTGAATAATCTCATTTAGTATAGCTTCTACGGGTGGATCTGGATGTGACTTGGTTAAAGAATTCGCTTCTCTAAAGATAAGGAATTCCATATCTTCATCACAAATAGTAATTTACGTGTTCTTCTTATAAATTTTGGCACTATATTTTGAGATCCAGTCCATACCAAGGATTATATCAATGTCAACCTTAATAAGTATTGAAAATAAAGAATTTTTATGTGTCATAATGAGGACTATGTGGCACATCCTCATCACAGTGTGACTTCCCATAAGAGAAACAAATAAAAAATATCTTTTAAAATTAAATGATAAATGTCTATTTTTTTGACAAATATGTAGATATTAAAGAGTTCAAGGATATATAATCAAATATATCATTAGATAAATTTTAATATAGGATTAAAGTACTTTCCACCACATCATTAGGTACATCGACCATAGTTATATTTATCTCATAAGCTTGGCCTTCTCCCATTGGCCTCTTCTCTATTAGATTCCCTTCAGGATTGGGAATTCGATGTGAATAATGCCCAGTTTATTTACAATTTAAGAAATGGGAAATAATGATTTGTTTATTCCCCTTATATTAATCTAAAAGATACTACTTATCTCTAAACATGAAACAAACTCTCAATACCCTCATGTATTTCATAGAGTGATTGTTTCCACAGTTTTTATAAGGTGAAAATTGGTGTGTTCTCTTTTTCTTCTTCTTTGATGCATTCCCTTTTTCATGGGGACTGTATGACCTCTTATTCTATTGATTTCCCCTGAATATGTAATAAATATAGAATTTATTCTCTATTTTGACGTCATATAAAACAACTTCATCATATGATGAAAACTTTTAAGAGGCTAGTGTCATTCGGAGACATGAAATAATACCTTTAATAAAATGGTCAATCAAGCACTCTCTGTTGTGTCTATAATCCTTAGAATACCAAGATAGCCTTATAAAGGTAGCTTCATACTCCAAAAAACATTCTTATTCCTTTTTCATTAAGATAAAGTGATTTTTATTCATTCCAGGCTGTTTCTTGTGAAGGAAATATTTATCAAATAATGTCTCCTTAAAATCATACCATTCTATGATTTCTATTTTATATTAATCTCTATTATTCTAGATCAATGACCTCCATTGATCAATATCTCCTTTCAAAGAATGCACATCAATTGTAACCATTTCATTTCCACTAAATCACAGATCCAAAAATATCATCTCTATAGAATTAACCCATTTATCAACAACCATTTGATTAGAAGTACCACAAATTAAGGTAGGATTCTATCACATTAAGCGATACAACATAAGACAATATCTATATATAATGTTGATTCAATAATGTTTCTTTCAGACTCCAAACTCATCTGAGTAGACTCCAAGTTCTCTGAATTCGGACTCCAAAATCTTCTGAGTTCAAACTTAGAGTTCTCTGAATTCAGACTCCAAAATCTTCTGACTTCAGGCTCCGAGTTCTCTGAATTCAAACTCCAAACTCTTACGCGATCAGACTCCGAGTTATCTGAATTCAGACTCTGAACTCTTACGAGATCGGCCTTCGAGTTCTCTGAATTCATACTCCAAACTCTTACGAGATCAAACTATCAATTCTCTAAATTTAGACTCCGAATTCTTACATGTTCAAACGCTGAATTTTAAATAATTCAGACTCCGAACATTCTAAGTTCTGGTTCGGAATTCTAATGAATTCAGACTCCGAACATTATATGTTCAGATTCCTAATTCTTATGAATTTAGATTTAGAATTTCCTTGAAATGTAGACGCCGGAATTCTATAGAATTCAGGATCTGAATTCTCCTAAAGACAGAATATAAATACCTATGTATTATAGACACTGAATGTGTTCTTGGTTAAACTCTGAACTTTCATTTTTCCCTTCACTAAAAAAAATTATTTTAGTAATGTAACTATATATTTACTTACAGATATTTTGGTTATAAAATTATGTTGTGCATTAAGTTACTATCAAACCTGTGTTTTAGTTACACATGTATAGGTCCCACTAAAATTCAAGGAAAATATGACAATTAAAGGAGGGTGTCGAACGTTGTCGTGCCTATAAATAGGAGCTCATTTGAACGAGCTCAAATAATGACTTACTGACGGTTCTATGACTCTGGAGATAACATGTTGTTAAATTTATTTCTATAGAGAGACTCTCATACCTTGTTTATAATAAACGTCTTATTCAGGCATTCTTCGTCTGACTCCGAATGTTGTTATGTACATTCGAGGGATTCCATGGATAGAAAGACAGATGTGTTGACTACCTTAATGGTTGAGGACTTCCTTACTGAGTAAGACATAGATTCCGACTACCTTGAGGTTGAGGGATTGCGGGTATAGTAATACAAACTCAGATATTCATATTGAGGGCTTACCCTTGTGTTAGTATGATATACTTTCTTGAAAGTATAAATCAAGGGACCGTTATCCAAGATTTTTGTACACCCTACTCTTTGGGTTAAAATATTTACTATATGATACTTTTTTTTAATGTTTTCTACTGCATTTTGATTTTTAAGGAATGTATAAGTATCTTGTAGTTTCTTATACTTGTACTCTAATTAGTGAGATTCTATATGCTTTAAGGTATAATCTTTATCTTTGTAAACTTGTGATATGTTTCATTTCCAGAACCACTTTTCCGGAATCAAGCATGTTTGTAGAACATAGAGGTTTTGTGAATTTATCTTGTTTAACTTTGTTAAACATAGTTTTGGAAAAGGTTAAAAATGAATGTTTTTGTACCAACTTTAACGATTCTAAATGAATTTTTAATGTATAAAATTCACCCACGATATATTGAGAATCTATATCATTAGATACTTCATTCAGTATCTTCATTCATTATTTCAATCCTACAATTGTTATCAGAGAAAGTCTCTGAAATAATTATATTTATATATAAGTTTCCTTTCACATGTTTTCATGGTTCAACATTTTTTTTCTTAGAAATATTTTTCTTTGTATAAATTTTTTACTAACAAGTTTGTGTAGAATGATATTTTTTTCCTCAAGATGATAGGAAACAATTTTGGTTCCATAGACAACCTAAATCCTACTAGAACACCTATTTTTGATGGAAATGAATATGAATATTTTAGAGATCTCATGAATACATTTATTCTCAATACTATTGTAGATAATTTTGTTATGCTTAATGGAGGATATATAATCCATGACAAGGAAGTTAGTACTTTCCCCAAAAAAGAAAATCATTAATATCAACTGAATTATAAGGTACACAATACTTTACTTTGTTCTATAACTAGAAATATATATAGCCAAATTTCATCTTTTGAAGTAGAAAATTGTATTTGGATAAAACATTAAATTACACACTTTGGAACTTCCAATGTTTTTGAAACTAGAAGAGCCATGCTCAGAGCTGAATATCATGGTTTCTACTTTCCTTACGGAGAACCCATATGTATGGTGAAATAGAGATTTATAACTATTGTTAATAGTTTACAATCTATGGGTGAGAAAGGATTAGATGATTAATTTCTTGTGGACAAAATTATAGAAATCATGACCAATGAATGGGAATATATGAGTACAAATATAGATGAGAATAGAAAACTTACTCAGATATCTCTTGATGAACTTTTTGGAACTCTTCTTCAACACGAGACTAGAATTAAGAGAGATACTGACAATATTAAGAAGAATAATGGAAATGGAAGTGTTGATTTTACTACAAATTCAAATCATATGAAATCCAAGACTCCTGAGAGAGTTACTAGATCTAAATCTAAGAAGTTTGTTATTCAATATGATTCTAGTAGAAGTGAATCTTCAGAAAATGAGTTATCCAATCTTGCTCGATGTATGAACAAGATTGTTGGACAGAATAATTTTCAATCAAGATACAAGAATAATTAAAGGAAGGATAAGAAATACTCATAAGTAACTTGTTATGAATGAAAAAGATCTAGACATATAAGACCATATTGTCCTATGCTCAAGAGAAAAAAAAGAAAGGAAAATCATTCTGAGAGAAAATAGAAAGAAGTACTAAAAAGCTAAATCTAAGAAAGTTCTGAAAGATAATGACACCTACAGTGCCAGTGGTGGGGACTCTTGAGATGAATCATGAGATTAAAAATCTTATAGATAAAATAATCTTGGTTTATTATCCAGACTACCAATTGAAAATCATTTCTTAATGTATAAGGTACACAATAATGAATCGATCGCCAATATATCATTAAATAGTAATAATAATTACTATGAATACTCAGATGAAGAATCCTTTTCTGATGAAGATGATACTTTACCTACCTATGAAGAAGTTTCAGGGTTTGCTATACTCCTTGAGAATGAGAATTCGAAACTCAAGAAAAAGCTTCATAATGCATATTCTAGAAATAATATTCTTACTAAAGAAATATCATATCTTTATAAAGATCTTGATAAGAAAATTTTTTATTTTTAAATTATTTCAAAAAACCATGAGGAAGTAAATTCTAAGTATGATAAACATTTTAAGGATCTAGAAAAGGTATTTTCTAAGAAAAATGTTTTCGAGCCTAACTCTAGCTAAAAAACAATTGTTTTGGAAGATAAGAACGTAGTTATAAAACTGAAATTAGAAATGTTTTCATTGAGGAAATGTTTTTCAAACATTACCATTTGTAAGGAATATTTTGATAATATGTTTTCTCAAATCTTACCTCTAAAGAATAATTTTGGTATTGGTTATACTAGTTCAAAACCATTTTTTTGTAACAACTATTTTGTTCCTCAAAGTGCTCCATTCTGCACTAAGTGTATGTGTGGTGGGCATTGGGCAAGAAATTTTTCCCGAAAAAAAACTCAGTCATTAGTATTTCATAAGGCTTATTTTACAATGAAGATGTGGATTCTTATGATTTTTCTCTCTAAAGTTTTTGTGTCAAAGAACTTTTGGATTCCAAAAGTCTAACTCTTGTATTTTTAGGAAAATAAAGATTGTACCAACAGCAATACATGGTACATGGTTAGTAGATGTTACCGACATATGACTAGTAACAAAAACTACTTTGAAAAGATTATCAAGATGATGGGAGGAAACATAAAATTCATAGATAATGCTCAGGGAGAAGTCATTAGTATAGGTAACATCATTGGTCTTGGAAAAATTTTGATTTCAAATGTTTTATTTTTTAAGGGTCTTAAGCACAACCACATTTGCATAAGCTACCTTGTGAATTTTAGGAATGACAAGTGCATAGTACACAATTCCAAGGAATATTTTATTCTTTCTTCCCATAGGTAAGATAATGTATACACACTAATCATATAAGACCTTAGAATCGCAGACTTACCATGCCTTAGTGCAATAGAAGATCATTCTTGGTTGTGGCATAGAAGGTCAGTTCACTGTAACCATAAGAACCTATGTAATCTTTTAAAGAAAATACTAGTTAAGGATATATAAGAGCATAGATTTGATTCTTCAGAAGTTTTTGATCCTTGTCAATATGACAAGAAACATAAATAATTTTTTAAATAAATCGGTGAAGTCTCAACCACTGATGCATTATAGTTAGTGAACGTGGATCTTTTTATTCCAACACAAACTGGATGCATTGGAGGAAAATATTATGTATTTTTCTTAGTTGATGACTACACTAGATTTATGTGGGTCTATATTCTATCAAAGATGTATGAATCTTTTTCTTATTTCAAAATTTTTATAGATCAAGTTAAAAATTATAAAAACCTTACATTGAAAAATATTCTTAGTGATCATAGAGGAGAATTTAAAAATTATTTTTTTGAATCTTTTTTTAGTAGAAAAGCCATTAATCATAACTTCTCAGCACCTAGAACACCTCAAAAAATGTTGTTGTTGAAAGAAGAATCACAATTCTTCAAGAGATAACAAGAACCATGTTGAGTGAATATTTTTTAGCCAAATATTTTTGGGCTGAAGATGAATATACTGCTTGTTATACCATAAATAGTTTTTTGATTACACCGTTTCTTAATAAAACTCCTTATGAGTAATGGAATGGTAGAAATCCTAGAATTTCCTACTTCAAGGTTCTTGGTTGCAAGGTATTCATTCTGAACACTAAAGTTATCCTACACAAATTCACACCAAAATCTTTTGAAGGAATTTTCTTAGGATACTACACAACTTCTAAGGCTTATAGAGTATTCTATAAAAATGCTTGTACTATTGTAGAAATAGTACATGTAAAATTTAATGAAACTGGTCCTTTTGTTTCTAAAAAACCCCTACCTACATCTTTTGATATTTTTTCCAAAACTGATTATCAACCCTTGATATAAGATCCTTCTGATAAGGAAAATGTATAAGAGGATATTTCTGAAACATTTACCCCAGAAGACTTCCTTCCCTATGTTGATGAACAGGTTTTACAAAACCCAAATCAGTTGTTTCATAAGAATCATCATAGTGATAGTAACATTGGTGATGTAAATAAACCTGTAATGACTAGAAGTTCAATAAGAAATGAAGTAGAACATCTGGCATTTCATTCCCATTTAGAACCAAAAAGCACTGATGATGCTTTAGGTGATGATGATTCGATAAAAGCTAGGAAAGATGAACTAAATTAATTCGAAAGGAATAATGTCTAGACCATGGTAGAAAGACCTATGGAATGTTCTGTGATTAGATTCAAATGGGTCTTTAGAAATAAGTGTGAGGAAAATGGAATCATAGTAATAAATAATGCTAGATTAGCAACTAAAGGTTATAATCAGCAAGAAGGAATAGACTATGATTAAACCAATTATTGAGTAGCTAGACATGAATCTATTCATAATCTACTTGCCTTTGCACCATTCTTCAATTTCAAAAATTTTCAAATGGATGTTAAATGTTCTTTACATAATGGTTATCTTCAAGAGGATGTTTTTGTAGAACAACCTCTTATTTTTGAAGATACAAAACATCATGAACATGTTTTAAAACATACCAAAGACTTGTATAGACTTAAAAAGGCCCTTGTGCCTGGTATGATAGACTTACATGATTTTTTCTTCAAAATAATTATGTGAAGGGAAATTTTGATCCAACAATTTTTATAAATAAAGATATGAAAAATGTTTTGATTGTTTATATTTATGTTGATGAAATTATATTTGGTTCAACTCAGAAATCATTAACTAATTCTTTTGCGGATTTAATGAAATCTGAGTGTGAAATGAGTATGATGGGTGAGTTAACATTTTTCCTTGGTTTTCAAATTTCTCAAAAAATAGAAAGAATCTATATATCCCAAAATAAGTATATTCAAGAACTTCTTAAAAAGTATTGATATGACAACACTAAGAGTTTAAGTACTCCCATTGGTACCTGAACTTCACTTGATCTTAATGAAGCTGGGAAACCAGTAGACCAAAAATCTTTTAGAGGTATGATAGGATGTCTAATTTACTTGACACCTAGTCATCCAGACGTAATTTTTTCAGTGTGCTTTTGTGAAATATATCAATCCAATCCTAAGGAATCTCATTTAAAGGCAGTGAAAAAAAATTCACTATATAAAGGGAACCATGGATTTAGGACTCTTTTATACTTATAGAAATTATTTTGTTTTGAAAAGTTTTTCGAATGCCAACATTGGTGGATATAGAATGGATAGGAAAAGTACATCCAGAACTTTTCATTTCTTAGGAGATTCCTTATTTTATTCTTCAAGAAAAAATCAACACTCATTAGCACTTTCCACTACTGAAGTTGAATATGTAGGAGCTGGAAGTTGTCATTCCCAAGTGTTGTGGATCCAACATACACTCACATACTATTGTATGAGTGTTACCAAAATACAAATTTTGTGTTATAATACTAGTTTCATTGACTTAAGTAAAAACCCTGCACATCACTCTCATGCAAAACACATTGAAATTAGGCATCAATTTCTTATAGATCACAAACAAAAAGGAGATATCATTCATCAATTTATAGGAATGCAAGAACAACTTGCTGATATATTCAAAAAATTGTTTCCATCTGATATATTTTAATACATTAAACAGATGATAAGAATGATAATCGTAAGGTAATATTCCTTGTTAACATCATGTTGGAACCTATCATCTTACAGTAATAAAAATTTTTTCATAGGGGGAGTACATTTGTTTGTTATTAGTCTAAATTTTGTTCCAAATTTTCGTAATGAATATTTTCAAAAAAAATTATTGATGATTTTCAAAATTTTCGTATAGATGGTTTTCCAAAATTTCATAACAGAGATTTTCAAAATTTTGGTAATGAAGATTTTCAAAAATTTTGTAATGAATATTTTCTAAATATTCATAATGAATATTTTCAATATTTTTGTAATGAAGATTTTCCAAATTTTCGTAATGAATATTTTCCAAATTTTCATAATGAAGATTTTCAAAATATTTATAATGAAGATTTTCGAAATTTTCGTAATGAAGATTTTCCAAATTTTTTAATGAATTTTTAAAAAAAATATAATAGTCTGTTTTTCTATTTTTTCAAATTTTTTGAATCTAAATTTCTTCAATAATATTTTTTCTTCTCTATGAATAATCTTCCTTGCAATCCGAAAGGTATGATTCTCTCTTGTGTTTTCATAATCATTTTTTACTTGTTGGTATTTTAATTTGTTTTACATTTTTTTCAGATTCTCAATTCTTTAATTCTAAATTTTTTTCTTTAAAAACCCTCAAATGATCAGATCCATGATTTCCATCCGGCTATCATTTCAAATATAAGATCTGATCAGAAAGGTTTTCATCCATTGGATTGAGTATGGAAGGTGAACCGCCACTTGTAACACCTATATAAAATACCATCATTGGTTGTCCCACATCAAAAATAAAGCTCCTACATGATGAAACTCTTCCCTCCTACATAAACTCATTCCATATTTTCAAGGTTTTCTAAATTTCAAATGACTGTCGAAGTATCTTCTCATAAATACATGTCAGCTGTGGAGTCGATTTCTGAATGGCAGATACACAAGAAAAGTTTGGTACATCTGAATTTCCTTGCTATGTATAATTATAAAATCTCAATGAACATCAAGCTGAATGGATGGGAGAGTGTTTCTATATCGAAACTAGGAGCTCAGGATCTGGTGTATCCAGACTTTTTGGTGGAGTTCTATGAGCCATCATGTTTTTTCAAGGAAGAATGAAAAGAAAATTTTTCTTTTAAGTGAAATGGAAAGACATATTCTTTATCTTATACCATGGTATCTAGATAAATTGGAGTACCTTATGAGGGTGAGGCAGAGTTTTGTGCACATAATTATCCTAAAGTCATATAAAGTTTTGATAAGGTGAAGGCTATGACTTGCCTAGAACTTTCTAATGTAAATATTCCAAAGATTGTTCACCTATCTACAAATTGTTGGATTCTTGAATTATGTGTTCATGGTTTCATAATTCCAAGAAAAGGGGACAAGGAAACTTTGGAGAAGAGTGACATGTATATCCTGGATTTCATTGTAAATCTAGGGAAGATCAACCTGGTTAAGCATATTTTGATTACAATTGAGAATATTAAGAATGGAAATCTGAAGGCTCAAGTTATTATGTATCTGACCATTTTCTTGAATCTGATTGTTTTTTCTATAATCCTTAAAAATTCCTTGCAGTTCAAAGCCAAGGGATTGCAAAGACATTCTAGTTAGTGATGATACCTTGAAAAAAAATGAAAATAGCTTTTCCTAAGGAATCCATAGAATTTTCTGTTTTTCTAGAAGAGGAAGTGGAAGCTATACCAAAGAAACATGAAGTGGTTGAGCCCTCTAAAAAGCATGGAATGAAGAGGAAGTTGAATGAAGTATAAGTGGAAGGAAAAATCCTAGAGCCTAAAGAAGTCAAATCCTCACCTCCAAAACCTAAGAAACAAAAAACATATCCGTATGAGGTAGTAGCTAAATGGAGGGAAGACAAGAAGAATATGAATGAAAGGGAGACCAAGTTTGTCCTAGACCATGCTGAAGTAAAATCCTTGGTGAAGAAGATAGCTAAGTATATAGAAATGGAAGATAAATAAAAGAAGTAAAAGAATAAGATGACTGAAGCAGAAATTGTGAAATCTGTTCTTAAGGCTGCTAAGAAAGCCTCTGAAAGTTTTCTGGTACCACAATCATTCTTAGTTGAAGCTTTACCTGGGAATTTGAGAAAGAAGTTTGTGACTCTGAAAAAATTCCATGAAAAAGTAGTGGAGGAAAAAAAGAGGAAGAATAAGGAAGTGGATATACTGATGATCTCATTAATAAAGTTGAAGAGTTTCATGAGAAAGAAATCCCTTCTGAAAAATAGTCAATCCGATCATCTGAAGCTGATTCTGCAAAGCTTGCTACCAATGGGAAAGAGGAGAAAGGTGAAGATGAAAATCTTAAAGAAGAAGTTAATATGTTGTCTGAAGAAGAATGTTCTAATGATGATTTCATACACCCAGAGGATGCTAATGCAAGAGCTAAAAAGAAGAGATATATGAAGATAAAATTTTTCAATTGTCTTATAGTGAAGACGAATCCCCAGATAAAGAAGATATTCTGAAAGAAGATAAGGTAAAACATGTTTTATATGATACACCTACCAGGGTTCTCATAAAGAAGAAATATGTTAGTGGTTCATCAAAGAGGAAACTTGGTGATCTAGAGAATGATCCCTCACCATGTGAAGTTTCTAGTTCAGAGTCATCATCCCTTGGACATGATTTCATTGTTCAGTCTTTAAAAAATCTTGTTGGGTCAGTTCTGATATTTCCATGAAATTATTCAAGATGCTAGAAGCTTCAACATACCCAAAATCAGAAATAAGATTCAGTATCCAAGGTGATGGATGAGTTTGTGAAGCATGAGGATGATTTCAAAACCTTCTCCATAAACTACGAATCCCACATAAGATAATGTAAGAAGATGAACAGTTTGTTATGAAAAACCATAGAAGACATGATAATCCTTAATGAGTTCCATGACAGTTTCAAGGTGTCATTTGACACCGATGATGTGAAGATCAAGGATCTCACAAAAAGTTTTAAAGAATAGCCGACTCTGGAACATAATTCTTGGATTCAAGAATTGTAGTACGTGAATGGGAAGCAGTATTCAGTTTCCTAGAGTTGAAAGAGAGAAATAGATCTCGGGATTTAGATAGAAGAAAAGTTAGTCAAGTAGGTAGAGGCCTTGAAGTCTTAGTATGAAACCCATAAGGCTGAGGAAGAAAATATCAAAGCCTTAGGGAAGAAAGTAGTGGATCAGGATCAGCTTCTTAATCGTGTAGAGGAAGATCATAAAGAACTAAAGAAGCTAAAAACAATAGTTAAGAAGCTAATGACCATGGAAAAGGAAGGATAACCTTGTTTAAATATAATCTTTTATTGAATTTTCCTTGTTGTACAAGTTCTTTCAACAATAATGAAATTTTTGGTTCCTCTTTGTATATTTTGTTATCTTGTACTAATATTTTAGGTACCATATTTTCTTTTCAATTATTTGTATTCTTTTTTTGGAAGTCACAACGTCGGATAAAGGAAAAAATAATACTAAGTAAAAAAGAAATGTCCCTATGTAAGAGGGAGTTTATCTAATGGGGTGTTTTCATCAAAAAGATTTCCATTTTCAATATAATAAAAAATATCATTTAGAAAATCAGAATATAATACATAGTGGTTCCAAAGCCTAAGGGGGAGTTAGTCATATTCTTCATTGCCCATGTGTTTAGGGAGATAAGTTTTATTTTCTAATTCCTTATATTCTTTTTTGTAAGGATGTTTGTGCTTTCAAAAAATGGGGTGATTGTTGAGTCAATAAAGATTCCTTATGAAATTTCCATTCCTTCTTGTTTTGAAAATCCCTATCACGTTATCTTAAGGAAAATTTCATTTACCCTATGTTTTACATGATAATAAAAATTTTCCTTCCCCAAGGAAATTTATCCTTACCATTTTTTTCATTGTTCATATTTTGTCTATGTATAAAATTAGGTTTCATATCTAAAACCTCAAAATCTCATAATACTTAGATATAAAGAATTCTATTTTCAGGATCCGAATTATGGTTCTGAATTCTCTAGATTCAGACTCTGAACTCTTCTGAGTTCATACTCCGAGTTCTTTGAATTCAGAATCCGAACTCTTCTATGTTTAGAATCCATGTTCTCTGAATTTAGACTTCAAACTCTTTTGAGTTCAGACTCTATGTTCTTTGAATTCAGACTCCGAACTCTTCTAAGATCAGGCTCTGAGTTCACTGAATTCAAAGTCTGAACTCTCATGAGATCAGACTTTTAGTTCTTTGAATTCATACTCTGAACTCTTACAAGAAAAGAATCTGAGTTCATA
Organism: Viscum album; assembly: GCA_963277665.1. Classification (NCBI taxonomy): domain Eukaryota; kingdom Viridiplantae; phylum Streptophyta; class Magnoliopsida; order Santalales; family Viscaceae; genus Viscum; species Viscum album. The sequence continues at coordinate 1,044,791,213 of OY728159.1, forward strand.
GAATTCACACTCCTAACTCTTACGAGATCAGACTCTGAGTTATCTGAATTCAGACTCTGAACTCTTACGAGATCAGACTCTAAATTCTCAGTATTTAGACTCTAAAAACATACGTGTTCAGACTCCGAATTCTAATGAATTCAGACTCCAAAAATTCTATGTTCTGGTTCCTAATTCTTATTAATTCATACTATGAATTGTCTATGTTCAGGTTCTGAATTCTTGTGAATTCAGATTCCAAATTTCCTTGAAATTCAGACACTATAATTCTATAAATTTTAGGCTCTGAATTCTTTTAAAGACAAAATCATAATACACATGTATTATGGACACCAAATTTATTTTTGGTTAGACTCCGAACTTTCATTTTTTCCCTTCACTCAAAAAATGATTTTGGTTAAGTAACTATTTTTTTTCTTAATCATGTGTTGGTTATAAAATGATGTCATGCATTCAATTACTATATAACCAGTGTTTGAGTGACACATGTAATGGTCCCTCTGAAATTCATGGGAAACTATGACTATTTAAGGAGGGAGATGACTATTGAAGCCATACCTATAAGTGAGAGCTCTTTTGAACGAGCTAAAAATAACGACTTACTGACTGTTCTTTGACTCTAGAGATTACATGTTGTTAAAGTGATTTATAGAGAGACTATCTTGCCTTGTGTGTACTAAACGACTTGTTCAGACTTGATTCATGCGACTCCAAATTTTTCTGTGTACATTCAAGGGCGTCCAGGGATAGGAAGACAGAGGTGTCGATTACCTTAAAGATCGAGTACTTCCTTGCTGAGGAAGATAGATGTGCCAACTACATTGAAGTTGAGGGCTTTCAGGGATAGTAAGACAGACTCTGATCTTCGTATCGAGGGCTTACCCTGGTATGGGTAAGATAGAATTTCATGAAAGTATAAATCAAGGGACCTTTATCCATGGTTGTTGGATACCATACTCTTTGGTTTAAAATATTTACTACTTGTTATTTTGTTTGTTTCATGTTTTCTGCTGCATTTTGATTGTTAAGGAAATTATAACTATCTTATATATTCTTATACTTGTACTCTGATTTGTGAGATTATATACGCTTTAAGGTAGAATCTTTATCTTTGTAAACTTTTTATATGTTTCATTTCTAGAACCACTTTTCTAGAATAAATAAAGTTTATAGAACTTAGAGGTTTTGTGAATTTAACTTGATAAACATTGTTAAACATAATTTTGGTCAACGATAAAAATGAATGTTTTTATACCAACTTTATAGGTTCCAAAATAATTTTTAAAATATAAAATTCACCCACCCCCCCTCTTGTATATTGAGAATATATATCATTAGATACTACAATCAGTTTCTTAATTCATTATTTTGATCCTACATGTAATCGGATTATCCATTCAGAAAAGTTTATCTTTCATAATATGGTTAATTTTCCCTAATATAGAGATAATTTTACCAGTTTGAATACCATTTATATTATCTTCCATGGAAGGACAATATCTACATTGTTCATGGGTATTTATAACCTTCTTTATTCCATATTCCATTTATAGACAATGTGATATACTATAATAGCACATAAAATTATGAATTTTATATAATAACAAACAATTAAAAATATGGTGTGAAATTTAGCATAAATTAAAATTTATTCATTGTTAATCTCATAATCATAAACTTGGTTTCTACTGTGATACCAATATATTCAAATCATTTACAATGATTTTTAAAGAAAATTTGATTTATCCTAAGACCCTCTGGGAGTTTCAATCTAAGTTCATAATAATTCGTGATATCATGCACCACATGATGATCAGGACAAGACCAATCCACTCTTTTTAGATCTATCATGCTTTGGTACATTTATTCCACAACTACGTCAACTTGTAGAATCCATACATGGATGTATTTATAAGAAAAAAAATGTAATAAAGTTGGAACTAGAAAATTCATCCATTTAATTCACCGAATGATTCAATATATGATCCCACAACATAGCGCATTCTTCAAGTGTTGATTTGATTGGTCGTGGAGCCCAAACAGAGTTACGGATTAGAAGTTATGGTTGTTCGAAGTTGGGCTACTAAAAGTGGCCTTCTTAGATGGTTTTGGGGTGAGGTATGGATTTGCACATAGAAATGGAATCCTATACATAAAAATGGAATCTTTCACGTAAAAAAGGAATCGTGTGTGTATAATGTCTTTTCATGGAAAATTGTAATAAAATTTAATGCGCACCGACATTCAATGCATTTCTTATAAATACAAGCACACCCCCATCTTTCAAAAGGGGGACCCCGGATGTCTGTCGCCGTTATAATGTGCGTATGTCCGCATTTTCCGCGCCTGCGCGTAAATCCCCCCATCTTGCATGCCAAACATCACTTTTTCATGTAAAGGGAACAACATGACCAATTTTGCGCGCAATGAATTATTTTTGCCTGAAATAGTGCCAGGGTGCCCAATTTCTTGTGAATCAGTGTTGCACCTATCCAATTGTGAAAAATTCCTCCAATATTGTACGCAAATCCCCTATTGTGCACACAGATCCCATATTGTGTGCACACCTTCCCTATTACACGCAATCCATCACTCTTCCGTGTGAATCCTTCCCTTATGTGCATCCTCCTTCCACTTATGGAATACCATGATTTGAAACACTCCTCCACACACCATAAAACACCTTGATTCGACATTTTCCTCTTGGTTCATTTCTCATGTCGTGAGTTGAGATTATCATAATCAATCCCCCCCGAGTAACTTGAGTCGATCCATTCCTCAAGTAACTCATCTACACCCCAACATCTGACTCCTATGCTAGGTTCAACCAGAAAGGGCCACCCTTACATATGTCCCAACAACAACCATTTCTAGGCTCCTCATGCCCAATAGTACTACCTATATGACTTTAAACTATAGTGCACCATATATTCCAAACATTGGATTCCAATTGATCCACATAAGAGATGCCAACAGTCTTCTCTACATGAATATAAACTATAGTATTCCCTATTATTCAATAATATGATTCCGCTTTCTAAATATAAGAGATGCCTCCTGTGCCAATCATAAGATGCCAATAGTCCTCTCTACATGACTATAAACTGTAGTATTCCCTATGTGAAAAATAGAGGATGACTCTTTCTCTAAACATGTGATTCCTTATACTCCAAGAATAAGATGCAAACAGTATTCTCTACATGACTATAAACTGTAGCATGACCTATCATTCAATAATAGGATTCCTCTTGCTCCAAATAAGATATTCCTTATGTTCCAACCATAAGATTCATTATGCCATGATCATAGTTTCCTACCTTCAAGAGCATTAGAATCTATTCGATCATTCCATCACTCCACCTCATGATTTGCGTGTCCTTCATTAGGATCTTCATCCTCTTTCATGTATTATGGGACCCCCTAACAACCTGGTCCCATGCCACATCGTCTCACCTACTATCCTGAGCCAATGCCTCGTAATACTTTGGATGACACTACGAGTCAGGTCCTGTGTTTCGAACATGGTCAGCAGTCGAACCTCTTATGTTTGTCCCCATTTCAGGAAAACAAGATATGGATTCTTTGTTTTCAACATGATCAATAGTTATCCTTTATCCTCGCGCCACCCTCACCGCATTCCGATTGTTGAACATTGAAATCACACTTTTCATCTGCCTTTGTTCAGACTGATTCCAACGCCCCTTGGTGTTATCCCACTTGTGCACTTGTGTATTGGTGTTGGACCCAATTATATAATTCAACCCACTAGTGATTTGGGATTCCCTCATGGCCAGAAAAGAGGAATAAATTTTGGGAATCATCATTGTGTAAGCCCCATTAACCATTGCTTCTCCGTAGTGGTACCCGGGTAGCTTCATAGCATAATCCCCATGCACCATTGTCGCCCCATAGCGGCACCCGGTCATCTTCCTTGTGTAAGCCCCATCCGCCATTTCCAATCCATAGTGGTGCCCAGACAACATCCTTGCCTAAGCCCCATTCACCATTGTCGCTCCATAGCGGCACTCAGGAAACTTCCTTGCGTAAGCCCCATCCACTATTTCTGCTCCATAGCGGCACCTGGGAATCTTCCATGTCTAAGCCCCATTCCCCATTTCTGCTTCTTAGTGGGAAATAGGAACACTAATATCTATTTATTCTTCTCTTAGCCATGTTTACATGGACCCCCAATTGGATCACCTCACGACATCCCCATGTCACGGTGTTCTCGGTCCCTTCACTTCACCAAGCTGTATAGGGTGCCAGTTATGTAAGTCCAAGGGGTGTGGAGTGAACCCACCTCATCCAAGATGCAGGATGTTAAACTGCCAAGAACCTTCGTCCTCAGCATATGATGTTGAACATAGACCTCATCTCGTGCCTTGCACACTGGGGGCCCCATCCCAGACATTATCTATGCCCAATGGTCTCCAGAAGAACGAAATAATTCCTCACATGGAATGAAATCCTCTTTATTCGAGCGGCGTCTTTCCGTGGGTTAAGGGAAACCACCCTGGTGTAAACCCTTAGATTTCCTTATAGGAGGAATCACCCCTGCTAATCCTCTCTTCTTGGGTAAAAATTCCCTCTCCCGCTGGGCTTTGTCACCACCTGGGCCTCCAACCTGAAGTAAGTTCCAATCTCCATCACATGGGTTGCTAACCACGCATATGACCCTATTTCATTTTTGGGATGCCAACTACGCGTGACCCAAGTCTACTTCAAAGGATGCACCATTTGTGACATGATCGTCAGGTCATTTTTGTCTCTTGTATATCACACCGAGCTTGACTCATGTGGTCATAGATCAAGCATCGACCATGACATCCTCTTCGGCCATCATGGAGTGTAAGCCCCAAACCCACCCTAAACTACGAGGTCTTTGATCCTTGCTAAGGCGAGGAATGTAGGAAGCCTCATTGAGGTTCAAGACCACCACCCCTTCATCCCGACCACCTTCACGTCGGCTCCCACACCATCACAAACTATGGTGCATTTGATCCCTTTCTCCGAGACGTGGTATGTAGGAATCCTTCCTAAGGTTCCATCCCAACACCCATTGGTTCTAACCCCCCTTCATGTTGGCTCCCACACCATCATGAACTATGAGTTATTTGATACTTGTATCCCAGATAATGTACGTAAGAAGCCTTTCTGAGGTTCAATCCCAACACTCGGCCGCTCTGACCCCCTTCACATTGGTTCTCCAAAAACCGCCTAAACAATATGGTCTTTAATCCTTTCCAAAGTGAGGTACGTAGGAAGCCTCCATGAGGTTCAATCCCACCATCTATATGGGACACATGTCCTCCTTCAAATAGGTTCACCCACATCATGCATGACGATAAACTGTGGTCCTCAATCAGTGGTATGTCTTTGTTTCCCCAGTCAGCGGTAAGCCGTTTCACCCACCCGAACTTTGTTGAGTTTGATCCTTATCGAGGAATGGTATGTAGGAACATCCCTGAGGGTCAATCCCAATGACCAGGGGATCCTATATCCTCCTCCATGCAGGTTCACCAACCCCCATCTCACAGGAACTACATGGGTTTGATCCTTGTATCCTAGATAAGGTACATAGGAAGAATCCATGGGGTGCGGCCCCATCCAGCGGTAAGCCATTGTAACCCCATCCAACGGTAAGCCTTTGTGATGCCATCTGATGGTAAACCGTTGTGTCCCCAACGAGCGGTAATCCATTGTGATCCACCATCCGGTGATAAGCTATTGAAAACCCCAATCGGCGGTAATCTGTCATCAGATGAACTGCAAGGACATTGATTCCTTGCCACGGGGATATGAAGCAGGTCTCTTGGAGACTCAAGCCCAACATCACCATTGTCCACGAGTTGACTCCATCTCATTCTCCAACCACCTCATTAAACCATCCATCATCCATCCTGATTCTTAACCGGGCCGCCACATCCCAGTGAGATCACACCACCTCATTCCCAATTTTCTTTAATAGTAACCGGGAAACAAACCACACATTAGCCCCAACATTAGTGTTCCCTCTAGGAGTTTCACCCATCTGGTCCACTCTAATCAGTGTTCTGATTAGTCTGATATGTCTCATATAGACGTTAAACTCGTTTCATACCTTGTGTTAAACATGGGAAGCTGAGGAACACGTTGCATACATGCCTATGGCATATAATTCCCTACATTTGATGTGGTTTTCCTCGGGCTTCTGCACCCTCTAGAATCCATATAATTAGGGGAAGAAATCTAGATGCGCATGTGTCTCAGTGTCCAGACATGCCAGTGATGTCCAACATGACTACTCCCGTGACCGAAGGTTGCTGCCTTAACCGGTCCTTTTGGAATGTACCGACAGAAGCAGTGTAATTAAATGGTGTCCATGAATATATGGAACTAAGAAGAGTTTCACGAATAATGTCTTAAATCTATAAGGGAAACCTAGACTAGGTAACAAGTTCTGAGGAGGAATCCAGGAAAGGAAGAACTGACATCCCATCATCATGTTTCGATCAAGGAGAAAACATCCCTGAGGAATGAACGAATGTCGCATGCCATTATAAACTGGGAATGTAGGGCAACAAGTAGTGTGGTCATCCCCCAACAAGTCGGATACGTGCGCCTCAACAAAAGCATAAAAAACAAATAACTTCTATAAAAAACATTAGGATGTTCTTAAATACTTTTCCTCAAGGTATATCATAGGTTTATGTTCCCTAATCTATGTTTTCATTAATCCAGTTCTGAAGGTTTCTTCTAAACTTCCATGAATACCAACTCTAGAAACCCCAACATCAGTATCTTGGAGCTGATGCCTATTTTATTACATTGGTATAATATATAAGGAATCACATCCTAAAGTACTGAATAGTGTAGTAGTATTTGTAAACTATATACATACAAGATTCTTTCATGAAATTTGAAAATAAAATTACAACATACATTTTTTTCTATAAAAAAATTATTCCCTCTACAATATCGGCACACATCAATCATTGTACACATTATGGATTCTTGGGATATGGAAAAAAGGTCAAATGATCAGTAAGGGTTAAGTAAAATATATGTTTTCATGAATCCATCAACATAAAAGACATGGAATTGTAAATAACTCAATAGATAGGCCATTTAAATTGTTTGTCTATCATGATTATATAAGTCATCGTCAATATGGTAAGGTAAATAACTAAACACACATTACATTTAATCAATAACTTTATTATTAAAACAAGATAATAATAATCAATAAGGGAAGGTAAATAAATGAAAACATATTCCATTTAATCAATAAACTAATAGAGAAAATGCATCCATAGATAATATCATTGGGAAAACCTCAGGGATAAAAATAAATAAATTCTCAATGAAGGAAATGCTTTATTATTTGATGTCATGATATCATATATCAAGATTCCTCTATAATAAAGACCTTTCAAAATATTGTTTAAAAATATAGGTATTAAATATTTTAATTCAATCATATTTATTCACCTCATGAGATTATCGATTCTTCGTACTGATAATTAATTTTGGGCCCCACCCATCACTATATATCCAATTCATTCCCCATATATAGAGTGATCGATTTAATTCATGAATAATGTGACATATCATAAAATATCCATATTGATTAAAAAATATGAATTCATCGATATTTCCCTAGATAAACAACTAACTTTAAATATAGAAAACCATATATATAAATGATATATGGTTTAATAAATAAACATATACATGATAAATAATTTGGATATTTAGGGGATACTTAATGTCCAATGATCGCATGAAATTGAATATTTTAGGGGAAGTTAATTACTACAAAAATGAATCAAGTCAATGAATTTTAATAAAATACTTGATCAAAATAATCATAAACCATCTATAATAAGAATAATCATGGTATCAATACAACATATCCCCAATTAATTATAATTAATATAATGTGTGGTTATCATTGGTGAATAGAAATTCTATTAGAAGATCATTAAAAATATTTTTGAGGAAAATATCCTTTTCATTTTAAAATAATATTTTGAAACTAATATTTCACAAAAAATTATCAAAATACTTATCTTCGAAAATAAAATTGGAAAATTTAAAAATTAGTTTCAAAACAATGAGTGGTCATAATAGAAGGAAAATATGTAAATTCCATATAAGTTAAAAAATATTACATTACAGAAATTTTTTTTAAAATTAAAATATGATAAAAAATTAATCTAATGAATAATTTGGAAAATATAAGAAACATTATTAATAATATATTTAAAATACACAATTTTGGAAAAAAAATAGGTTTCCGACCGAAGAGACAAATGAAGTACGATTTTATTAAAAATATTTTCTCAACCATTTTAAGACAAAAGAGTGGGAAAATTGTAATATTACTTTAAGAAACAATGAATAACCTTATTAGAATAAAATTATAGTGGTTTATTGGACAATTATCATAAAAACCCTCCATTAGCTATACAACTATAAACAGACCTGATTAAAGTGATATTGATAAATAAACCCTTAGAATGATCCTAACTTCAATGTCACAATGAATCCATCGATTTATTGTGCGTCTCAACTATAAATACATAAAAAAATCTATATAAAACATAATATAGTAAAAATTACTTTCACACATAATCTTATAATTCCAAAGAATATGATGAAGAAATATAACCCAATGAAAAGGAATTGAGTTGTGAAATTCATTACCACTTAGTAATTTTAAATTCAATTAACCTTGTATTAAATAATTAAAATTGAAACCTAAAATATCATGAAGTATGAATAAATTATGATATTACCATTTTGTAATCTGTATAAAAAAATAGGGATATTACATTACAATATGCCTCAATAAAGGAAGTTGAGATAAAGTACATTACCTCATGCTTCCTTTTGGTTGAACATTATTTAACCCATGATATAATGGTATTAAGCATGTTATTATTTTATATCAGAACCATGTTTATATTTATAATATCATAAGAGATCCTTTTTTAACACCTTATCACACGTTTAGTAATTATATTTTCTTATTGTTATTGATCTAGTGTTAATTGCCTTTTTTTTCTCAACCTTGTTTCATTATAAAAGTTCATATTCTTATGCGAATTTTATAGTTCCATAATCTATAGAATAATAATATTAATAAAATAATTATCATATTTAAAAATCTATTATACTTTTAAGGATAATTATTAAATATTATTTTTGAGAAATGATGTATGTTGCGATCATGGAGACGGAAGGCCTTACATACATGTGAGTGACGTTTCCATTTCTCAGTGATCATTATGGAAAGAAGGTAAGTAAATTATTATATTTAAATAAGGATAAAAATATAATAAATAACATATAATTTATTTAAATATGCATATATATATATATAACATCCATCTGGTGTGCTGATTAAAAGAGTTTCACAACACTTATTATTTATTTAAATATACATATATATATATATATCATAAATGAATGATATTATCATCTTTAATAGAGTGAAAAGAATGAAATAATGTGATATATTATAATTTAAGAATGATAAATAATTAATTAATATCATTATTATTTCATTAATAACACATATATTTTTTAACATTATGTTTATTGTCTTCCATTTAAAGCATTATTGAAAAAAAATCATGTCGCTTCGTGAGGTGATAGTCCACCGTGAAACAGGAGACGTTAATGTATCCCCTAAAAAATGTAAAGTAAAAATGTTATAAAATATATAATGAATATATATAAAAATTATGTTATAAATATATTATATATACATTATATTCATCATCATACCCAACCATTATATGTGGTAATGGAAAATCTAATGACATCTATTTGTGATACAGTAGTCCTCAGTACACACGAATTATTATTTTTTAAAATATTTTATTAAATTGTAGATAGTTGTAGGTAATTCCATAATCATTTAAGAATCTAATTATATGGATGAAACATTTCAGAAAAAAATCTAAAAATCCACCCTAAGATAATCATGATATATTAATTTCGAAAATTAATCTTATTTTTTCAGATAAAATTTCTAAAAGTTGTAAAATTTAATTTTAAACTATGTATGAAAATCATGACTAAACTGTCTTTTCAAAAAATACAGTTTTCTTAAAAAACAATTCTTTTTATTTTTATATGATTCCCATTTTATTTCTAATCAATAGATAACCATAATTTTTATAATTTAGTTATTACTATTAATACCCAAAAATTTAATAGTTTTCTTATAATGGTATACTATATTACAGTCCATTTAGACTTGGGGTTGCATGTTTTATAATATATGGAAGAGGTTAAATCGAAAGAAATATATTTCATGGGTTTTTTATGTTTGGAGTTTCTTATCACATATTCTATCAAATACAATGTTATTATTTTATAATTATAGGGTGTTACATTATCCCCATATAAAATAATTTCATCCTCACAATTTAAACTTGATTTCAGAAATATGGGGTTTGATAGATGAAATTTCATTTCATGAAAACCCACATCATAATAGATTTAATAAATCATCCTTATAATAGTAAATAAAGGGAAGTACAATTGTAATATTGAATAACACATAATTAGGTTTCTAAGCCAGAAACAACTAGTGGAATGTGAATATATGAACGTGGAATAAAATAGTAAATAATTATAGAAAATGGGAGAGTTCATTGATTACAATAATTTCAATGATCAATGGAAAATTAAGGACCACAAAACCACAAATTTTTCATTATTTTAAATTCCATTTGTTTCATCTGATATGATGGTAACAAGATAACATTTCTATTTCATGATCCTTTTCATAATGTTGAGTAATTATTTTACTATCTAATAATATAAGGAAACAAACTTACTAGAAATATTTCCATTTCATAATCATTGTAACGACCCAAAGTTTCATTAATGTAAAATCCCTCTTGATCCAGTTAAATGTTTCTTTATGAAAAAAAATGTTTTTATAAGATGTCAACTTCTTTAGTTTTATGTTAAGATTTGTGACCGTTACTTTTATAGCCGTTGAACAGTGATCATCTGAGTAGTTTAAATATAAGGCTTTAACGAAACCATTTCTACTCAGACAAAGGAAGCGATGGACTCATCCAGTAGAATTGCCCCATACGAAGCCCATTTGTCGGAGCTCAGAAAAGAGGTGGCATCTTTGGGCTTTGCCCTTGACCAAGCCCAATCTGAGCTTCATCAAGTCAAGCTCGAACGTGATCGTCTACGGGAAAAATGGAAGTTGATAGAGATTACCACTCGATCGATGTTATCCGAGCAACCCCAAGAGTCTGTCACCATCGCACAACTTACCCTTAGGTATTATGTGGCTATTTTAAGGGGTTATGTAACAAATAAGTAGCACCGTGTTCATGTACATTATTTTTTCTATAAATTTTTTGATACATTGTAATTAGTTTTTAAAGTACAAATGGTGTTTTTAGTTATTATTTAATTAAGAATTATATTTTATTAAATTAAAGGATTTTTGAATTAAATATTATTTTAATAAAATATTATTATTAATATTAAATTAATTTTTATTAAATGTAAATGATCTTATAATTTTATGAATGCAATTAAAATTTTTATTAAGGTTTGAAGGCCATTTCTGTCAAAACCCGTGAATTTTTTATAAATGTCGGTTTTTATTTTAAAAGTCAAAATTCACATATTTATAAAATTATTTAGATAAAATAAATATTATTTTTGGAATCAGGACGTCGAAATTATCCAACGGTGAATTTTTCATAATTTTCTGAGACAGTCAAATTTTTGGGTAAAAATTAAATACCATTTAAATATATAATGTGTTTTATGACATCATAATGACCCAATGGTGATGTAATAAAATACCATAATCCTTATGTTCGGCCAATATGTGTTTTATCATTAAAATAATGAGGTTTTGGGTTTGTTTGACTTACTTTTCAAAGCATTAATGGAGCCCTCAAGACTTATTCAACACTTTGCCTTTTTAAATTAATTTCCATGGGAGTGTGACTCACCTCCACATAAGAAACCCTAATTTTTTAATAAGTTCGGACCTTGGACTTGTAAAATATTGTTTTTCTCTTTCATTTTCCAGAAACCATGGGCAAATACCATGGGATGGTTTGTGGTTTGGATTATTTTAATATAAGGGGTCCCAAACCTAAATAATAAAGAATTCTCTCACCATTCCTATATAAACCCACCCAAGCTCCCACTTCCTCCTCACTCAAAGCCATTGAAGTTCGTCCAACCTCTTCCCTAATATCTCTAGAATCCTCTCAAGGTGCCCCAAGCTCCCAAGAATCCTCTCACAAGCCTCTCTCTATCCTTTGGAAGCACACTTCCAGGTAAGGGGTTTTCTTCCTTTCTCATTTTTTTGTCAATTTTCTATAAGTTGTATTGCCATTTTTATTTCAATTCTGAATGTTGGGGTATGGTTTCACACCTCCCCCATACTTCCCTCTTATTGTTTGAATTATGGTAGAACCCTTTCTCTCTCATTAAATGCCTCCCATGTACACCCGTTACTTTGCCGAAATTCCGAAAGGAACTTCTCTCTCTTCTTTTACATTCAAGCAATACTTTTGTATCATGAATCTAAATTCCATTTCAATTGTTGGGACATGTATATATATGATCTCCTTACTGTCCATTACATTTAAATATGATGAGTAACCCCTTTCTCTCTCATCAACCTTTTTTATGAATTCTCATGTCACGCCGTTACGCTGCCGAAATCACACCGATTTTCTAAGCCAATATCATTGTGTAGTGAATACCATGCCCATGTCTCCATTAAGGGTATTCACCTTTATGCACATTTACTTATTGATTATAAAGTTTAATGTATGAATTCCACATCCCTTTATCGTGGAATAAATGATTATGTTTTATGAATCCATGTTTTATGATCCATGTGGCACACTTATGCATGAAATGAAATGTTTAAGAAGGGTGCGCCCTTTATAGCGCTCCAATGCATTGGGTAAAGTATAGTATCATGATACGTCATGTTCAATGAGTGTTGACTCATGCTAATTCAAGTGCAACGAGGGTTTACTCGTGCTTCATGTGCAATGAGGGTTTACTCATGCTCCATGTGCAATGATCCTTGGCTCATGCTAATTCTATGTTAAGTGTTGTTGCCACATTTCCATGTTATGATTATCATGCTTTATCATGCCTTTATGTTCATGTTTCTCTTATGCTCTATTGATATTCCCATTGCCTAACATGTATTGTACTCCTCATGTTATTCATTATGTACTCCCTTACTGGGCTTTATAGCTCACCCTTTTCTTATGCATGTCCTCAGGTTATCCCATGCAATGCTAAGTACGAAGGAATGTAGTGGTAAAGTAAAGAAAGATTTCAATAAAGATGTTGTATTTCAAGTTTAAAGTTTTTATGTAATGATCCTAAGCCCCAAAGACACTAAACCTCTCGATCTTATTTGTTGGATCAAGTGAAGTTTTATGTAATAAAGCATGTTTAAGATGTAATAAAAAGCAGGGTTGTCATAGTTGGTATCAAAGGATAGGTTTAGTTATTTTTGGGATTAGGAAACCCTAGTAAAGCCTTAGATACAAGACTAAGCATAATAAAAACATCCCTATGTTTTGGTAAATACTAAGTAAGTGGTTTATCAAACAAATACATCCCTGTCTGGATACGAGCAGGTAGAGGCGGCTCTGGCACAGATGTATCCTAGGGGTAAAACCCGAAAACACCGCTTTGAGCTAGACTCGAACGGGAACTGGTGCACGACAACGGGCCTTGCTGCACTCTTCGTTACAACACTCCCGGGGGATATGTTTTGATAAATTCACAATCTTAGTATGAACCCTTATTAAGGGAAAAATGCCCCTAAGAATATATGTTAGAAGGAAGATCATGAAAAGCCTGGATTGAATCCTATAGACTCATGAGTTAAAGAGATTAAAGTTTATTTATAAGTCATCAACTTTTGTCTTTGGATTACCCTTGATGTGTTACCCCTAACTTTCCTTTTATTCCAACCAATGGCCGGTAATAGGAGAACTCGGGCTAACAACCGTTGTGAAGATCAGTGTGCTGATTGTACTTATGAGATGCCCAATCCAATGGGAGCGGGAATCGCGAAATTTGTCACGCTTCTCTCTCAGCTAACTCAAGTTTTGAATAGAAACACTGGTCAAGAGGAACGTTCAACCCCCCCCCCTAAGAAAGAACAAGTCTCTATTGAAAGCTTCATGAGACAAAGGCCTCCTACTTTTAGTGGATCATCCGATCCCATGATCGCTGAACAATGGATCAACTCCATTGAAAAGATATTCTCCATCCTCCAATGCTCTGAAAAAGAGAAGGTTCTCCTGGCGGCTTATCGTATGGAGGGTGAAGCTGATCAATGGTGGACGTTGATCAAAAATACGAAGCCTGAGGAGGAGATCGTGGCTTTGGAATGGAGGGAATTCCGGAAGATGTTTTTCGATAAATATTTTCCACGCACCCTCCGTCTTAAGATGGAAATGGACTTCCTTTCCCTAAAAAAGAAAGATGAAGAATCTGTGGGAGCGTACGAGGAAAACTTCACAAGGCTTGCACGATACGCTTCCGGCTTTGTCGTTACCCCTGAATGCAAGGTTGACCACTTCTTTGGTGGGCTGAAGCCTAGCTTTTGGAAATCATTAGCGATCCGTGACTTCGACAGCTATGAGGAAATTGTCCGATGTGCCCTCAAGGTTGAAATGGAGATCATAGAATCACAGGGGTATCATGGGGACAAGAAGCGTAAGGTGGACTTCAATGCTGGTGGTCTGATGGATAAATCCAACGGCGCTAAGAAATTTCAGCACCCCACTTGCCAAAAGTGTGGAAAGAAGCACCCTGGATATTGCCTTAGGGGGACAAGAAAATGCTTCAAGTGTGGAAGAGAAGGGCACCTAGCTGTTAACTGTCAGCAAGAAGGACCCGCGGCTGCGATAGAGGAGAGGAACGCTCCGTTCGAACCTCAACGCGTTGTTCAATGCTTCAAATGCAAAGAACCAGGTCATTTTGCGAATCAGTGCCCTAAACCAAGGGTTATCGGAGGCAATCAACAACCTCCAAGACAGCAAGGAAGAGCTTTTCCCATCACTTCTGCCGAAGTGAACCCCGACAACGAAGTGGTGATAGGTAAGCTAGTTATTCATTCATGAATAGCGAATGTACTTTTTGATTCAGGTTCTACGCATTCTTTTATATCTCAAAAGATTAGTAGAACAATCCCTGCACCACCACAAATCATGGAAGTAAAGATGTCGGTGAGTACGACAAATGGGGAAATCATTTCATCCCATGAGTATAAGTCCTCCCCTGTTATAATATGTGGATTGAATTTCCCAGCGAACCTCGTCATACTCCCTTTGGTGGAATTTGATGCAATTCTTGGCATGGATTGGCTTTCCTTATATAGAGCCAACATAAATTGTCGGGAGAGGGAAATCACACTCCATATGGAGAATCGACCCCCGATTCTTTACAAGTGTCAGGAGGAAGATGAATCTCCTTTAGCTCCATCATATCAAGCATGGATATTACTGCCTTATGAGCATGCATATGTGGCTCAGATGATTAAGTCCAAGGAAGAAACCACCCTTGAAGAAATGCCTATTGTGAGGGAATTCGCTGAAGAATTTCCCGAGGAACTTCCTGGTCTTCCTCCAAGAAGAGATGTTGAGTTATCAATTGAACTTATACCTGGGGCGCTACCAATATCCAAGACTCCATATAGAATGGCTGTTGTTGAGTTTGAAGAGCAGAAGAAACAACTACAGGAGAATCTGGATAAAGGGTTTATATGCCCAAGTGCATCACCATGGGGTGCACCAGTCCTCTTCGTCAAGAAGAAGGATGGGTCAATGCGGCTTTGCATCGATTATCGCGAACTTAAAAAAATCACGATAAAGAAAAAGTATCCTCTCCCAAGAATCGATGACTTGTTTGATCAGCTGCGTGGAGCACAATACTTCTCCAAGGTCGACTTGCGGTTGGGATATTATCAAGTAAGGGTGAAGAAGGAAGATATCCCCAAGACTGCTTTTCGTACAAGGTACGGGCTCTATGAATTCATAGTAATGCCTTTCGGACTCACCAATGCTCCAGAAATATTCATGGAATTGATGAATAGAGTCTTTAGAGATTACCTAGACAAATTTGTGGTAGTCTTTATAGATGATATTCTAATATACTACAAAACCAAGGAGGACTATGAGGATCATTTAAAAACTGTACTAGAGACTTTGCGCAAGGAGAAGCTCTATGCAAAGTACAGAAAGTGTGAGTTTTGGTTGAAGGAAGTCTCATTCTTGGGTAATATCATAACAAGAAACGGGATATCTGTGGACCCCTCCAAAACAGATGCAATTGAGGGATGTCCGAGGCCATCATCGGTAACTGATATCCGTAGCTTCTTGGGGTTAGCTGGATATTATCGACGATTTGTGAGAAATTTCTCACGATTGTCCAACCCTCTTACCAAGCTAACTCGAAAGGGAGTAAAGTTTTCTTGGAGTGATGAATGTGAAGAAAGCTTCAAGGAGTTGAAAAGGAGGCTTATCACTGCACCCGTGCTCACTTTACCCACAAGTGGGGAGCTTTTTGTGGTATTCAGTGATGCTTCGAAGAAGGGTTTAGGATGTGTGCTGATGCAAAATGATAAAGTGATATCCTATGCCTCAAGGCAGTTGAAAATCCATTTGCGAAACTATCCAACGCATGATCTGGAGTTGGCGGCGGTGATCTTTTCCTAGAAAATCTGGCGGCATTATCTCTATGGAGAGAAATGTGAGATATATACTGACCACAAGAGTCTTAAATATATATTCACACAGAAAGAGCTTAATATGCGCCAGAGAAGATGGATAGAGCTCATCAAGGATTATGACTGTTCAATACATTACCACCCTGGGAAGGCGAACAAGGTGGCGGATTCCCTAAGTAGAAAGGATCCAGCAATTCTATCAATGATACGAATTGAGAAGGATCCAATCTTCTTAGACTTGATGAAGATGGACGTGGGAATCATAAAGAAGGGAACATCATCAATCCTTTCAAAAATGATTTCTCAACCATCTCTTTTGGAAAGGTTAAAGGATGCTCAAAAGGATGATGCGAGAATCCAAGAAAAAGTGGAAGCTATAAAAAAGGGAAAATCCTCAGAGTTTAATGTTAATGAAGAAGGAATTGTGCGGTTTGGGAAAAGACTATGTGTTCCATCATGTTCGGAGCTGAAGAAGGAACTTTTGGATGATGCACATAGTTCAAATTTCTCTATTCACCCAGGGAGCACAAAGATGTATCGAGATCTCCGAGAAAACTTTTGGTGGGATAATATGAAGAAGGAGATCACTGAATATACATCAAAGTGCCTGGTGTGTCAGCAAGTGAAGGCAAAGAGGCAGAATTATAAGGGGATGATTCTACCATTGCCCATACCTGAATGGAAATGGGAGAACATCACCATGGACTTCGTCACTGGACTTTCAAGGACATACAAAGGCAACAATGCAATCTGGGTTGTTGTGGATCGTCTTACAAAGACTGCACACTTCATTGCTATTCGAGAGGATTTCTCTTTGGATCAGCTGGCACAGATATATATCAGGGAAGTGGTACGGTTGCATGGAGTACCACTATCTATTGTGTCTGACCGAGATCCAAGATTTACCTCTAAGTTTTGGAAGAGTCTTCAACATGCTCTAAATACTGAACTAAACTTCAGTACGACCTATCATCCTCAAACTGATGACCAATCCGAGCGAACTATCCAAACACTTGAGGAAATGTTGAGAGCATGCTCAATGGACTTTAAAGGATGATGGGATCAACATCTTCCTCTAGTTGAGTTCTCTTATAATAATAGTTTCCACTTGAGCATCCAAATGGCACCATATGAAGCCCTGTATGGGAAAAGCTGTAGAACACCAGCATGTTGGGATGAGGTCAGTGAACGTAAGCTGCTTGGACCAGAAATGGTCGAAGAAATGGTGGAGAAGGTGAAAACCATTCAGCAGCATATCAAGGCAGCCCAGAGTCGGCAGAAGAGTTATGCAGATAATCGTCGACGAGACCTTGAGTTCAAAGTCGGAGACATGGTGTTTTTACGCATATCTCCGTGGAAGAAGGTCATGAGGTTTGGAAAGAAAGGGAAGTTAAGTCCAAGGTACATCGGCCCCTTCAAGATTCTTGATCGTGTTTGGGCTGTGGCCTATCGACTAGCACTTCCACCTACTATGGCCAAGGTTCATGATGTCTTCCATGTATCCCTCTTAAGGAAGTACATACCAGATCCTTCACATGTACTCTCTTCCGAGGTGGTACAATTGGAAGATGATCTTTCTTATGAGGAGAAACCAGTGAAGATCTTAGATCATATAGAAAAAGTTCTACGAAATAAGAAAATGCCCCTCGTCAAGGTGTTGTGGAGAAACCACAAGTTTGAAGAAGCAACTTGGGAGTCGGAGGATATGATGAAGCTAAGTTACCCACATTTGTTTTAGTGTGGGAAAAGGAAAATTTCGAGGGTGAAATTTCTTAAGGGGGGAATGTTGTAACGACCCAAAGATTCATTAATGGAAAATCCCTCTTGATCCAGTTAAATGTTTCTTTATGAAAAAAAAAATGTTTTTATAAGATGTCAACTTCTTTAGTTTGATGTTTAGATTTTTGACTGTTACTTTTATAGTCGTTGAACAGTGATCATCTGAGTAGTTTAAATATAAGGCTTTAACGAAACCATTTCTACTCAGATAAAGGAAGCGATTGCCTCATCTAGTAGAATTGCCCCTTAAGAAGCCCATTTCTCGGAGCTCGGAAAAGAGGTGGCATCTTTGGGCTTTTCCCTTGACCAAGCCCAAGCTGAGCTTCATCATGTCAAGCTCGAACGTGATCGTCTACAGGAAAAATGGAAGTTGATAGAGATTACCACTCGAGCGATGTTATCCGAGCAACCCCAAGAGTCTGTCACCATCGCACACCTTACCCTTAGGTCTTATGCGACTATTTTAAGGGGTTATGTAACAAATAAGTAGCACCGTGTTCATGTACATTATTTTTTGTATAAATTTTTTGATACATTGTAATTAGTTTTTAAAGTACAAATGGTGTTTTTAGTTATTATTTAATTAAGAATTATATTTTATTAAATTAAAGGATTTTTGAATTAAATAATATTTTAATAAAATATTATTATTAATATCAAATTAATTTTTATTAAATACAAATGATCTTATAATTTTATGAATGCAATTAAAATTTTTATTAAGGTTTGAAGGCCATTTCTGTCAAAACCCGTGATTTTTTTTATAAATGTCGGTTTTTATTTTAAAAGTGAAAATTCACATATTTAGAAAATTATTTAGATAAAAATACATATTATTTTTGGAATCAGGACGTCAAAATTATCCAACGCTGAATGTTTCATAATTTTCTGAGACAGTCAAATTTTTGGGTAAAAATTAAATACCATTTAAATATATAATGTGTTTTATGACATCATAATGACCCAATGGTGATGTAATAAAATACCATAATCCTTATGTTCGGCCAATATGTGTTTTATCATTAAAATAATGAGGTTTTGGGTTTGTTTGACTTACTTTTCAAAGCATTAATGGAGCCCTCAAGACTTATTCAACACTTTGCCTTTTTAAATTAATTTCCATTGGAGTGTGACTCACCTCCACATAAGCAACCCTAATTTTTTAATAAGATCGGACCTTGGACTTGTAAAATATTGTTTTCCTCTTTCCTTTTCCAGAAACCATGGGCAAATACCATGGGATGGTTTGTGGTTTGGATTATTTTAATATAAGGGGTCCCAAACCTAAATAATAAAGAATTCTCTCACCTTTCCTATATAAACCCACCCACGCTCCCACTTCCTCCTCACTCAAAGCCCTTGAAGTTCGTCCAACCTCTGCCCTACTCTCTCTATAATCCTCTCAAGGTGCCCCAAGCTCCCAAGAAGCCTCTCACAAGCCTCTCTCTATCCTTTGGAAGCACACTTCCAGGTAAGGGGTTTTCTTCCTTTCTCATTTTTTTGTCAATTTTCTTTAAGTTGTATTGCCCTTTTTATTTCAATTATGAATGTTGGGGTATGGTTTCGCACCTCCCCCATACTGCCCTCTTATTGTTTAAATTATGGGAGAACCCTTTCTCTCTCATTAAATGCCTCCCATGTACACCCGTTACTATGCCGAAATTCCGAAAGGAACTTCTCTCTCTTCTTTTACATTCAAGAAATACTTTTGTATCATGAATCTAAATTCCATTTCAATTGTTGGGACATGTATATATATGATCTCCTTACTGTCCATTACATTTAAATATGATGAGTAACCCCTTTCTCTCTCATCAACCTTTTTTATGAATTCTTATGTCACGTCGTTACGCTGCCGAAATCACACCGATTTTCTAAGCCAATATCATTGTGTAGTGAATACCATGCCCATGTCTCCATCAAGGGTATTCACCTTTATGCACATTTACTTATTGATTATAAAGTTTCATGTATGAATTCCACATCCCTTTATCGTGGAATAAATGATTATGTTTTATGAATCCATGTTTTATGATCCATGTGGCACACTTATCCAAGAAATGAAATGTTTAAGAAGGGTGCGCCCTTTATAGCGCTCAAATGCATTGGGTAAAGTATAGTATCATGATACGTCATGTGCAATGAGTGTTGACTCATGCTAATTCAAGTGCAACGAGGGTTTACTCGTGGTTTAAGTGCAATGAGGGTTTACTCATGCTCCATGTGCAATGAGCCTTGGCTCATGCTAATTCTATGTTAAGTGTTGTTGCCACATTTCCATGTTATGATTATCATGCTTTATCATGCCTTTATGTTCATGTTTCTCTTATGCTCTATTGATATTCCCATTGCCTAACATGTATTGTACTCCTCATGTTATTCATTATGTACTCCCTTACTGGGCTTTATAGCTCACCCTTTTCTTATGCATGTCCTCAGGTTATCCCATGCAATGCAAAGTACGAAGGAATGTAGTGGTAATGTAAAGGATGTTTTCAATAAAGATGTTGTATTTAAAGTTTAAAGTTTTTATGTAATGATCCTAAGCCCCAAAGACACTAAACGTCTCAATCTTCTTTGTTGGATCAAGTGAAGTTTTATGTAATAAAGCATGTTTAAGATGTAATAAAAAGCAGGGTTGTCATAATCATGATTTTATCCTTTGGTTGGGATTCGATCAATTTCTAATTTATCCCTCAATTTAAGAAATGAATATTGAAAAATGAAAATTTTAATATCGAAGCACTAAAATTAACTTTTATCATATCATAATATATATAAAATAGTGACATGTGTTTTCATCTATCCCAAACTATTTTCCCAAACCAATATAGTTAGCATAAGTTATCCAATATAATACATTAATTTATAAACCCAAATATTAACACTTTCTTTTTTTCATGAATATTTATTTATAAAATTGTTTAACTAATGAAATATTAAATACGACACCACATAGGCCAGGGATAGGCAATAATCCTTTATCATCCTTCAGTTGTGGGTTCAAGCCCTATAGCCTTTCCAAACACGATAGGTTTACACTTGATATATGTTTTACCCATTTTATAACAGTATACTAATATAAATATTATAAGATTACCAAATAAATATTATGAAAATCCTTGAAATAATATTAATCATCAAATAAACGTTTTACTAAAATTTTCAATATATATATTTTTTATTTTTTATTTTTTTTCCCAAAGTCTAATAGTATTATTTGACTATTATTATAGTGTCATTAATGATCATATTACCACTAAATATTATCAATACCATTAAACTTATGTCTATGAAATATAAAGACCTAATTCCTGAAAGAAATTTTACTACTAAAACATATAATTTCCATAAATTTATCCCAATATTTGTTTAATCATGGAAGACTCTCATAATGTAAAACCTAAAAATGTTTTTTTAAGACATTGAACTTATGATCAACCATAAAAAAATTAACCAATGGTGGTTTCTATAACTCTTATATTAATGAGCGCAGTTAGGATTATAAATTTTAACAAAATTCATATATGTTTCATGATTCATATAAGGAAAATACCATTGGTAAAAATTATTCTACAATTAAATTCTTGAATCTAGATACATTAATACCTCATTTGTTTTATTTTCACTAAGTTACTTATTTGTTCTAGGTATTAATATTTATATGTGGGAATTGACTTGGATAATTCCTAGATTCCCCACATTTAATCCAATAAACTAAAAATATATCCTTATGATGTTATTTATTTATTTCCATCGTGCTCTATATTTTCCATTGGTAATTAATTAATTTATTCTCTTCCCTTCCAAACATAAATTAATTTCCCATTCCATTAAGACACTTTCTTGGGTTTCTCCTTCCACATTTATCACATGATGGAAACCGAACATTTTACTCCTATAGTCTCCGCTACTCGTTCCCTTAGTAAACTGCATCATTTTCATAATTGGGGAATCTGAGAGTTGGTTAAGGTATTAATTTTTAATCATATTTTGGGATTCAAATATGTGGATTCATTTTTGAGTACTTCTATATTTGATTTTTGTCCTTATAATTATTCCTTGTATTTCCAATTATTTTTAGTAAAAAATGACAATATTTGGACTCGAAAGCAGGTGGTGCATTCTTGGAACATGGTAAGAAGAACTTGTGTACCCACCTAAAGGTGATTGTGCATCCTTGATAGTGGGACGATCCATACCACACTACCTACCACATGTCTGTGTGGCTTATCATGCACCCAGATCATTGTGTCCATTTGAGGTGCATGATTGACTATACAGGCATGCACCCTCCACATACAAACCACATGGCATGGTTTCACCTTTGAGGGAGGAGTCGCACAATTGGTGCATGGTTAATAATATTGTGAGGCCAAATGGTGTGGCCTACCTATATCTTTAAAAATGTGAAATTTATTATATTCCCTCCCCCAATTTACAACAAATCCACCCTAACTCACCCCATTTGACCTCCCATTCCCTAGGTACACCTCTGCCAACCTATCTTCTCCCATAGACCTCCATTTTTTAGGGATTTTTAGTGGATTCATTATGGAAACATCAATTATTCATTTATTCTTATTTTTTCTTCCTTCTTCTTGGATCATTCATCCTTTTCTCTGTGGTTCTTCACCCTCTAAAGGATTCATTTCATTAATGTATATTTAGCCTCAATTATTGGGGTTGAATCATGATTTTATGATCTGTTGTTTCCCTTATTGTGGTGTTTTTGTAGTTTACATTTGGTTCCCAGAAGTTTCCATACTAAGGTTGGGTGTTTTACTGATTTAACATTGTTAGGTGATTTAGTATACATTTTATTCCTGATAAAAGTTTTTTATGAATTTATTTATGGTGTGGTTGATGTTTTAAAAGTATTTTTGTTTGAGTTTGGGTTCTAAAGTGGTTTTTCATATATTGAATTTTTTTTCATGTGATTCTATATCGTTGGGTGTGTGTGTGTGTGAGTAGTGGTTTGTATGACACTAGTAGAAAAATGGTCTTTAACATCGAAAATATGACATCTGTATCTTATAAACCGACACAAAATATATTTTTGGAGAAATTTTTGAATCTATTTTTTACAAAATTGATGCCAAATATACCCATTAGTAACCTTTTTGGCATCATTTTTTAATAAAACCAATGCTATAAAAATAATATATATATATATGGTGTTGGTTTTTAAAAACACCAATTCCAATGATTAAAAATAATAATATTTTTAGATCAATTATTAAGGTTCTATTTAATTAGTTGTAGAGCTAAAAGAGAGTTATGAATTAAAATTTATGTCCTTCAAATATGGACTTCATTACGATATTTTTTAGAGACTTTTTGGAGTCATTTTTCTTTAAATATGACTCCAAAGAGGCCTTAAATTGGTTTTTTGTAATGTTTTTTTACAAAACCCTTGCTAAAAAATAATCGATATAATTTTTCATGTCATATTTTAATGAAACCGATACTAAAAAGATAAAAAAAATATTTTTGGCATCAGTTTTTGAAAACATAGCTGAAATAAAATTTTCAAAAAAATAGATCATTTACTAAGCCTTGATTTGAATGGTCGTTGTTCTAAGAAATTGTTATAGATTAAAATTTACAGATGTCAAAATTTGATCTTTTTTAAGAGAAGTCTTAATGATTATGAACATTCAAAGGCCATAAATTTTATTACATAATTCTGTGTTAACTTCATGTCCATTAAAATCAAAGCATAAGAAATAATAAAAAAATACTAAAAACACTAAAATTATTTGCATCATATTTTTTCAAAATTGAGGCAAAAAATTACTATTTTTAGATTTTTGGTGTCATATTATTTATAAACTGACGATAAAAATAATATCATTGGGGATTTTTGAATCAATTTCGTAAAAAAATGATGCCAAAAAACCAATGTAAATACACTTTGGTTTTGATTTAAAAAAAATAAATACCAAAAATAATCCTCAAATTCATAGGATCAGTATTTCAATTTTTTCACAATTTATGTTTCGCCTTGTAAAATCCCACCGAAATTTTAATACAACACCATTGAAAAATATTTTCGTTCAATGTATAAAAATCCATTTTCTCTTTTCTTCATCATTTTCTACCATTTATATTCAATAAAATTATAAATTTTGATTTAATAGATGATTTGAACATGGTATATATTCTAATCCTTTGATTTCATTATTATTATTTTCTGTAATTGGGAAACACCTTGATAATCATACTTATAATTATGATTTATAGTTATGATCATGTTATGAATATAAAACATCTAGATTATATTTACCAACTAAGGTTAAAAATAAATTATTTATCTTTTTGTTTTCATTGTCATTTGTGTTCTACACTAAAACAAAAAGACATGATGATAAACAACATATCATTTTGATAAAAAAAATAAAAATAATTGATATATATTACAAGACTTATGTTCATTTTTTATGATTTGGTGTATGTAATTTTGATTCATGTTTCTCCGATTTTCTTTGAAATGAGTTGTATTTATCGAAACTTTGAGAAGTCTCACTTTCGAAGACTATAAAATTTTATCCGTAAGTCTGTTTTAGCTCCACGACCTATCAAATAAATGCTTAGGAAATAATATAAAAAAAGAAAAAAATAATATTGTTGTAATTTTTTTTAAAATGACACTAGAAATAATTTCTCAAAACATTGTGTCATTGGTTTCATTGAATACTAATTCCAAAAATGTTCCTACATGAAAAATGGGGGTTCAAAACCCATTGGGTGAATGTATTGCAACAATAATGTAGCGTACTGTAGTAGCGCTGGCACTGTAGCAATGACGGGCATGGTAGTAGTGGTGGGTGCTGTGTGGTATTATAGCAGAAAGGGTACTGAAGCAGTACTATTCATAGAATGGGCCTTGGTCCAAAACATTGGGCCTACGGGTCATGTAATGGGATAAATGACCACTAGGCCTTCGGGCTATGTATGGGTATCCCTATAACCATTTAAAGAGGTATTTTTTTCTTTAATAATAAATGAGGCTTTAGCCCAATACTTTAAAAAACTAATTCAAAAAAATTATACTGATTGGTATTTTTATTGTTGGTTTTCTTAAAAATGGAATCTTGAAAACAAATTTAAATAGTTTTGGTGTTAATTTATAAAAACACTATCAATAGTCTAATGTTTTACATCATAAGCTTCAAAATCTGTGAAAACCCAACTATAAAATTAAAATAACCAATTTTAAAGACCATTTTTTAGTAGTTTGACCTATTAGAAGAAGGTAATAACAAATAGAATCCATGGTAACTCAATTAGGTTGAATAGTTACATTATTCTAGGTAAGTAGGTAGGGACGATACCTAGTTCCCTTAGCTGGATTGATGCTACAACACTAACAAAAATTTAGATGATAATCAAAGACCACTAGAACTTGGGATGAATTCCCCTCTAGTGGATTGTTCATGAGAATGTTTTAGGTTTTTTTAATCCATATCACCGATGTAAGAGGATATATAGACCCCACAAACCCTATTTCCATAGGTATTTTACATGGTTTTCTTATTATTAAATGTTTACCATTCATATTTTTGATGTATTTACTTTCCTGTATTAATTTCAAAACATTTTTCACTTAAAAATGTTTTTATTTTATTCTATTTAAAAAATGTCATGTTGATATGTATTATAACGATATTAAATGGAATATATTTCGGTGATATCGTATTGGCCACCACTCACACCCTACACACAACCCCTTGTGTATGTAGACCTTGTTATGTTTATCCTATGTAAATGAAAGTTTTTCTATGGTAGTAATGGTAGATCTGGTTGATAGTGTTTCCTTTGTTGTAGGTTTTTGTGGTGGTGGAATGGGGTGTTGATCCATTTTCCACATGGAGAATTTTGGTTATCTAGTTAATCCCCTCCCCATTTTTGGTATTTTGGTTTTTGTTAAAGTGTAAACTGTTAAAATTTTTACAATTTTATTTCTTTTATATTTTGTTATCATTTTTGTGGTGATGATTTTATTATTTTTTTCATATTTATGTTTAATTTTTATGGGATTGATCACTCCCAGATGTGTTTTCTGATTCCCAATCACTAGTTTCCAAACTGTGGGGATCATAAACAACATTCAGTCCTTACCACAGGATG
The DNA here is from genome assembly GCA_963277665.1 of Viscum album. Lineage (NCBI taxonomy): Eukaryota > Viridiplantae > Streptophyta > Magnoliopsida > Santalales > Viscaceae > Viscum > Viscum album. The sequence continues at coordinate 1,044,817,878 of OY728159.1, forward strand.
ACTGAGGTGTTGGGTTGGATGGATTACTGGCCTAGTTCTTGTCAAAATTGTATCAAAGGAATGGTTCATCATTTCTTTATGTCACGTTATTTAAGAGGGACTGTACATACATCATCTAGGACTATTGGAGCATAAGGCACTAATAGTGAGTGGGGTGTCTAGACAACACACCTCATTACAAGAATTAAGTATCCATGTGATGTTTGGGAATTGGTTTGATTCCACTTTCTGATGAGATGTACACGTAGAAAATTGCTCATAGACTCCTAGTAGTTGTAGAGTAGTGAGACTCGTAATTATGATTGTTTTGGTTCTATTCGGATTTGTGGAATTGGTCGGATATTTTTTGTTTTGGTTGATTTTTTTTTCAAAAATAGAGTATTGATTATTTTCTTTTGTTGGTTAATTTTTTTAGTATCATTCCTCCACGAAGACATCCTATGAAACTGTGATAAGAGTCCTTGGAGATTTGTCCCTAAATAATTGAATAGAGACTAGTGGAAGTTGTTTTTCAGGCTATCTGGGCATTGGATCAGGGAGGGTGATCTAGTATTTTTCATGTTATGGAAGATAAAATATGTCCAGTAAGGGATTAATCTCATGATTTTGTCAAGAATTAATGTTCCACCTTCTAAGGTAGCATAGATCCCCAAGAGGTAGAGGGTTGGATTGAAACGATCGAAATATTTTTTTGGTTCCGTGATAATCGTGAGGCGGATAAGGTGAAGTGTTCTTTCTTCTTGTTGGAAGGTCTCTTTTATAGGTTGTGGGACTCAGTGTTTCTGGCTGGGAAGCATGAGAAAATGGGTTGCATGGAATTCAATGATGTCTTCAATGAGCAGTATTTCCTTGAGAAGTTAAACATCTCCAAGACTTGAGAGTTTCTAGATCTCCACTAGGTGGATTAGTCCACGTTGGAGTATGAAAACCTCCTTGAATAATTTATTTGGTTCATACACAAGATGGTTTACCACAAGAATCTAAAGTCTTAATGGCTTTATATGGGGTTCTTTCTAGATAATTGATCACAATTTTTATTGTTCAAGAAGATGATTTTTGCTGAGGTGGTTGATTGAGCCTTGGTTTTGGAGATAAAGAGTGCTTAAAAATAAGGTTTTTATAGGGTAGCTTCAGTAGTGGTCTAGAGTAGTGGGGGTTCATCTAAAAAGAATTGTATTTGAGATGAGTAGGAGAAGAGGGTAGGTAGTATTTCAAGTCATCCTTCCCAACCACCTTGGTATGTGGCTTTTAATGATGGGTCATTCATGTTTCATTAGTGTGGAATGATAGGGAATATGCATCTTGTATTTCCATCCACACCTATCTCTTGTCATTGTTGTGTAAATATGTGGAATATATTGTGGTTTTTTAAAGTCACATGACCATATTAGGTTGGTGTAGGTTTCACAACCTATATGTGAATTATCTCAGTCAAATCAAACCATGCCAATGAGTTCTACGTTTGGTAGTCATGGACTCAGGGTTAGATATTCTTCAAAATATAGTAAACTTAAGGTAGTTCCACATATCAATAGTTTTTCTCAGGCCCATGTAGATAAATGGAACCTTCATGTTATGTATAATAGACTAGTGGAATCTAACATAAGACCTGGGATGGTTTAAGGTATAACTTTTTTTGCATCATTCATAGTTTATTTTATCTTTGTCATGGGTGCTTATAATTCCTTTTTTTCTTCCCATCTTATCAACTTGTTGGAATCGGAAACAACGCTCATGCCATATGTAATGGATATGGTGACCTTTCTTGATAAATAGAGAGATCAGGGTTTCAGGAGTCCATCTTGCACTCTCACTTTGTCAAGGATCAAATTAGAATAAGATTTTCTAGTTTTTAGAAATGGAACTCCATGATGTGATCCATGGTATGGATTGGATGGTGATTTTTTAGGTTATTATTGATTTCTATCATTAGTGAGTGAGCTTCATGTAATCCAATGGGAGTACCTAGGGTTAATGGGATCTTTGATCCGGACATGTCTAACCTCCACATTTGTAGTTAGGAAACCCAATTTTTCCAATCTCATTACTCTTATTAGAGGATGATGGTAGAGGACCTAAAGGTGGATTACCTAATGTGGTTTACAGGTTTCCAGAGGTATTTCCATATGATTTCTGAGGTATTCCTCTAGAAAAGTATGCAGAGTTCACCAATGATTTTTCATCTAGAACACAGCTGGAATTTCTTCCCCCATATTTTATATCCCCCACTTACTAGAAGGAATTAAATGTACAGGTGGAAGATTTTGAATTCAAATGATTCATTCACCTGAGGATCTCAACGTGGGTTTCCCTAGTTCTTTTTGCAAATAATTTCAATGGATATCTCTGGTTCTGTATCGATTACAATAAGTTGAATAATGTAATTATGAAAAATTAATAACCATTTCCCCATATTGATAACCTTTTTGATCATCTTAATGGGGATAGGTGGTTCTCAAAGATTTATATGCATTCTGGGTATCACCAAGTTAGAGTTAGAGAGGTAGATGTTCCAAAGACTACATTACAATGTAGGTATGAACCCTTCAAGTATTTTTTCATCCCATTTGGATTGAAAAATGCTCCATTAGACATTATGGTACTCCTGAATATGGTGTTCCATCAGTTTCTCAACTCTTTTACTATCATGTTTTTGGACCACATCTTAGTATTCTTTGGGACCAATGAAGAGCTTGAGAATCATTTGACAATGACGTTGGGCACTCTTTTGGATCATCATCTCTATACTAAGTTCTATATGTGCACATTATTGATCAGGGAGGTGAACTTATTGGGCCATTTGATTTTGGAATATAGAGTATTATTGGACCCTAAGAAGATTGAGGTCCTTATGTCATGGGAGAAAATGAAGAATCTATGTGAGATTAAAATATTTCTTGGACTAAATGGGTATTAAAGGTGGGTTGTAAAAAATTTCTTCAATCTCACTTCACACATGATCACACTAACCAAAAAATGGATACAGTTTTAATGGATCCTAAAATTTCAATCATCCTTTGAGGAGATTAAGTGGTGATTGAGAATGGTCCCAATATTAATATTTCTAGAATTTAGAATGGGATATTTTGTATACTATGATGCTTCATGTATGGGTCTTGGTGTGTGTTGATGCAGGATGAGCATGTGGTGGAGTATGGTTTTCACCAACTCTGAACACATACAAGGAACTACCCGACCCACAATCTAAAATTAGTTGTGGTTATGCATTCCTTTAATACATGGCATCATTACCACTTTGATGAAAAGTGTGTAGTCTACTCAGATCATGAATGATTGGCCTATATTTTCTCTAAGATTGATCTAAATATTAGGTAGTGATGTTTGTTCGAGGACCTTGTGGAGTTTTATTTTGATATCTTCTATACCATGAGAAATGGTTCAATGGTAGTATATTCCTTTAGTAATATTATTTTAGTGAAAACTATACAAGAGTCCAGTGATCTATGGATTTTGATGGGACTTCTCACCCCGATGCACATAGAAACCAAAGATGTAGTGGAAGAACATTTTTTCTAGTTTTTAGCTGACACGCTCTCTTATATCAACGATTCAGTAAGAGAATCTTGGTGATCATTTTTTCAATAGTTTATGCATCTTTTTAATAGTGGTTAGATGCCCAATGATTGGTCTTTTCTTTCAAATGAAGTTCTTTACTTAAGGGGTCATGTGGTGGTTCTGTTGTAATTGCGGGAGGTGGAGATATAGGATATCAAAAATTCTTAGTGTGTTTTTTATAATAGGAAAACTAATATTTTCTAGGATGTGTGTCGTTGATTTTGGTGTCCTAGTATGAGCTAGGATGTAACTGACTTTATATCTCAGTGTTATACATGTTAGTAGGATAAAGTTGAGCACTAGAGGCCCATGATTCTGCTTCAACCCCTACCGATTCCTACCTTTATGTGGGGTGTGGTCTACATGGATTTCATTATTGTCTTACCTCATAAACCCCAGAAATAATAATGTCATATGGGTGGTGATTGATGGTCTAACCAAATCATCCCATTTCATTCCGATGAGAGATTAATCCAAGGTGGATAAGTTGGGTAGGTTGTTGGTTCCAGAGATCGTCAATATTCATGGTGTGCAGTTAGATATCATTTATTGAGGGACCCCCACATTACATATTTGTGTTTGGAAGGACTTCATAAGGTAATGGGGTCATCGTTTTAGTTGACCATGGTATACCACCCTCAAACGGATGGTGAGATATAGTGGGTGAATTAGATCTTGAAAGATATGATATAAGAATGTGTGATGAATTTTTGATTCATTGGGGAAACCCATTTAGTATTTGTATAATTTTATTATAATAACATATACCAATCCTCGATATGAATGACTCCCTTTGAGGCTCTTTACGGTTAACTATGTAGGTTCACTTAGTGCTAGATGAAAGTGGGTGAGATTTTCTTTTCAGGACTGAGACTTGTGCATGAGATGTCTATGAAAAGAAATTTGATTAGGTAAGGGTTATTAAAAGCACATATCTAACATAAGACTTACTCTGATTAGCAGTTTCAATCCTTGGAATTCTCTATGGGTGATTGGGTGTTTCTAAATCTGGCCCCTCTCTTGGATCACCATCTTCTTGGTAATAAGGGAAGCTAACGTTGAGGTATGTCGGGCCTTTAAATATTACCAAGATAATTGGTAAGGTGGAATAATGGTTATATTCTCCTTCCCAGTTGAAATTAATCCTTGATTTGTTCCATGTATTATAATTAGAGAAGTAAAATCTAAGCCTATCTCATGTGATGAATCAGGGAGATTTGGAGTTGGAATCCAAATTATCTATGTTTGAATGATTGGTATGGATTTTGTATTCCTAATAGAAATTGATTTAGGGGATATCCATATAATTAGTTTGAGTTATTTTTTTGAATGGTATTTTGGATAATGATACAAGTAAGAAGAAATAATAAGTTGAAGAGTAGTACCCATTTTTTTCTTTGATCAGACTTCATGTTGTATTTCTAATGGTATAAATTTTTCATGGTGGGGAAAATTTTCATATTCATAGTTTTATTTTGCGCTATTATTTTTTTATTTTTTTATAGTATTTAACTCTTTTATTTCTAAATAGTTTAGGTGATAAATAGAAGTTTTTGGAACCAACAAAAGGTGGTACACAATTGGTGCATGGTTAATAGAAACTTTGGGCTACCCCATAGGAAACCATGCACCTGGGAAAGTGGGACTACCCAGTCCGCATGGCCTACTGAATGGGAGTATGTATAATTTTATGACTAGAATAATGAGACTATTTTAGGATCACAGTTGACCACATGAGTGTGCACCCTCCGCCATCCAACTATGTGGTAAGGTTTTCCTTTGATATATGAGATGGAAGGTTGGTGCACGGTCTGGAAGACAGTGTGGCCTACCCATATCATTTAAAATTTGTAATTTACCCTTAAAATCCCCCATATTTAACCCCAAATCAACCCTAAATCATTCCATTAGTCATCTCACACTATAGGCTCACCTCCCTCTAACTTTCGGATCCCTTGATCCTCCATTTCTTGGTGGATTTGGTGTAGATTGTTCAAGGAAATTTTAAGTAATACTCTCCTCCTCTTTTTTATTTTGTCTTTTTGGTTCCTTATTCCCCCTCATTTGGGATATTCTTATTCTAGTAGAATGGTTTCCCTAAAATATTTTGAACCCTTCTTCTTTCGGTTGGATCTTGATGTTTACACTTTTCATTTTCCTCTATAAAGTCTCGTTGTGATGTGTTTGCGGTTTCCAGTCGGTTCCCTAATGTTTCCAAGATAAATCAATGTGGATCCATGATTTAACATTTGAATACGATTTTAGTAGGATTTATATTATTTATAAATGTGTTTTATGAATTGTGTGGGTCATGAGAACGGTGTTTTCAAAGGGTAATAGGGTACGTTTGGGTTGAAAAGGGGTTTTTCCTGGGAGGAAATTGTGGTTTTCCAGAGTATATCCATTATTAGGTGTGTGTTTTTGTGTAAGTGATAGTTCATATAACATGGGAGATAGATTTGATAATAAATGTAATCATTGGTAACTAGGTTGGGAAGACTATTTCTAGTACGATCAGTGTTCTGGTAAGGCTGAGGCTCGGTTACATTTGCACGATTGACCCTACAATGCTAACTAAACATATGATTATGATTGTAGGACACTGGACCTTATGATTTGTTCCCCTCTATTGGATCATCCATGAGAATGATTTCGATTTTGGTTTTTAATCCATATCTCCATGGCACGAGGATCCTAGTACCACACTAACCCTAGTTCCTTAGGGATTTTATGTGATTCTTAATTCATTATATCCTTATTAATCATCTTGTTGACATGTTTATTTTAACATTTTAATTTAAAAAATTGTTCCATTTAAAAATGTTTTTTTACATTTCTATAAAACTATGAATGTTGATCTCTCTTATAATTTTGTTGCAATGAATCTATTTTTATGATATTCTATTGGGAATCAGATCAATCCCTACATACACCCTCGGGTGTACATATAACATGTCATGTTTGACCTAGGTAAAGGAATTTTGTTTCGTGGTGGTGATGGTGGATCTGGTTGATAGTGTTTCATTTCCTATATGTGTTGGTGGTAGTGGAATGGGGTGTTGATATGTTTTTTCATGGAGATGTTTGGTTATTTAGTTGGTCTCCATCCCTATTTTGGTATTTTTGTTTTTGGTTAAAAGTCAATGCTGTAAAACGTTTGATGAATGTACTTATTTTGGATACGGTTATGGCTTTTGTAGTGATATTTCATTCTTGTTGGATATTTATGGTTAATTCATATGGGAGAAATCATTACCATATGTGATTATTGATGCCTATGCACAAGTTTTATCCTGGAGGGATTGAGAACGCCCTTCGAGCCTTGCCACGGGTCAGGTAGGGTTTCAAGACAGATGGAATCCGAGCCTGGTTTGTGACATCAGGATAACTGATTAGGCATAATCGTAATATATTTAAATCTTATCATCATCCCATTCGGTTTCACATAGTAACCTCCTTATACTATATGTTAAATTTTAATATGATTTCGTGGGGTTCTAGACATTGACTAAAACCAGAAATAATAATGTGATCAATTGTAATTTTAGTGGGAAAACCCTAAAATCTTTCATAAGATTTTTAAATTATAACTCATTTTTTATCTAAGACACCTTAGTTTTAAACAAGGTCATTCATTTTCACCATACATTAAAATCCTTTATAATGGTTTATAAATAAAATATGAATTATCCTAAACATATCTCCTGGGAGTTTCAAACTAGGTGAATGGTAAGGCCTGATTCCTTGCACTTGGGTATGATCGAGTCAATCCCATTGCACCCTTTTTAGATTTATTACCACTCAGCACATTTTTTTTATAATTACATCAACTTATAATATCTGGATAGATATTTATTCAAAGGAACACCCAGATAATCTGTACATTAGGAAAAATTTAGGATTTCCATCTATATGTAACCTCAAAGTATATCTTATGGTTATGATCCCTAATCAATTTTTTCCTAGGTCTAGTTCCAAAGGATTCTACTAAACTTTCTATAATACCAAATATAGAAACCTTGAACCTAGTAACCCTGATCTATTTTCTACTTTATTATGTTTTTATAGATATATGAAACCACATGATGAAGGATAAAATAGTTTATTGGCCTTGGTTAACTAGATAAATAATTGATTCCCATATTACATTTGAAAACAAAAAATTAAGCATAATGTTTTTTTTATAACATTATTTCCTCATGCATATCCTTTCACATCAATCATATAACACATCCTGGAATCCTATGGAAAGGAAAAAATAAGGGTGATCTCACAATCTCACTAAGGGTTAAGTACATTGGAAGCCTTCATGAATCAATAAGGAATAATCAATATGGAAATGTGAATGAATGAACACACATTGTATTAAAACCACTTTACTATCATGATAATATAAAGAATAATAAATATTAAAAGGTAAATAACCAGACAGAAATTCCATTTAATAAATTACTTGATTATCATTATTGGATAAGGCATAATCAATATAGAAATGTATATAACTAAAAACACGTTCCATTTAACCAATAAACTGATAATGAAATTCATCCATAGATAATATCATTTCAAAAATATCATGGATAGAATTAATTTAATTCTCAAAGAAGGAAAAGAATAATTATTGGGCATAATGATATTAGGTATCATGATACCTATACCATCAATACCTTTCACAAGATGGTTTAAAACTTTATGTAGAACCTCATTTAATGATTGCTTAATGATTTTCCACATTAGAATACAAATGTATCTGTGGGCTATATAATTCTAGTCTCCACAAAAACTACATGTCCAAAAAATTACTCATATATCGAATAATCCATTTAATTAATGATTAATGTGTTATATCATAAAATATTCATATTAAGTAAAGAATTCACTTTCATCAATGTTTCCCTAGATAAACAAATAACTTTCAAAATAGAGAACTTTATATATAAGTATATAAGGTTTAAGTAATAAACATATCCATGAAAATCAATATGAATGTTTAGGGTAATTTTAATATGCAATGATCATAGAAAAATGAATATTTCAAGAGAAATCTAATGATACAAAAATTAATCAAGGACATGAATACTAATACTATAATTGTTCAAAATAATTATAAACCATTCTTATAAAAAATAATGATTGTATCAATACAATGAAATCCCTAGTTGAATATAATATAAATAAAGGGTTGTTGATGTTAAAGAATAGAAATACCATAAGAAGATATTTAAAAATATTCCTAAGGAAAATTTCTTTTTCATTATAAAAATAACATTTTAATACCAAAAGTTCATAAAACAATATGAAAATAATTTTCATTAAAAAAATGGAAACATGTAAAATAAATTTTAAATCATTGAGTAGTCTTGATGGAAAGAAATTTTGTACATTTCATATAAACTAAAAACGTCCTTTCCAAAGAATTTATAAAAAATAATATGGATAAAATTGTATTTAATAAATCAATTTGAAAAGGTTAAAAATATTTTTTATATCATTTTCATAATATATTTTTTTGTAATAAAACGGATCTCCAACCGAAGAGAGAAATGATGTCGGATTTTATTAAAAACATTTTATCAATAATTTTAATTACTAAAGAGTGGGAAAATGGAACTATTACCTAAAAAATTAATGAATAATCATAGTATAATAAAATTATAGGGTTTTATTAGATAATTATAAAATAATTTCTTTTAATGGAAACACAAGTATAAATAATCCCGAAAAAAATGACATTATGAAATAAATCCTTACAATGATAAAATTTTCAAGGTAATAAATAATAAATTAATTGAAAATGTTTATAAACTATAAATTTACATAAAAAATATTAATTAAAATATAATATAGTCAAAATTATTTACACACATAATATTACAATGTCAAATACAATGAAGAAACAATGTAATCCAATGAAAATAAACTGTGTCATGAAATTCTTTACCACTTGGTAATTTTCAATACAATTACACATGGATGAAACAATTGAAATTGAAATATAAAATACCATGATTTATGAATGAATCATGATAATACATTTCTAAGTTGATCTATTTGAACCATATAAAAGAAAATAGTCTCAAAAAATTATAATATTCCTCAATGAAGGGAAATTATGACGAATTCCCTTACCTCAAGCTTCTTTTTGGTTGTACATTATTTAACCAACTGTATAATGGTTTTAATAATTTTATTATCTTATAAATGAACGATATTCATATATATTATATCATAAATTATCATATTATAATATTAAATCACTCGTTCGTTAATTATCTTTCATTATTTACATTGTTTTGGATGTTATTTTCCTTGTTTTCTCATTTGTGTTTTGTTATCAATTTTTTGGTTCTTGTGTATTTTATATAGTTTCATAATATATATAATAATAATCATGATAAAATCATCATATTTATACTTCAATTATAATTTTACTACCAATTATGAAATATGGTTATGAGAAATGTATTGTGTAACAATCATGTAGATTATAGGTCACACGTACGTGTGAGTAACATTTTCATTTTTCAGTGATCATTATATAAAGGAATTAGGTGATATTATATCTTTAAATAAATATCAAAATATAATAAATAAAATTTTATTTCTTTAAATATACTTATGTATATTATCAATGTGATATGGTGATGAAAAGAAAGTCGCATCGCTTCGTGAAGGTGGTAGTCCACACGTACATGAATGGTGTTACCATCTTTAATTGAGTGAAAAGGTAAAAAATAAAATTATTCATTATATTTTAAAATGATAAATATTTCATTAATACCATAATTATATCAGGTATATAATATTTATTTATTAAATTTAGTCATATTATCTTCCAGATAATTCATTTTTGACAAATAAATTACATCACTTCACGGTGCAATTGTCCACTGTACAAAAGAGTGATGTTGTTGTATCCAATACAGAATGGGAGTATAAAACTTATATATGATATAATGACTCCATAGGTTTAATTATTTTATAAATATCATAAATATACTTTATATCCATCATTATATCCAACAATGAGAGGGGAAAATGGAAAAATGAATGTCATCAATCGACGACGTGTTAGTCTGCTGTAAACATGAATGACGATTTCATTACCCGTTAGATGGAAGTGGGGATAGTTTTAGGTCATTACCTTAATATAAAAACATAAAATTATTTTTAAAATAATTTCTTCAATATATCATCATGGTTTAAAAATAATTTAATTATGAGTAGAATGAATTAAAATAAAAAACACTTGATGAAGAATGTTGTCTCTTCCTCCGGTAACATCCTCAGGTTTGTGCCAAAATAGTTCTAAGGTTTGATTTATTACCAATATTAATATTTTTATTATGGGAATATTGATGTTTTTTAGTGATTTTGAAATGTATTTTTTGAAATAAAATGGTTTTATTGTGTAAATAGAAGAGGATGGGGGTTGCCGTTTTTAAGTTGGATGAGTGGCACACTTGTAATTTTTTAAAAGAAAAATTTGTAACCATGTTTTTCACATTCTAAATGGTCGAAAATATAGTATCCTAGATCCTTATAAATTTTATGTTAAAAATATTTCTTGAGAATAGGTTTTAGAAAATATTTTATGTTAATTTATCCTTTATCTTTATAGTTTAACCCCCGATAATCCCATTTTATCTTTAAACACGGTAAATAATTATTACTCATTTTATTATTCCTCATGGACAAGCATTATGTAGAAATTATTATAAAATAAAAAATATTTTCATTCCAAATATTGAATCCATTTTTCAATATTCCATTCAATAATGTTTTAGAATTTAATTTCAAATTAATCACAAAAATGCGAAGTGAAAGTGGGTTTTCAATGAAAAAATGTTCAAAAGATTAAAAAATACCTCAAAATTAGATATTAAATTTATTAAAGTGGAAAAATAATATTATTATATATATAAATGAAATAATTTTACTATCAAACAAATTGTAAATTTAATATAAATTTTTATATAATTTAAACAATATGCAGTTTTTAAATAAAATTCAGTATTGTTTCACTATTTATCAAAGAATGAATTCTTATAGAAAAATCTAAAAATTGAACCCTATGAAAATTTTTAAATGATTATTTAAAAAATTAATTTAATTTTTTAAAATAAATTTAATAAAATTTAATAAATTTTAATTTATGTGTACAAATCATGATTAAAACTTCATTTAGAAAAAATACAGTTTTCTCGGAAGACATTTATTTTAATTTTAAATGTTTATAAATTTATTTATAATAAATAAGTGACAATAATTTTCATAATTTATTTGTAAATATTCATAAAATCCAATTTAATGGTCATTTGGTAATAAAATATTATATCATGATTCATTTAGACTTTGGGTTTCCAATTCTGCACGCTATTGAATGGCATAAATTTAACGAAATTTATTTCATGGGTTTTTTATGATTGTTGTTGCATGTCACATAAGCTATAAAATATAATGTTATTATTTTATAATTTTTAAGTGTTATAATGTAATTTAGGAATATAATTATAATGTAATTTATATTGAAAAAACAGTTCACCAATCATTTTAATTTTATGAGAAATATCCTCAGACAAAGTAAATACATATTATAAAATATATTTTGGCTAACATTAGTGGATCCAAATTATTTTGGGAAAAAATATTTCATATCATAATTCTGTTATATTGAATATATATCCAAATATGTTCCCAAGGAGGTATATGGTATATGAAAATTATATTCTTGAAGAATATGTGAAGTGACTACTCTGAGTTTGACCACCTAGTATTTCTTAATAGTGGGGATGGTAGTTTTAATGATAACACAAGAATAAGTGTAATCAATAAAATATAAATAGGTTTTACTAATATCACTATTATTAATGTTTATATATATATAGCCCAAATCATAATTTTCTAATTATTAATAATTACATGGTAGTGATTTTAGATTTTTTTTGAGAATGGAATTTTCAAATTGTTTGCTTCTAAGGGTAAAAATTGTTGTGTATCTCAATTGCAAATATATATGTCAATTATTTAAAATCACTTTATATAAAATAATTACATCATATGCTTAAGTAATTGCTGATAATTATACAAGATTGACTTGGTCTTAATTCATGTATCGTTAAAATGAGTCTTCGAAACATGTTTTTTCAAATTTTATAAAATTATTGAAAATTAAAATGGTTATAAGATCACAATTATTTTCTATGCACATAGTGGATAATTCAAAAATAAATAATTTTTGGTAATTTTATTTTTATAAAATTACGATCATTTATTTTCAACTCATATATTTCCTCAATATAATGGGGTTTTTTATGAATAAATAGAGTTATTTATGATATTGAAATAATTATATGTATTTAACTAAAAATACCATAACAGATTTAGGTTGTGGTCACGGATTTTTATACTCGTACCCATATCTTTGTTAAACACGTTCTTAATAAAAATCACCCTATGATTGTTTTTAATGGTAAGAAATCTAATGTTAGTTATTCCACGATGTTGAATGTAAATTTTATATTCTAAACACCAAGTGAAACTTATGAAATATTCATCCTAAGTTGAATGAATGGATTTTCCTTATGTAATTTATCTAATGTATAGCCAATTAAATATTTAATAAAAGGACCAACAAAATATAAAAATCAACTCATTTCAAATTTGATGATAATTTTAAAAAAACTAAATTAAAAATTAATAATATAGGGGATGTCCTAGAAAATTATACCATTAGTTATCCACCTCCTTTTAAATAAGTTTATATTGAGGAATAATTGCACTAAATTCTATTTTCAAAGGCATGTGTTAACTATAAAGACAACACAGTAGAAACTATTGTCCATTATTTACAATATAGTACTCAATCATGTATATTTTTCTTAAAGGAGGTTGAGTATATAATGTTTTTATCATTTATATCCTTATGATTTTTAACACTCTATTAATAATGAGAAATAAGTGATTTATTTATAAGAAAATATAAACCATGTTATCAAAATTTATTTATGGACTCATGCTAAAATAAAAAATGAGCATCCCGTTATTGTTACAAAATGAGTGTTCAAAAATAATCCCGATGAGAATGGAAACATAATTATAAATAAATATACCCTTAAAAATTGTACACAATAATAAGGAATTAATTATTGTTGATATTTTTTTCCAATGGAATGTCTTGAATCAATTAAACTCTTATTACCATTCATCTCCAACATTAAATTTTACAATTCTTAAATGGTTATTAAATTATTTATCATAAATGTATTTATCTATAAAATGGTTTGTGTTTAGAAACCAATCATTTTCTATAACTCAAAATTTTCAAATCATGTGTTTCATTTAACAAAGAATATCAATTTATTAAAACAATGATAGATTGAATAAATACTTCTTAGATAATGAATTCAAAATAATAAAAGACAATTTTTAATTTCAGATTCAGTGTTTTCAAATGATTTATTGGTTTTATAAATTTATATTTAGGATGTTATATTTTTACTTCACTATTTATCTTATTACATTATTTTTTCTCTATGGTTGAATCGAAGTAGGGAGCTAAGTTTTCATCCACCATCGATTATGACTCTCATCTTCTATATCTATATGTCCTCTTACATTTTTAACTTAAATTACGGTGTTTTTTATTAATACTTAGTTTCCTTCAGTAATTGTTTGGTTTTTAATAATTCCTTGTTGTTATTTTTTATAAACTTTCATTTCAATATCATCTTTATTTTACTTTAAATTGATATTTTTTACTTTGATTTTTTATCTCAATGGATTTTTTTATTTAATCCTCATTTTCAATCCCTTTTTGTGGCGACATATTTTACATATCCAATCTTTACTGGAATTTTCATATCATTTTTTTTTCAAAAACCATCATTTACAGTGGTCTTTTACTGTTGTTGGAAGGTCTTCTCGCCCATGGTGGAATTGATGAGCCATCTATGGATCTAAAGAATCACGTTTTATAGCATTATTCACATTTTATGGAGTGAAGGTGACTCAATTGTTAACATTTAGAGGTGTTTAATGGTAGTGTAAACTAATAGTGATATTAGTTGTGGTGGTTTGGTTTTTGAATTTTTGTTTCACTTGTGGTTTCTCAGCTGTTTATTGCATGTTTTAGAGGATGTTTAGCTATTGGGATCGAATTTCTTAATTGATTTTATTATTCATAGCATGTATTTTTCTATAAATAAGCATAATTTGTTTCCTTATTTACAATTCATTTTGTTTTATTCCCTTGACATTGTCTCTCTGATATACTTCTAGGGTAGATATTTGACATGTAATGGTTTGTATTTTTTATCAAGTGAATGTAATATCATTAGTGTACTAGAAACTTCTAGTGGAGAACAATACATCAGTTGAAGATGTTGGACTTCATGGTATGAGGATAATGATATTTTGTCTTATAATTATGATTTGGACATTTAGTTTTTTTGTTGAGGGAGATTTTATAAATATGTTCTCCATAGTATATCCACATTTCTAAAAATTATTTAATGATTTTCTTTGGATACTGATGATGGTACTGGTGTGATATGAGAAGATAGTGGTGGTATGTGTGTCATTTTTTCTAGTACAAAATGTTATAAAGCGATAATGGTGTGGGTTTTGACGAGTTGATGCATTTGATGTGTGAAATTTGTGACCATTTCTTGACAATCACACGGTCTATCCAAATCTTTCACATGTAATGATTTTATCTTGTGGTTATTTTTTGGTTCGAAACTAAGAACTTGGTTGCAGTAAGTAGTTTTAGGTGTGGATACTGTCGGGGTTCCCAATTAAACCGTAAATGTGGATTTTGATGATAATTATTTGCAAAATAATTTTGAGAGTTAATTTTTTTATTGTTTTTCAAATTAATCAAAATAAGGATTTTTTTTAATCTTAATATAATTCACAAGTGAATTTATTAATTGATTTTTCAAGATCTTTTAATGGAAATTATTACACCTAGGATTACATTATGCAAACTAAAATTGGATGAAGTTGTTAAAATGGTGGGAAATAAGCCTTATGAATGTATGATTAGGAAAATTATTTACCTTTCCATGACATAGTTTTACATTATGATCAGTGTTTATCATTATTCTAATTTTAAGGCTAATCCTAATGAATTTCACTTTAAGGATCTAAAATGGATCTTCAAATATTTTAATTGAATTAGAAATATTAGCATTTTTTATTAAAAAAATATTATAAAATAATGGGGTTTTCAAATGAAGACTTTATATATTGACTATTAGATAGGAATAGTTAAGTGGGACTTTTCATATAGAAATTATGTAGACACATAGAACACTAAGAAACAAAATTAAATTACTCTTTCTATCACTTACATGGAATACATTGTAATTGGGAGTTTTATTTTGAATTAATTTTGATGAAGAATAAAAAACGATACTAGGTTTTATCGTAAGATAATGTTCACATCATGTGTGGAAACACTAGTGTAATAACCATCTATAATAATCTCATTTACGCACTCTCACTAATAACATTAACCTTAGGCATTACTTCTTAAGATATCACTTCCAAAAAGGTAAAATTATTCTTATGTTTATAATCAATGATCACCAATTAAATGATATCTTTACAAACCCCCTTTATCAAAATATTTTTTATTTTTTTATGTGGTATATAAATTAGAATTTAAATCTAAAATTTTTATGAGCTTAATGGAATATTATATATATATATTGATGAATTTTATCTCTTTTAACCATGTTCTTTTAAAGTTCTAAATTTCAATAAAAATGTTCTCTAATTTAAATATCTTACATAAATTATGCATATAATTTTCAAATCATTATGATATATCTCCATTTTTTCTTTAAGATATTTTCATTTATTTATCTTATTTAAATTTCATTTGAAATTATTCTTCAATAATAAAATTCAATATATGACACCCATTTAGATTGATTTATACATCCACCAATTTTCCCTTATATTATAATTGTTTTAAGATATTTATCATAGATTTATAAACCCACAATAAATTTTATTTCTATTATATATGAATTATATTTTTTTATTAGGGTATAAAGAAACCAAAAAACAAATATTATTAGGGAAACAATGATTCAGTGAAGGATACATTGTGCAATGCCCTGACCCTAGTTGCCTAGAGTCAGTGTGTAACGCCCCGACCCCAGTTGCCCAGAGACGGTGCATTAATTACATAACATTGGAATGATCACAAGAAAGATCAAATCTCGAAAGACCGATTGATTTAGTAGCCTTGGAAACACTAGATATATTCATAAGTTTTACATTACATCATAAAATGAAAAACTACTACAACAACATAATGTTTCCACAGTCCACACTATAATCCCCTCATAATATCCCTGCAGGTCATTCATAACTTACATCTTCACTTCCTGGGAAAATAAAACATAGAAAAGTGGTGAGCTCAAATGCCCAGTAAGGATAACAATATAGCGGAAACTTTCAACAATAAGAATAAACATTTAAGGCAATGTATAACTAAAACAAAAGCCTTTTAAACATGAACTTTCAACATGGTATGGCATAAATAAAATGAAATAATGCCATTTACTTATTCACATGGATATTCTACTAATCGAATAATCACATGCAAAAATCAATAACCACTTTCATAATGTTGGAATGCATAATGCAAGACTATCATAACCACATAGCCAAGGCCTCGTGCCAAGACTACAAATAAGATTTTGTCAAGGCCTTGTGCCAAGACACTAGTTTGTCTCATGAGACCTACCGATGCATCGAGGAGCTATAGCGGGCTCCACCCGTCACTTATTAAGTCCAATGCATTCCTCATATGAATAGGTTTAAACATAAAATAAACATTCGTATTAAAACTAGCATACGAAATGTCAATACTTTAACCACAAACCATGAATGGTATAAAAATAGAACATCCACAGTCAAACATAACTCATTTGATACAATATGGAAGATTGTATTGTATCACATTAACCTCAATCATGAATAATGAAGGATGTTTACATAGATGAAAATAATCATCATAACTATATGAGAGAAATATCCCCCTTTTCTTGAAAACTTGTAAAAGTCACACTATTTATCAAGAAGACATTCAAAAATAGATTTTTGAATCAAAGTGTCCCATACCACTTTGAATCTTTTAAAAGGATTTTTAATTTTAAAACTTTAATGTCCATATAAATAAATCCTTAAAACCATTTTTAAAATATGGACATTAATGAGCATGATTTAGAAGAATAATTCTTTAAAACATTTTAAAATGGTATTTTGGTTAGAGTTTCTAACCAAAAGAGAGACACTTGAATACAAATAATTGAGGTAATAAAAACATTGTAATATCATGAGAATAAAGGAATTCATGATATACTATGTCAAAGTACATTATATACACCACATAAAAGTGATTTGGTGTATATCATCAAAGAAGTCTCAATAGAATGTAAATTGAGATGAAATCTCTCATAAAGGTTGTATCCTTAGGTTAAGGATAAATCAACGACATAATTATGTGTGACAAATATAAATACACTAAATATGATTGGATATTCAGTGTAAAACAATCAAAGGATATTCACACATATTCTTGTAAAAACAACACCAACGAATTGGATGTTTAACTCAACAAATGGTGAATGAGTTAAAATTACTCTTATCAAATTAATATCAATGACTTGAGAATTACAAATGAGTGATTATGTGTATCAAACTTATATCCACAGGAAGGGTAGTGGAAATTATGACATAATCAAATGAATAGTGATTCCACACATAATCTTGGGGTAGTATAATCAATGAAATATGCGTAAAGCCAAAAGAGTGGAAATTGAAATCTCAAATTCCCTTATCGATTAGGTAACTTACGAAACTAAAACCCATGAAAGAAAGATCATACCATGATGATTTAAATACCCATAAAATAAAGTATATTACACAATGAATACAATCATGGGCAGTACACATACACCACATGCAATAATTAAGTGGTGAACAATAGAATTCTCACGAAATTAAAGGGGAGATTAGAAAATCCCTTACCACGTTAATCGACTGAGTCGTATGGCCAAAAGTTAATAACCACCAAATTATTTACAGAATAACATTAATATAAATAGAATCATGATAATATATATCAAATTGCCATACATAATACACCACTTTCAATAATTTAGTGGCGAATAATGGAAATCTCACGGAATTGAAAGTGAGATAAGAGAATCCCTTACTTTGTACTTTTTCCTTGGTCGATGGTAGGTTTACCTCCTGTATAATGGTGAAATAATTGTTATTGAATAATACAATAATCATTTACTTTAATATGATATCATATATGATCTTTTAACATTGATTTGTTAATAATATCTTAGAATTATCGTCATTTAGCGTGTTAACGGGTTCATTTTACTTTATATTCTTTGTTATGTGAGCCATATTCATTATTAATGGGAAGTATATTATTCATATCCAGAATGATATCAAGTCCTTATATAATATTTTTAAATCATAAAATTATAATTATACTTGAATGGATATGATGGACAATGAATCTCATCGCGTTCGTGGAGACGGTAGTCCGTACATACGCACGAGCGACAATATCATTCTTTTGATATTAAAATAATATATAAATGGATGGTATATCATATATAAAGAATAATTAACATGTTATATTTATTATTTACATGAGTTACACATCATTATTATACCCATCCAAATAATATTATATTGAATAACAATTACACCACGACGTGGAGACGGTAAGCCGTACGTACGCACGTATGGTGACATGTTATTCAAAGGGTGGATAAAATACTGAATATGGTTGTACCATATTTATAATAACATCACAGTATATAAATGATACTGGAGTTATTATTTTAGAATAGTAACAACAAAGGAAGAAGAAGTGGAAGAAGAAATGAACTTGGAAAAGGGTGGTGAAAACATTACCTCTTCTTCGGGTTCTTCCTTTTGATTTGATCAAAAGGGCTACATAGGTTGGCTTTCTGATCAAACTAAGGCCTCTAGTTTGTATTGAGGTATGTTGGGAGAGTATTTGGGCAGAGTTTGGCCGAACCAAAAGGCTTTAGAGGTGTGAAGAAATGAGAAGGAGGAGTGCCTTTTTATAAGAGGGGTGAGGGGTACCTTTGGAAAAGCTAGAAATATTAATTTATAATAAATTCATATTCGGTTTCTAATGGCTCCAAAGTTGACTATTCAAAGGCTAAGGTGGGGTTGGGTCGAAAAAAACTCAACCAATAGAATTTAGACAGGTTTGGATACTTATATTAACCTTATCTTTAAGTATTAACTCTAAGTTAATTAGTTTCACTTTTACAATGTCTCTTTGTATTTTTATATAATATGGTTAATAAACTTACTATATACATCCAAGCGACCCCCAAGTGGTCCATTAATGATGCAACTATCATGATATAAGTCTCTTGGCCGAACCTTATATTTTTAGGAATTTAATATCAATTAATAATATAATATTTGTTTTAAGAACTCTTTTATGTCAATTTTGACACTATTCACTAGTTGATTTTTGTGAAACTCATAACAGATTGATTACTTCGAACAAAGTCAAATAAATCAATCCTAATATATCATATTATCCTAGAAAATTTGTTTAATTCATTAAAAGTTTCATATTATAATTATTTGGGTATTTATAATATCAATTATGTTAATTTTTTACTATTTTAGTAATTACTGCATCATCATTGTGTCATAAATAAAATAAATTATTTAATAACAAAAAATTATAAATAAAATATAATTATGTAGGAAATCTTTTTATCTTTCTAATTAATATTTATAATCTAAAATCCAACATATATAACCCTATGTAACAATTGTTTTTCTAAAAGATATATGCTTGTGTCATTTTTGTATTCATTTTAACTTAATTAATATAAAGTGTCATTATCACTTACAAGTGGATCCATGGGGTCCCCAAATTGACCCAAAGATTCCCATGGTCGACCATGTATCAACCAATAGGGTTAAGACACATTTTAGGGTAATTTAGTATTATTATAATATTATTTTGTAACCCTTATTTACCGGATTTACCCTTAACCATGGTAAATAAAATATTTACCGCAGTAATTATTCAAAATGTCTAAAAATAAAAGTTACCTATTTACACAATTTGGACATACTGATTCCAAATATGGAATCCATTTTTCTAAATTAAAAACACAGAAGTGGCAGAAATTAATTTAAAATTAATTCCCGCTATCAAAACAAAAAGCGTGTTTTTAAGAGATAATAACTATCAAAAGATTGACACTTGTTTATGTTCGGTTTAATTGTAAAATTATGTCCAATGACCAACATTATATTAAATGGTAAAAATATATTCTAAATATACTTTAAAACCACTCAAATTCACAATTTATCACTATTAATTATTTTGATTCAAAAAGTTGTTTTTAATTAAAATTTAGTAATTTTCACTATTCATCAAAATATGAAAGTTATCCGAAAAGTACCAAAATTTCACCTTAGGCTAAATTCGATATTCCGAATCCAAAAATGAAGTCCATTTTGAAATATAAAATATATATATAATTTCAAAAAGTAGGTATTACTATTCATAACGGCTAGTTTGATTGGTTGTGGTGTGTTAAAATCTCGAAGTTGCGTACAATGCACGTCATTGCATTATTCGAAAGGAAACATACCGAGGAAGCTTGGGGTGTTACATTCTCCCCTCCTTCAATAAATTGCGTCCTCGCAATTTTTAAAATTTTGCTTGGGAATATAATGGAAAGTCCCACATCGGAAAAAGAGTCAATAAAACTATCACTATAAAAGAAAGAAAGAGAGGTATAAGGGTCATCCAAGATAACCCATACTAGGATTCCATGTAAGAAAACATGGATATGGATGATAAACTAAGTGTCAAGTTCTGATGGAGAGGGATAGAAATCATGATCAGGAGAAAGTTAACAATGAGAAAACCACAAACTTGTGTTGGGACAAACGACCATTAGTCTCCTAGTAGGAAAGTAAACGAACAACATTTTTTTTAAGTTACATTACATAAGGAAGAGGAATTCATTTATGATATTGACTAAGAACATTATGAGATATACTTACATTTTAAGTAGATTTTCATTCTTTAATAAATTTCCACCACTAACTCAATTTTTTTTAAACGATGAGTATTCAAGAAGACTTGGTCACACTGGAAGAGATAGAATAAACTTCTATAGAATCACATGATCCATGAAGGATAAACCATATATTTACATTGTCTTTGAAGATTAATCAAAACCAAAATGGTCAGTGAATGATCTAATGATCCCCCAAAAGGATAATCACTAAGATAAATATGCACTAATCTTAATTTCTAAAATTAAACCAACAATACCCCAAAGTTAAATAGATACCATTCAATAACCAATTGTCCTTAAAATCCTTTAATATAATCCAAACTAATATTGAAACCCAAAACATAGAAGAATTTGATTATGTAGTCTCCCATGTTAAATTGTATCTCCAAATGACAACAGATACTCTTAAAGTCACATACTCAAAAGTAATTAACCTAATCACATATTCTCTATTATAGGTTAATCATTTCCATAAATAACCCAAATCACTATAAATACACAATAAAAACGTAGATAAAAATCTATCATTACTCCACAAATGAAACCCCATAGTATTCTATTTTCCTTGGGCATATAGTGTTCCCAACAAAGTGAACATCTTCCAAAATAACATTTATCACTTAATCACCAAATCATTTTCCTATACCAAGGGTATTCTTTTGATATGAAATAAGAACCCAAATCAACTTATTATTGATCAATAAAATCATTTAACTAAAAAAAAGTCACACTAACCAGGGACTTCACGTAGTCCAGTGGTAGGCGATAAATCCCAATCGCACTTTGGTTGTGGGTTCGATTCCCATAGCTTTGTCCGACGCGACGGGTTGTCACACAGTCTACGTGTTGTCCTTTTTCAAAAACTATATTTTATAATATTGCCAAAATGAGATAAATTCCTCAAAATACTATATCATAAATTTAACCACAAATGTTATATCATACCTTGAATCTTCATCCCAAATTATAATAACTTATAATTCTCTCAAACCCCAATTATCATATAAATCCAAATGGTTATTTATACCTATATCCACAAGAGAAGAGACAATTCTACCTCAAATATCATTCTCACATGGCAAACTGTGGGGTTACAAATACAAGAGAAAATTATTCCATAGTAAACCCATCAACAAGGAGTGCTAATACTTTTTAAACATTTCTCCAACCATTTATTCCCACATAGCTTCTTCTTTGACCAAGAAAATATCCTATAGAATAGGACATTCACTCGGGTAATGGCAAGGTCCCCTACATTTATGGCAAATGACTGTAAATGGACTCTTGGGACCATTTTTATCTTCTTCCATAGTACTCTTCATTTTTCTTCGGCAATTCTTTACTTTATGTCCTTCCTTCCCGCAGGTAAAACATTTCGTTGTCCCATTGAGACACTTTCCTGGGTGTCTCTTTCCACATTTCCTACATGATGAAAATTGAGGGTTCTTTTCTCCATGGTCTCCATTGCTGGAGCTCTTATCATTTATCACCTTTCTCTTCCTTGTTGAGTCTGGGAGTTGGTTAATATATATGTTGTTGATCATATTTTTGGAAAACTGATTTGGAATAAAGACGATATCTTTTACGCCTATCAACATTCCATTTTGTTGCTCATTTCCACCACCGTTCCCACCTTGTACATCATTCTCAAAGTCACTATGACTTCCTTGGAATCCAGCCATTGACTAAAACCATAAATCATTGTGTGAGTAATAGTAGTTGTAAAATCATTTAGAGATTAAAATGTCACCATATTCTCAATTTGAAACATATTAGGATTAACCAAGGTCATTTACTCTCATCTTATATATATATTACTTAAATCGGTTTGTAAAGAAAATGTAAATCATCCTAAGCATATCTCCCGGGAGTGTCGTAACCAAGAGTGCAGCAAGGCCCGTTGTCATGCACCAGTTCCCGTTCGAGTCTAGCTCAAAGCGGTGTTTTCGGGTTTTACCCCTATGTACATCTGTGCCAGAGCCGCCTCTACCTACTCGTATCCAGACAGGGATGTATTGCTCGGAAAACTCACAAAATCTCTAAAATACCAAAATTCTAGGAAGTTCTTTTATACTAATCCTCAAAGATCATCTTAGGTCTACGTGCTCTAATCAGAGTTTATCTAAATCTAGCTACCAAGGTTTGTACTAAACTTCCTCTGATACCAACTGTAACGCCCCGACCCCAGTTGCCTAGAGTCGGTGCATTAATTACATAACATTGGCATGATCATGAGAAAGATCAAATCTCGAAAGACCGATTGGTTTAGTAGCCTTGGAAACACTAGATATATTCATAAGTTTTACATTACATCATAAAATGAAAAACTACTACAACAACATAATGTTTCCACAGTCCACACTATAATCCCTTCAAAATATCCCTGCAGGTCATTCATAACTTACAACTTCACTTCCTGGGAAAAATAAAACATAGAAAAGGGGTGAGCTCAAATGCCCAGTAAGGATAACAATATAGCGGAAACTTTCAACAATAAGAATAAACATTTAAGGCAATGTATAACTAAAACAAAAGCCTTTTAAACATGAACTTTCAACATGGTATGGCATAAATAAAATGAAATAATGCCATTTACTTATTCACATGGATATTCTACTAATCGAATAATCACATGCAAAAATCAATAACCACTTTCTTAATGTTGGAATGCATAATGCCAGACTATCATAACCACATAGCCAAGGCCTCGTGCCAAGACTACAAATAAGATTTTGTCAAGGCCTTGTGCCAAGACACTAGTTTGTCTCATGAGACCTACCGATGCATCGAGGAGCTATAGCGGGCTCCACCCGTCACTTATTAAGTCCAATTCATTCCTCATATGAATAGGTTTAAACATAAAATAAACATTCGTATTAAAACTAGCATACGAAATGTCAATACTTTAACCACAAACCATGAATGGTATAAAAATAGAACATCCACAGTCAAACATAACTCATTTGATACAATATGGAAGATTGTATTGTATCACATTAACCTCAATCATGAATAATGAAGGATGTTTACATAGATGAAAATAATCATCATAACTATATGAGAGAAATATCCCCCTTTTCTTGAAAACTTTTAAAAGTCACACTATTTATCAAGAAGACATTCAAAAATAGATTTTTGAATCAAAGTGTCCCATACCACTTTGAATCTGTTAAAAGGATTTTTAATTTTAAAACTTTAATGTCCATATAAATAAATCCTTAAAACCATTTTTAAAATATGGACATTAATGAGCATGATTTAGAAGAATAATTTTTTAAAACATTTTAAAATGGTATTTTGGTTGGAGTTTCTAACCAAAAGAGAGACACTTCAATACAAATAATTGAGGTAATAAAAACATTGTAATATCATGAGAATAAAGGAATTCATGATATACTATGTCAAAGTACATTATATACACCACATAAAAGTGATTTGGTGTATATCATCAAAGAAGTCTCAATAGAATGTAAATTGAGATGAAATCTCTCATAAAGGTTGTATCCTTAGGTTAAGGATAAATCAACGACATAATTATGTGTGACAAATATAAATACACTAAATATGATTGGATATTTAGTGTAAAACAATCAAAGGATATTCACACATATTCTTGTAAAAACAACACCAACGAATTGGATGTTTAACTCAACAAATGGTGAATGAGTTAAAATTACTCTTTTCAAATTAATATCAATGACTTGAGAATTAAAAATGAGTGATTATGTGTATCAAACTTATATCCACAGGAAGGGGAGTGGAAATTATGACATAATCAAATGAATAGTGATTCCACACATAATCTTGGGGTAGTATAATCAATGAAATATGCGTAAAGCCAAAAGAGTGGAAATTGAAATCTCAAATTCCCTTATCGATTAGGTAACTTACGAAACTAAAACCCATGAAAGAAAGATCATACCATGATGATGTAAATACCCATAAAATAAATTATATTACACAATGAATACAATCATGGGCAGTACACATACACCACATGCAATAATTAAGTGGTGAACAATGGAATTCTCACGAAATTAAAGGGGAGATTAGAAAATCCCTTACCACGTTAATCGACTGAGTCGTATGGCCAAAAGTTAATAACCACCAAATGATTTACAGAATAACATGAATATAAAGAGAATCATGATAATATATATCAAATGGCCATACATAATACACCGCTTTCAATAATTTAGTGGCGAATAATGGAAATCTCACGGAATTGAAAGTGAGATAAGAGAATCCCTTACTTTGTACTTTTTCCTTGGTCGATGGTAGGTTTACCTCCTGTATAATGGTGAAATAATTGTTATTGAATAATAAAATAATCATTTACTTTAATATGATATCATATATGATCTTTTAACATTGATTTGTTAATAATATCTTAGAATTATCGTCATTTAGCGTGTTAACGGGTTCATTTTACTTTATATTCTTTGTTATGTGAGCCATATTCATTATTAATGGGATGTATATTATTCATATCCAGAATGATACCAAGTCCTTATATACTATTTTTAAATTATCAAATTATAATCATACTTGAATGGATATGATGGACAATGAATCTCATCGCGTTCGTGGAGACGGTAGTCCGTACATACGCACGAGCGACAATATCATTCTTTTGATATTAAAATAATATATAAATGGATGTTATATCATATATACAGAATCATTAACATGTTATATTTATTATTTACATGAGTTACACATCATTATTATACCCATCCAAATAATATTATATTGAATAACAATTACACCACGACATGGAGACGGTAAGTCGTACGTACGCACGTATGGTTACATGTTATTCAAAGGGTGGATAAAATACTGAATATGGTTGTACCATATTTATAATAACATCACAGTATATAAATGATACTGGAGTTATTATTTTAGAATGGTAACAACAAAGGAAGAAGAAGTGGAAGAAGAAATGAACTTGGAAAAGGGTGGTGAAAACATTACCTCTTCTTCGGGTTCTTCCTTTTGATTTGATCAAAAGGGATCCTTAGGTTGGCTTTCTGATCAAACTAAGGCCTCTAGGTTGTATTGAGGTATGTTGGGAGAGTATTTGGGCAGAGTTTGGCCGAACCAAAAGGCTTTAGAGGTGTGAATAAATGAGAAGGAGGAGTGCCTTTTTATAAGAGGGGTGCGGGGTACCTTTGGAAAAGCTAGAAATATTAATTTATAATAAATTCATATTCGGTTTCTAATGGCTCAAAAGTTGACTATTCAAAGGCTAAGGTGGGGTTGGGTCGACAAAAACTCAACCAATAGAATTTAGACAGGTTTGGGTACTTATATTAACCTTATATTTAAGTATTAACTCTAAGTTAATTAGTTTCACTTTTACAATGTCTCTTTATATTTTTATATAATATGGTTAATAAACTTACTATATACATACAAGCGACCTCCAAGTGGTCCATTAATGATGCACCTATCATGATATAAGTCTCTTGGCCGAACCTTAGATTTTTAGGAATTTAATATCAATTAATAATATAATATTTGTTTTAAGAACTCTTTTATGTCAATTTTGACACTATTCACTAGTTGATTTTTGTGAAACTCATAACAGATTGATTACATCGAAAAAAGTCCAATAAATCAATCCTAATATATCATATTATCCTAGAAAATTTGTTTAATTCATTAAAAGGTTCCTATTATAATTATTTGGGTATTTATAATATCAATTATGTTAATTTTTTACTATTTTAGTAATTACTGCATCATCATTGTGTCATAAATAAAATAAATTATTTAATGTCAAAAAATTATAAATAAAATATAATTATGAAGAAAATATATTTATCTTTCTAATGAATATTTATAATCTAAAATCCAACATATATAACCCTATGTAACAATTGTTTTTCTAAAAGATATATGCTTGTGTCATTTTTGTATTCATTTTAACTTAATTAATATAAAGTGTCATTATCACTTACAAGGGGATCCATGGGGTCCCCAAATTGACCCAAAGATGCCCATGGTCGACCATGTATCAACCAATAGGGTTAAGACACATTTTAGGGTAATTTAGTATTATTATAATATTATTTTTTAACCCTTATTTACCGGATTTACCCTTAACCATGGTAAATAAAATATTTACCGCAGTAATTATTCAAAATGTCTAAAAATAAAATTTACCTATTTACACAATTTGGACATACTGATTCCAAATATGGAATCCATTTTTCTAAATTCAAAACACAGAAGTGGCAGAAATTAATTTAAAATTAATTCCCGCTATCAAAACAAAAAACGTGTTTTTAAGAGATAATAACTATCAAAAGATTGACACTTGTTTATGTTCGGTTTAATTGTAAAATTATGTCCAATGACCAACATTATATTAAATGGTAAAAATATATTCTAAATATACTTTAAAACCACAAAAATTCACAATTTATCACTATTAATTATTTTGATTAAAAAAGTTTTTTTTAATTAAAATTTAGTAATTTTCACTATTCATCAAAATATGAAAGTTATCCGAAAAGTACCAAAATTTCACCTTAGGCTAAATTCGATATTCCGAATCCAAAAATGAAGTCCATTTTGAAATATAAAATATATATAATTTCAAAAAGTAGGTATTACTATTCATAACGGCTAGTTTGATTGGTTGTGGTGTGTTAAAATCTCGAAGTTGCGTACAATGCACGTCATTGCATTATTCGAAAGGAAACATACCGAGGAAGCTTGGGGTGTTACACAGTGAAAAGATACTAGTTAGTCTCATGATACCTAATGACGCATCAAGGGGTTATAGAGGGCCCCAACCGTCACTTACTATTTATGATTCATTCTTCTTATGAAAGGGAAAAAACATAACATAAACATTCATATTTAAACTAGAAAATGAAATGTTAATACCTTAATAATAAACCATGAATGGTATCAAAATAACACTTCAATAGTCAAATATTTCATAAACCCTTCAATAAAATATGGAATATTGTATCATAAAAAATCAATCTCAATTAAGCATAAAATCCATCATTGTTTTTTTGTATAGATTAAAATACTCTGTTGAAATCATTAAAAATATCTTGAGGCAAATACCCATTTTTCGTTGAAATCATTTATTCAAAATCCATGAAATTATAAAAAGATACATCAATAAAATATTTTTCAATAAAATCATCCCATACCACTTGGAGATTTTAACATTCATGTCCATGTAAATAAATCCTTAAAACCATTTTGAAAACATGAACATTAATGAGAAAAATTTATAAGAATAAATATTTAAAATATTTAAAATGACATTTTTGTTGAAGCGTCCCTTACATAAAACCTTAAAAAAATCATTTAGAAAACATTTAAATGAAATTAAAAATATTCATAAAATGTTATTTATAATCCTTTGTATATATATAAATATGTATGTATAATAATATCATGAATATTGAAAAGGAGAAAAGAATAATTCTTTGAACATAGAAAGTATCTTGTACCACATTAGACATTTAAATAATAAGACCAATACCTTAAAATGAATCCGTAAATCTCATGAAGATAATCTTATTTGTTATATCAAATATAATAGGGGTATTTTATACACCACACTCAAGAAAAAGTTGGTGAACATGGATTCTACTTCATGAAAACTAAAATTGAGATAAAATTACATTACCTTAAGACTAATACACTCTGTATGTATTTGAAACCAATATATATTGATTTTGAACATATTATTAAATTATAATAAAATAAAAATTATATTTATGATATCATATATGATTCCATTATGTCTTTATATTACCTATTTGTTAATAATTTTCTAGGTGAAGCAACATTTTGGGAAATAATCAATTTCTTTATCTTATGTGTATTGACTTTTTATTCTTGATTGTATTACATAGATATAGATTTACATACATATATAATGTAAAAAATGATTTATATATCATTACAATTATGAATATAAATATATATAATATATAGATATACGAAATCTAATACACCGTTCATGGAGATGGTAGGTTGTACGTACGCATGAACGTTGTTTCCGTTTTCTTATCGTATTGAATGGAAGTATGTTAATGAAATATATGTACATAAATACATACATTCATATATATATATATATATATTATTCTCAAAGAATTATTTTTTCATATATTTAATACTTATTAATAATATTTCTTTTTATAATAATTCTTGAATGGTGAATGTGGCTGATAAATCTCATATCATATTGAAGATGATCAGTCGTACGTACGCACAAGTGACAGTATTATTTTCTTAATAGTTAAATGTTATGGAATTGGATGGAATATAAATTCTATATAAACAATACCATGTTTTATTTATTATTTACATACTTTATATTCATCATTATTCTCATAAAAATAATGTTTACATGAAAAACAATTTACCCCACATTGTGGAGATGGTAAGTTGTACATACGCACGCGTGGAGATATTGTTTTTCATAGGATGGGTACAAGGAGAAATATGGTTTTACCATTATAATACATAAATCTTATAATATAGTATATTCATTATTTATTACATTAGTATGGAAAAAACATATTAAGAGGATGTAGAAAAATAAAATAACTTTCAAAGATGTGATAAAAAAATTACATCTTTTTTCAGATATCTCCTTCTGATTTGCACCAAATAACTCTTTAATATAGATTTTTACCAAAATTATGGACTTTAGGATGTAGTGAGGGAATTTTGGAAAGGAAATGGACATGGTTTGGCAAAAAAAAGTCCTTTGGAGGTGTGAAGTAATGATAATGAGAAGTGACCTTTTATAACAGAGGTGAGGGGCACTTTTGGAAGATTAAAGAATATTAATTTATTATAAATTGATTTTCAGTTTCAAATAGCTGAAAAGTGATTTTCTTAATAGGATAATATGACTAAGGTTATAAATCCTCATAAACAATGATTTTTATACATGTTTAGGTTAAAAAAGTAACATTATATTTTGGATTTAACCCTTAGTTAAACAGTTTAATTCTTATCGTGTCTTCTTGTATTTTTACATTATAGGTATAATATAGTTAAAATAGAATGAAAAAAAAACAAATTCAGAAATTTATAAAATATTTTAAATTATAAAAGTAATTTTTTGGAAACATATATTTTTATGACTTTTATACCATTTAATAAAATAGTTTTAATTTTAAAATATCTTTTTTGTCAATTTTAATACTATTCAATATTTGTATTTTTTAAATTATCAATAAAAAATGATAAATTTGTTACAATACCACCAATATATCACTAAAAAGTCTAATTTATCTATAAAATAATTTTATGTACTTAATTGAGTCAAATAATATTTTCTTAATATTTTTAATATCATTTATTTGATATCTCAATTAATAAAACAATTACTGAATCATCATTGTGTTGTAATTTAATTAATTTATTTAATTTATAAAAATAAAATATAAATTATCATGATGTAGATAAATCTATTATATTTCTAAATACTATTTATAGTTGAATATATCACGTATATAACCTCATATTAAAAAATAAAAAATTTATTAAAATATGAATATGGCATGTTTAAATCTACTTTAAATAAAATTTATTAAATGTACTAATCAAACTCAAGTTTCATAAAAAGGATCATATTTTCTATAAAAGGTTTATTTTGGTCAAAAAATACTTATATAATGAAATTGGGTCAAGTTTGAGGGTAATTATATATTATGAAAAAATTATTTTTACTTTTAATTACCCTATTTACCTTTAACCATGGTAAAAGAAATTAAAAATTTACTATTAACTAAAAACTATTCTGATCATATTTAGCCACATTTTTCATACTGAATACAACCATGTATATCTGATTTTAAAAATTCAATTTACATAATTGGTGAAACTATGTGTAATGCTAATCAGCAAATGTGGCTAGAAGCCAGGTAAAAACACGTTAAAAATGATCAATGAATTTTTATATCTAATTCTAAAATAAAATTGATTCTAATTACCTAAATTTGGTTAATATATTTTTTTTATCTATTTTGAAATAAAAATATATTTAAAGTAAAATAATTTTTTGAATAAAAAAGTTGGCTTTTTAACAATAGTGTTTTTCACTATTCATCAAAAATTGAAGGTTTTCAGAAAAATACCAACAATTCATCCTAAGATAATTTTTATACTATTAATTAAAAAATGAAGTCTGTTTTACCAAATTCAATTTTAGTGATTATATAAAATTAATTTTCTTATCGTTCACAACAGGACATAAAAAGTTGTTCGTTTATGAAAATTGTATTTTCTAAACATATAACTATTTTACCAAAACATATGAAATTCATTATAAATATGTTTTATTTATGTGAAAACATTATAAATAACATTTAAAAATTATTTATTACTATTTATATTACTATATTTATTGGGTAATTTATGAATATAAAATTTAAATAATTTTAACACTAAACAGTAGTTTCGCAAAGACTCAATATTTCCTTTTATGCAAGACAAATTTGGGTTTCATGCAACAGATGTTTTTGAAGATAATGTACAATTAAATATTTTGGTTTTATATTCTCCCCTCCTTTAATAAATTTCATCATTAAAATTTAAACTCAGAATCAAAAACTATGGGTTGGACTTTTCAAAAATAACTTTATTGAAATCCCACATCGTAAAATGTATTAATAAGACCACCGTGTAAAAATAAAGGGAATTACAAAGGTCACTAGAGATAACACATAATAGGGTCTCATATTGTAAAACATGGATGTAGAAGATAAATATAACCCTCACGTTCTGATTGAATGTGATAGGGAACATGGAAAGGAAAAAGTTGACAATCAAATAGGTAGATGTCGGAGATGGTCTAAGGTACCATTTCATTCATCCAAAAAGAATGTACTAGGAAAATACTTTTTTTTTAAAAATACATTACATATAGTTTAAGAAATAATTTACATCATATAATAATAATGAATGGAATAATACTTACTTGAAAAGTAGAGTTTCGTCCTTGAACTAATTTCTACCACAAACTCATCCTTCACTCCAAATTATAATATTCAAAAGTATTCTATCTATCTTAAATGTATAGGGTTTAGAAAATGAATATATACTTTATCTATTATTCCCTTTAAATAAATTATTCTATTTTACACAAAACTAGGATATCATGTCGTCTAGTGGTAGGTGAAAAAGCCTTATTGTGCTTTGGTTGTGGGTTTGATTCTCGTAGCCTTGTCGGAGGCGATGAGTTGCCACCCAACCTATGATTTTCCATTTTCTTAAAGCAATATTATTATAACATTACAAAAATAATATTACTAAATTTTTTATCCTTAAAAAATATTTTCTAATGTTAAACTAAATTGATTCAAACCTTTAGGTTTATCCAAAATACATTTGTCCAAACACACAGTCCAAAAATTTATAAGGAAGGTCACTAAATTCCTAAAATCAATATAACATAAAGCAGATCTCTTTTTTCACATTCCAGACAAGGGAATACCTTCGTATTATATCCTATTAAATCATGGTAACACCCTAAAATACCTTGAAAACTTATTGAATACATTCATAATTCCTTAATCTTTACATAAAACATAGAATATTGGATACACACCTTAAATCCATTAACGTTGTATACTCCAACAATAATGCAATAAACAAACCGTTAGTCAGTTCCAAGGTAGTTGATAATTCTCACGACCCGTCCTTGGGGCCCGTGCCGTGACTACCCTAAGACCGCCTCCCATAGGACAGGGGCTGGCTACTAGCACCAAAGGTGTAAATCATGAAAATAGGGAAGGCATTGCCTTTATAAAAGAAAACAAACACCACTGAGTACGCAAACTGAAGTAAATACTAAGTAAAATGAATACACAAGAATGTTATGGAATATAAATGGGAAAGTATAAAAACCCAACTGTAAGTGTAGTACAACTATAAAGAAAGTACAACAACTAAAAAGTAAAGCAGTAACCACGAAGTCATCCTATGGAACTCCCACCTGAAGGGTGAGTACAGACAGTCTCGTTGGCTCCTCGAGTCCGGACGTCCACTCCGTGTACGTTCGGCCAGATAGAACACCTCCGGGTATAGTCCCACACCTCAAGACTCCACCACGATCAACGATGTCCATCGTCTGCAACCAACATAACGTAGTGCGGGCGTAGCACGTGCATGGGTGTGTATACGATACTCAGTAGGGTCCCCGAGACTCCCGAAGGTCTCCCAGAATCCATAAAGGATAAACCACAAAATAAATATGTGAATACAGGTATCAACCAACACTACTTAGGTATATTCCCATACATATACCTAAGTCATCAATTCCAATTCTATTCTGAATCATGAGCTTAAGTACAACCCCTCCACACAAGAAATTATAATTCAATACACATAGGAAAGTACGTCCCAATCCACACAGGAAATCAAGTCAATCATATCAAATATAAAGATTGAAAGTCATGACTCCGCTCACATAGGTATACTATTTACGAGGAGGGGTGGAGATGATTGATGTAGCCTCTGAATCATCTCCTCTACCGAACCAACGTAGGATCCAAGTGCAGATGTTGTCGCTACCAATCCCACGTAGGATCCAAGTACAGTAACCGTCACCGCCGAACCCACGTAGGATCCATGTACAGTCATCATCGCTACCGAACCCACGTAGGATCCAAGTATAGTCATCCCCGCTGCCGAACCCACGTAGGATCCAAGTACAATCATCATCATTGTCGCAGTCGCAACCAGCTCTAGGGTTCCCTCACACAACACGCTTGATTTCGGGAGGGTCCGTTCCACAAGCCAAGGGGTCGACACATCAAATATCACGAAGTCCAGATTTGATGTATCATAAAGTTCTGTCTCGTTAATAGAAACTCAACGTGATAGAAGGCGCGTCCATCAGACGCACTGTTTGAGAGTTATTGTCTATTTCGTCCCAGGGGCCAGGTTGGTTATTAAGCTAAAACCAACCCGACCGTACTCTAGATGAATCCAAACCTCGAGCGTAGTAATCCAAAAGAACCTTCTAACTATGAGGTATCCAACAATGTCGACGAAACTTCAATCGGACGTCCGGAGCTGAAGTTAGAAGCCTTTCCGCTCCGCAGGCCTGGTTTGTTTCCTGTTCGAACGAACCCCGCCATACACAAATTTCTCTGAATCTTTGAGTGTAATATTCCAAAATGACTTTGTCGATCCAAGGATCTCAATGCAACTGACGGTGCATCGATCGGAGGTCAATAGCCTATGTTATGGGCATTTGAACAGATCTGTCAGTGAATAGGGGGTTTGGGCCCGGTCCGACCCGGCCCAATACCCCCTGGGTCGGCCTGAACGGGGCGACCCGATCCAAGTATGGGTCTGGCCCGTTAGGGCACGAGCCGGCCCAGCTGGCACGGCCTGGCCTAGTGTTGGCGGCCCAGCCCGGCATGGCTGGCCCGGCCCAGACCGCGTGGCCGGCGGCTCGGCTCTCGACCGAGAGGGATGGGATTGGGGGGGGGGGGGGCGTCGCCCCTCGGATTTCGGAAACGTGGGACCCCCTTTCTGGTGGGGTCTACCCAAAGTAAAACCGTGGGTTACGTCCCCCGATTGTTTGGAAACAGCCGGCCTTTAAGGCCAGACGGTGAGATGTCGCGGGACCCCCGCGGGTCCCGCCTCCTGGTGCGTCGGCGTCCGGCTGAGTCCAGCCGCCCCATTGCTAAACCGTCGCGGCCTAGGGTTGCAGCTTTCGTCTGATCGGTGCAGCGCGATGGCTCTACGCCCTTCCACGATGGCCCGCCCCGGCCTCGACTCCCTTGGGTTTTCCGGCGTGGCGCGATGGCGTCGCGGCCCTCCGTCGTGGCCCGCCCCTGCCGCGGTTCCTTCGGATTCACCGACGCGGCACGACGGCACCTCACACCTCCATCGTGGCCCTCTCCGGAAGCAGTTCTCTCATTCCCGTGTGGTGCAATGAAACTGCCCCATCTTCTCCCCAACAATTCACAAAGACCAAGAAAAAAGGGAGGTGGATCGGTCGTGTTTGTGCGGTCTGACCTCCTCCCGTTATAACGATAACAAAAGGTCTTATCTTTATTCACGAAGATAATGTGGAAAAATTGATCCAAGAAAAACCCCTACCTCGAAGAAGTTCACAGAAGCTAGCGTCATGTGGGTGGTTTCAAGGACTTGGTTTTTATGCGTACAAGGAGGGGACGGTGTCTCACACCAGCTGCGGATAGGAGAAGTAACGGTGTGACAACATTCTTCGTCGAAGTGGGAACGCTCTTCTCCAGAGAAGATGATGTTCGTCCAAGGAACAAGATCTCTTCCTCTCTCAATTCTCAACACAACAATACTAACCCCCAAAATTAAATAATCTATTCCTTATTTTATTTTACTTTACCAAGCCTTTCAAAATTCAAAAATGAATTCACTTAATTAATTAATCTAGATTTGTCAAAATAAATTTGGGTGTTAGGTTGGCAAGATGAATGAGGGAGAGTTACATATTAATGGGAGTTGCCAACTTATCAAGGAGTTATAGGAGTTAAAGGAATTTGAAGGGGTGGTGTCATGTGGGCCCCACCTCAAAATTTCCTAACAGGAGGAGTTAGGATCTAGTGGGTCCCACCCCAACTCCCATACATAGGATAAAACCACATTGAAAAGAGAAATAAAATTGTAACACAATTTTATTTCACTTTACACTTAATCCACTTTTTATTAACAACTCCTCTAGAGTAAATGAAACTCCAGTAAAGGTCTTCATAAGCAATTACTAGCGTTGTGGTTTCATCACAGCCCTCAGATTTCGATTCCGAGCATCGGTTCAAATGTTAGAAAAACCGGCTCGTTCGTTCACTGAACGTACCCGAGCTAAACTTAAAAAATTTCCTCCGGGCACACCGGGCCTCAGAATTAGGTGCTGTCAGAAACTGCGTAATCGTAAAAAACCAAAGAAAATAAGAAAAAAAATTCCTTGAAATTTACGGGTCTTTACATTACTCCCACCTCAGGGCTTTACATCCCCATAAAGATACAACATAAACTAGGGAAACAAAAGAGGGTACTGAGCACGCATTTGAGCCACCCGCTCCCACGTGCTCTCTTGGAGGTTTCGGTGTTGCCACCTGATTCACACTGGAGGAATCGACCATCCACATAGGACCCACTCCTATCGATCGTCACTCTCCACTGGGACCTCCGCAAAAGTCTCCCCATCATCAATGGCCATCTCCCTATGATCAATGATATGCTTCGGGTCATGCACATATCTCCTCAGCTGACATACATGGAAGACTTCTTGCACCCGGTGCAACTGAGGTAGAAGAGAGAGGTGATAAGACACCTTGCATATCATGCTGAGGACCTGAAATGGTCAAATAAAGCACGGAGAATACTTTCCACCCCGGACAAATCTCCGTAATCCACATCGAGGTGAGACCCGTAATAAAATGTGGTCGCCATCCTCGAACTCTAGTGGTCTCCGCCTCCTATCAGAATAAGACTTCTGTCAGCTCTCAGCTGTCCTCATCCACTCCTAGATTACATGACCCTTCTCTGTCGTGGCCTAGACTATCTCTGGTCCTACTAGTGCTGACTCCCAGGGATCTGTCCAGCACAGAGGTGATCTGCAAGGTCAGTTGTATAATGCCTCATATGGTGCCATCCCGATGGTGGAGTGGTAGCTGTTGTTGTACGTAAACTCCACCAAGGGTAGGTGATCCTCCCAGCTGCTACCAAATTTGAGGACACATACACAGAGCATGTCCTTGAGAGTCTGAATGGTTCTCTCCATCTGGCCATCCGTCTGAGGGTGAAAGGCGGTGCTCAGGCGTAGTTGCATCCCAAATTCCTCCTGCAACCCCTTCCAAAGTTGGGAAGTAAAGCAAGAATCTCGGTCAGAGATGTTAGAAGATGGCACACCATGAATCCCTACGATCTCCTAAATGTAGAGGCATCCTAATCTCTCCACTGACCCCTGCTCTATGATAGGTAAGAAGTGGGCCCACATGGTGAGTCGGTCTATGATCACCCAGATGGAGTCGTGTCCTCGGGATGTACGTGGATGTCGTGTCATGAAATCCATAGATATCCCATCCCACATCAACTCTGGAACCTCCAAGGGTTGTACCATGCCTTCTAGTACCTGGTGCTCTGCCTTCACCTGCTGACAGGTGAGGCATCGAGAAAAGAACTCTGGCACAACCTTCTTCATACCTAGCCACCAGTGTTGTCATCTGAGATCCCGGTACATCTTCACTACACCTATATGTACCACTAAAGGGGAATTCTGAAACTCTCTCAGCACATCCTTCTGTAAAGAAGCTGGTACCATGGTACGTCCTCTGAAAAGGATGACGTGATCTCCCACTATAGAAAATTCATCAGGTGCATGTCCTGGGGAAATCCGTGCACGCCGTGTCTCACAGTCAACATCCCCACTTGGTGCCTCTTTGACCTACTGATGTAGGGGAGGAGTGACAGTGAGGGACTAAAGAAAGGCTTCCCCATCTCTATCCATGAAGGATATCTGTAAAGTGGATAAATGCTCCGTCGCCTCACTAAGTAGCTGAATGCCCATCCACCTACTGAAATCATCGGCTACTATGTTCCCCTTTCCAAGAGTATAGACTATCACAAAGTCGTAGTCCTGGAGGAACTCGAGCCATCGTCATTGTATCCGGTTCAGTTCCTTCTGCAAGAAGATGTACCTGATACTCTGTTGATTAGAGTAGACTTTAAAGCGCTCACCCATCAGATAGTGATGCCACATCTTCAAGGCGAAGACCAATACTACAAAATCCAGGTCATGGGTAGTGTAGTTCTACTCATGCTGCCTCAACTTTCATGATCCATAGGCGATCACTACCCACTCATGCATCATTACACACCCGAGTCTGGTCCCTGGTGCATCGTAGTAAATTATGCATCCTACTCCCTCCTCAGGTAGCCTCAAGATGGGTGCACTGGTCAATCTCTGTCTCAGCTCATGGAAGCTCTGCTGACATCTATCTGACCACACGAAGGTTTTCCCCTTATTCATCAAAGCTAAAATTGGTTCTGCAACTCTGTATAATTATGGCACAACCCTCCGATAGTACCCAGCCAGACCCAGGAAACTCCGCACCTCTGTCACGCTCCTAGGTGGCTCCCAAGCTATCTCTGCCTCGATCATCGCAGGATCCACCGCAACTCCCGCCTCAGATATGACATGCCCCAAGAAGTGGACCTCACATATCCAGAAATGACACTTTGAGAGCTTACCATAAAGCTGGTTCTCTCAGAGTGTGTCCAGTGCAACCTGCAAGTGGTTGGCGTGCTCCTCCTCAGTATTCGAGTAAATCAATTTGTCGTCGATAAAGACTATGAAAAATTGATCGAGGTACGGCTAGAAGATCCTATTCATGAAACCCATGAACACTTCTGGAGCATTTTTTATACCAAAATTCATAACCAAGAAGTCATAGTGGCCATACCCACACCTAAAATTCATCTTCTACACATCCTCATCTTGAACTCTGAGCTGATGATAGCCTGACCTGAGGTCTATCTTCGAGAACCATCATTCTCCATTAAGCTGATCAAAGATGTCTTCAACCCTATGTAGGGAATACATGTTCTTCATGGTCACCTGGTTCAGGCGATGTTAATCGAAACACAGTGTCAAGCTCCCTTCCTCCTTCTTGGTGAACAAAATCGGGGAAGCCCAGGGTGAAACACTGGGTCGAATGAATCCCTTTCCCTACAAGTCCTCCAGGTGTACCTGTAGCTCACGAAGCGTGGTGGGAGCTATCTGATATGCTGGAGTAGATATCGGTGATGTCCGGGGTATAGGTCAATGTTTAAGTCTACCTCTTTGGGAGGAGGAAGTCCTGGAACGTTGTTAGGAAAAAACTCCGCATACTGATCCACCACAACAGGAAAACTCGGACACCGCATGTCAACTGGTCCGAGGATAATGCTATCCAACTGATGAGTGATCGGCTATTGTCTCTTCTGAGTGAGTCCATCATGTGCTACAATGGCTCCCTTCTCACTGGTGAAGGTGAACCGGCTCCCATCGGTGCGGACACACCACACCTTGTGCCTAATACAGTCAATCTGAGCATGGAACATAGATAACCAATCCATGCCCAAGACGATGCCTTAAGGCCTCGATGCCACTACAAGAAGATCCCAGCCGAAGCTCTCACCTCCTAGAGTAATCTCACACTGTCAGCACCATCGGGTAATCATCGAGTCTGCTCCCGTAGAAGTCTCTAGTCGTAAGGATCGAGCCAACGGCTCCGTCGGAATCTCTGAGCTCCGAAAAAGGGTAGTTTCAATGAAAGAATGAATCACTCTTCTGTATATAAGAACTGAAAAAGGGTGGATTAGACACAAATATTACCTCAAATCATCTCAGGTGCACCATGGTAGTAGGCCTCCAGTACAAGAAGCTGAGCCTGCCTCTGTCCGCCAGCTCCCTGTGGTCGGGTTGGACCTCCTGGTGGTAGGGGTGGTAGAGTCCCAAAACGTCGTCTACCACCTGCCGCTAAGCCAACTTCTATGCCTCATCCTCCTACTCCCTGCAAACCACCAAGGTCGTTCCTCTAACTCTTCCTGGGTGGTACCTCAACCATCTGCTGCTCCTCTGCATGGCGGGCCAGGCAGTCACAAGCCATGTGGCCCAGCTCGCCGCATGTGTAGCACTGTCTTCCTCTCGTATGAATGGCTCTTTTGTTTGTGCCCCGCACCTCGGAGCCAGTATCTTGAGGTCATCCAACTGATGGTCGGGTCTGCTAGGACCCCTGTGACATCCGTCGACTGTCAGCTACAGAAGACTCCGCTACGTGTTGCCCGATGGTAGGTCTCGCTGCTGGTGTAGGCTCAGAAAGAAAGCTCTCTACAAGAAGGGCTCGCTCCAGTACTCCTACCTGCGTCGGTATGCTGATGGAGATCATCGAAGCCATGATCTCATGCATCAGTCCCTACTTGAAGGTCCGGGACTGGAACAATGGGTCCCATAAAATGTCTGTGCAGTAGCGCGATAGATCAATAAATCTCACCGAGTAGTGGGCTACTGTCATGTTGCCCTGTCGTAGCTGTAGTAGCTCTTGAATGCACACCGCACGGAGGGTGGAAGGAACAAACATAGAGAGGAAGAGGCTCTCAAAGTCCGTCTATAGAAGTGATGCCTCGTCGTGAACCTGGGGCATCAGGCTCCACCATCTACCTTCTGTTGCGTGCAGGAGACTCACCGCAAGGATCACAATGAGTTCAGCTAGTGTCCCTACTAATCTGAAAACTTGAACAACAGCCTCCAGCCAATCCTTGGCTACCTGAGGATCTGTCTCTCTACAGAACCTGGGGGGTCTCTGACGCTAAAACTCGTTCAGTGCACTCAGGTGACGTGCACTCTCAGCTGCTGGGGCTGGTGGCATCGGTGGCCCGGAGGGTAGTGGTACCGCTGGTGCCTCCGCTGTAATGGGCCCTGCAATAAGGCCTCATCGTTCGGTGGGCTTCCATCTCGCAGAAAGCTCAGAACCCTAGTTGGTTGCCATCTTGGGGCCATCCTGAAAAGAAACAGGTGTGCCACGGTCAATACAGTATACCTGGTGAGCTGACACAAGTAATCACAAAGAAAACGTTGAAACACATATGCAATCAATGATTTCGTGCACTGAGTTGGAAATCAGAAGTCAGGGTCCTGGTGTATGGATACATTGGCAGCCGCACCAACACTGAACTCCCTAGACTGATAATCACACTCAATACCCATAACATTTCTGCTTCACATAGAGGAAAGATCAGAGTCCTGAGTTCTGCGGTGGAACCGAACTCCTTTGATACCAATTTGACATGACCCATCCTCAGGGCCCATGCTGTGACTACCCCTAGCCCGCCTCCCACAGGCCAAGGGCTGGCGACTAGCACCAAAGGCATAAATCTTGAAAATAGTTAAGGCATTGCCTTTATAAAAGAAAACAAACACCACAGAGTATGAAAACTAAAATAAATACTAAGTAAACTGAATAAACAAGAAAGTGTTGGAAAGTAAATGGGCCAGTATACAAACCCAAATGTAAGTGCAGTACAATGGGAATGAATGTACAACAACTGAAAAGTAAATCATCAACCACGATGTCATCCTCCAGAACTCCCACCTGAAGGGTGAGTACAGACAGTCTCGTCGACTCCTCGAGTCTGGCCGTCCTCTCCGTGTACGTCCCGCCTAATATACCACTTATGGGTACCATCCTTCACTTCAAGCCTCCACCACGATCAGTGTTGTCTGTCTTCTGCATCCAACACAACGTAGTGCGGGCGTAGCCCGTGCAGGGGATAGTATACGATACTCAGTAGGGACCACGAGACTCTCAAAGGCCTCCCAGAATCCACAAAGGATAAACTACAAAGGAGAGATATGAATACAGGTATAAAATAACACTACTTAGGTATATTCCCATACATATAGCAATGTCATCAATTCCAGTTCTACTCCAACTCACAAGCTCCAGTACAACCCAGTCCACACAGGAAAGTATAACTCAATCCACACAGGAAAGTACATCCCAAACCACAGAGGAATGCAAGTCAATCATATCGAAGATAATGATTGAAAGTAAACACATAGCTCACACAGGTATAATATTCACGAGGAGGGGTGGTGATGATTGATGTAGCCTTTGAATCATCTACTTTGTTGATCCCACGTAGGATCCAAGAACAGATGTCGTCACTGCCGAACCCACGTAGGATCCAAGTATAGTAACTATCACTACTGAACCCACGTAGGATCGAAGTGCAGTGGTCATCACTGCTGAACCCACGGAGGATCTATGTACAGTCGTCCCCGCTGCCGAACCCACGTAGGATCCAAATACAGTCGTCATCATCGTCGCATTCGCAGCCAGCTCTAGGGTTCCCGCACAGAACACGCTCAATTCCAAGAGGGTCCACTCCATTATCCAAGTGGTTGATACATCAACTATCAAGAATTCCATAGTTGATGTATCATAAAGTTCCGTCTCGTCAATAAGAACTCAACGCGACAGACGGCGCATCAATCAGATGCCCATTCTGAGAGTTATTGGCTTTTTCGTCCCATGGGCCCGGTTGGTTTTTAAGCTAAAACCAACCCAACCATACTCCAGCTGCGTCAAAACCTCAAGTGGAGTAAGAATAAAAATATTTCTCACTAAGAGGTATCCAACAAAGTTGGCGGAACGTCAATCGGATGTTTGGAGCTCAAATTATAAGTGTTTCCGCTCCGCGGGCCCGGTTGGTTTCGTGTTCGAACCAACCTGGCCATACACAAAGTTCTTCGAAACCTTGAGTGTAATATAAACAAATGACCGCCTTTATCCAAGGATCTCAACGCAACTGACGGTGCGTCAATCGGAGGTACGTAGCCCATGTTTTGGGCGTTTGAACAGATCTATCCGATAATAAGGGGTCTGGGCCCGGTGCGACCCGGCCCAATAACCACTGGGTCGGCCCAAACAGGGTCGACCAGACCTGGGTCCTGGTCCGGCCCGGTTGGGTTCATCCCGGCACAACTGGCGTAGCCCGGCCCGGACCACGTGGCCGGAGGCTCGGCTCTCGGCCGAGCGGGACGCGAAGGGGGGGGGGAGCGTCACCCCCTGATTTCCGAAACGGTAGCCCCCATTTCTGGTGGGGTCCACCCTAAGTGAAACTTTGGTTTACACCCCCCCTCGGTTTTTGGAAACGACCGTCCTTTATGGCCGGCCGGTGAGCTGCCGCGTGACCCCTGTGGGTCCTGCCTCCTGGTGCACCGGCCGCCGGCTGAGTCCGGCCGCCGCATTGCTGAACCGCCGCGGCCTCATGTCGCGACTTTCATCTGACCGGCGCGGTGCGATGGCGTCGTTCCCCTCCGATGTGGCTCGCCCCGGCTGTGGCTCTCTCGGGTTCTCCAGCTTGGTGTTATGGTGTCGCGCACATTCTCCATGGCCCGCTCTGGCCGTGGTTCTCTCGTTCCCACGCGGTGCAACGACATCGCGCCATCTTCGCCACAACGATCCCCAAAGTCCAAGAAAAAAGTGGGAGGAGGATCGGCCGTGTTTTTACAGTCCAAACTCCTCCCATTATAACAATAACAAGTGGTCTTATCTTTATTCACGAAGATAATGAACAAAACATGATCAAATAAAAACCCCTACCTCAAAAAGTTTGCAGAAGCTAGCGTCGCGGGGGTGGTTTTGATGACGACGTTAGCGTGCATCGAAGGATGGTATGATCTCTGACATGAGATGCGGAGAGGATAAGGAACGGCGTGATGACATTTTTCGTCAATGTGGGAATGTTCTTCACCGGAGAAGATTAAGTTCCTCCAAGTAACAAGAGCTCTCCCTATCTCAATTCTCAACACAACAATAGTAACCCGAAAAATAATGTAAGCTACAACTTATTTTATTTTACATTGCCAAGCCTTTCAAAATTCAAAAATGAATTCAATTAATTAATTAATCTTGAGTTGTCAAAATAAATTTGCGTGTTAGGTTGGAAACATTAATGAGGGAGAGTTACATATTAATGAGAGTTTCCAAATTAAAGAGGAGTTAGAGGAGTTAAAGGAATTTGAAGGGGTGGGGCTCGTGTGGGCCCCACCTCACAAATATCCTAACAAGAGAAGTTAGGATCTAGTGGGTCCCATGCCAACTCCCATACTTAGGATAAAACCACATAGAAAAGAGAAATCAAATTGTAAAATAATTTTATTTCACTTTACACTTTATATACTTTTTTTAACAACTCCCCTCGAGAAAACGTATCTTTAGTAAAGGTCTTCTTAAGCAATTACTGGCGCAGTGGTTTCATCGGTGCCCTCAGATATCGATTTCGAGCACTGGTTTAAAAGTTAAAAAAACCCACTCGTTCATTCACAGAACTTAACCGAGCTAAACTTCGAAAATTGATTCTAGGCACGCCGGGCCTCGTAATCAGGTGCTGTCAAAAACATCGTACTTGTAAAATCCCAAAGAAAATAAGAAAAACAAATTCCCTTGAAATTTACAGGTCTTTAATATAATAACCAATATACATTATCAAAATCAATCATCACATTATTCCAACATCAGTATCTCAGTATCAGAAAAATGTTAAGGGTTATCTTTCCCTTACATTATATTTTCC
Organism: Viscum album; assembly: GCA_963277665.1. Lineage (NCBI taxonomy): Eukaryota > Viridiplantae > Streptophyta > Magnoliopsida > Santalales > Viscaceae > Viscum > Viscum album. The sequence goes on from OY728159.1 coordinate 1,044,862,706, forward strand.
AAAAAATTTAACTTGAAATTGTTTCACTTTACTTGGTACCATACAATCTCAAACCCATAATGAAATAGTATTGATGTAAAATCATTATTTTTTTCCATAATACATATAACCAATACACCATTTATACAATACTCAAATGACATAATTCTTCAATCCCAACATAATCACATTAATCATTCATCTTCATTTGTGGTAGAAGCATAATCTTGATTGTGATCTATTTGCATATTCGGGTGTATATTCCTTTAATACTTGGGGAATTCTCTCACATATTTCCCCATAGTATTACAGTTAAAGCATTGAACATTGTATGTTTCTTTTAATCCCTTGAAATCATGAACATGGTGTTCTTTTTCTCCACACTTGAATAAAACTATTTTTCCTACCAGAAAGGCATCAGGGTGTTTCCATCTACAATTATCATATGTGGGAAAATAATTCTTTCCCTTCTTTTATTTATCCAAAATTTTCACATTTATCCTTTTATTCTCATTCTTCCCTCTAAATCTATAATACCTAGGGTATTCTTTACCTATCCCTATATCACTTTATATTATGTCCCCATATGATGATAATTCTTGGGAGATAAATTTCTTTCAAAATATGGGCTTAATACCATCAAAAATATGATCCTTCGTACTCAATAGATCACGTAGATTAGTGAGGTTAAAATTCCTTCTACTGGGTTCCATTTTTAGATGAAAACATACACTAGGTTAGATCAAATTGTAATGTATAATCCAAAAACTACAAAAATGCTTATCATAAATTGATTATTTACATGTATCTAGTCTCATAATCATAATAACTATTTCTTTGGGGACATATTTAATCATAAATCTTTCATAATAGTCAGTAAAAAAATTGAATTATCCTCATAATGTCTTCAAGAGTGTCAATCCATGTGTATAGAAAGGCCCATTTTAGGGTACCAATAACCTCAAGTCATGTCCAGAACACTTTTTAGGAGTTATTACTCATAGGAACATCTGTTCAATAACCACGTCCACTTGTAATATCTAGATAGGGATGTATTTCCTAGTAATACCCACATAATCTCTACATTCCACAATTTTAAGATGTTCCTCTATAGTTATCCACTAAGTCTATATTAGGCTTATGATTCATAATCTAGGTTTTCTAAATCTAGTTTCCAAGATTATTACTAAACATCCACTTATACCAACTATAACGCCCTGAACCTAGTTTCACAGAGTTAGTGCATTATTTTATTACACTGGCATGATCACAAGAAATAAAATTCTGAAATACTGATAACTTTAGAAGTCTTGGAAAATATATTACATACATAAAATATACATTACAAATCAAAAAAAATGCAGAATATATGATTTTTTGTGGACACCATTATTCTTCTAGCTTACCCTTGAATATCACTTAAAAAACTTCTTGTGATCCTGGGAAAATAAAACATAAGGTGTGAGCTCAGAAGGTTAGTATGTGTAAACAATATAGTTGGAGCTTTTGTAAATAATCATTAACATTTCAGGTGAGGTATAAAATTAAAACACAAGTCTTTTATACATAACAGTCAGCATAATATGGAAATCATAAATAAAATAATTCCATTGAAACATTCACATTGATATTCTACTAGATGAATAATCACATGTAATATTAATAACTAATCTCAAAACAAGGAAATGCATAATGACGAACATCAAAACCATATTGTTAATGCCTCATGCCAAGACCATAAATAACCATACCATCAATGCATCATTCCAAGACACTAATTTGTCTCATGATACCTACCGTTGAATCTTTGGGCTATATCAAGCCCCACCCCTCAAATACTAAATCAAACGAATCCTTCTTATGAAAGGAGTGAAACATAAAATAAACATTTGTATTAAAACTAGCATACGAAATGTTAATACTTTAACCATAAACAATGAAAGGTATTAAAATAGCACATCCACAGTCAAATATATCATAAAACCTTCAAAAATATGAAAGATTGTATCATAATAATTAAACCTCAATTAATCATAAAATAGAACAAATGTTTTTTACATAGATGAAAATACTCTATTTAAATCGTAAAAAATATATCGAAAAAAATACTATTTTTCTTTGAAATAAAATATTCAAAAATCATTCACATATAAATAATGGATTGAAAAAGATATTTTTAAATCAAATTATCACATACCACATTGAAACATTTGAAAGGAATTAACATGTTAAAACATTCATGTCCATATAAATCAATACTTAAAACCATTTTGAAAACATGGACATTAATGAGAAGTTTTAGAAGAATAAATATTTAAAACATTTAAAATGTTGTATTAATTAAAGAGACCCGTACATAAAACCTTAAAAATATTACTTTTGAAAAAATTTGAATAAAATTAAAAATAGCAATAAAATTATCTTTATAGCCATTTATATACAAATAATTAAATATGTATAATAATATAAAGAATACTGAAAAGGATAAAGGATTAATTCATTAAATGTTCAATGCATCCCATATCACTTTGAACATTTAAATAATAAGCCCTATATAACAAAATTAATCTTTAAATAACATGACTATAAATTTATTCATGATATCAAATATAATAGGGTTAGTTCATAAACCACACACAAGAAACCAGTGGTGAACATGGCTTATATCTCACTGAAATTAAAAGTGAGATAGAGTTCCCTTATCTTAAGTCTGATACTCTCCATATGTCTATGAAACCCTTGTATAGCCTTTTTAAAAATATTATTAACTTATAACAGAATCATAATAATATTTAAGATTTCAAATATGATTATTTTATGTATTATGTATTACCCATTTATTAATAATTTCGAAGTTAAACCTACATTTTGGGTAACAATCGCTTTCTTTATCATTTGTGTTTTGACTTTTTATTCTTGATTGTATTACATAGATCAAGATTTACATTCTTTAATAATTTAAAATGGATTTATATATAATATATTTTTAAAATATATATATATATATATATATGAAATGGAATACATCATTTATTGAGATGTTAGGCCGTACGTATGCCAGAATTTTGTTTTTTATCGTATTGAATAGAAGTAAGTGATTTTTTTAAAAATTGGTTGAGGGTAAAACTCACTTTATTAAAAATAAAACATCTTTTGATAAATAGGGGAAGAGGGAACCCATTACAATCACCATTGAAAAATTCCACATAGATGCAAACCAGAAGTACAGAGGGACCAGTATATGAAATAAAAGATAGAAGGAAAAATAAAAAAATGGGGTAGTTATCATCTCCCCCCTAACCAGAAAATAGAACTGTAGTTTCAGTCAAAGATAACCGTCACCACCCCCCCCCCCCCACTAATAAATTTTGTTATGAATGAAACATAATTGGGCATAGAAACCCTCCCCCACATTGAAGTGAAGGAAGGACCAGATGATAGATGTCAACACATTTATCTCTATTTTGAGCTGCACACTCGACATAGCTTGAGAAAGAATCACAACCTGTCATCCTGATGCAACTCAAATCCTGACCAAGACCAGTGTACAAAATCAAGTCACAGTACCCATCCATTAAAAAATAAGAAAAGATAGCCATTGTTGACTAAAAACACACTCATCAATAAAATGAGTTCGCCCAGCCAACAGTACCTGTGTATAGAATTACGGCACAAAATGAAATGAAACCATGTCCCAAACTCAATTGGTCACATGCACCTTCATCTAACAACCAAATAAAAAATACCAAAGGCCTTAAAAGGAGCATCATTTAGAAAACCTAATCAATTCTCCAACCATAGAACCGAATTGGTCAGACACTGCAACCATATGAAAACACTCCAGCAGAATCCCTTCTTATGCGCCTCCAGTCGTAGCCATCAACCAAACCACATCACGCCTCACAAAACCCTCGGTCGAAACAACACTACTACTTGATAGATCTAAGATAAAACCCACACCGAAATAAACTCTAACTGAATCAGATCTGAAACCAGATCGAACCAAAAAGGGAAGCATCGTGAGTAGTGGGAAACCAACAACCTGACCAGACCCTATATAGCACTCCACCATTCTGGAACACCTCTTGTTAACAAAAATGAATCCACCATAAGAAATCATGAACTACCCCCAGCAGTCGCTCAAGATGAGACCAGAACCTTCATCGAATACTTGAATCCAAAGATCCACACAAATTAAAGAGCATCAGAATTCATCACAGGGGAGTGAAACCAGCCCTCCACCACAGAAAAACTGGATCGCCGCCATGAGAATGAACACTGGTCAACACTGGGGAAACCTTGATCTAAAAACAGATCCAGGAAATGGAGCTCAAGTAGGATGTAAAATGATGGAAAATGAATAATGAAGATGTGAAGCACCATGTATATTTTAGTCTTAGAGAAACATCAAACTACAAAATCAAGGGAAGGAAATTTTTACTTCTGTAAGAAGACACTGAAAACCCTAGGCACGAGAGATGCCCACTTAGGTAAGTGTGGAGCTATTTCTCTCATGGAAGTAAGTGAATGACATATGTGTACACACACAAATATATATATATATATATATATTATTACCGTAACATTATTATTTCATATACATCATAATTAATAATAATATAAATTTTTATAATCAATCTTTAATGGTGAACGTGAAAGATGAATCTCATCACGTTGTGGTGACGGTAAGTCGTACGTATTCACAAGCGATGATATCATTTACTTAATGGTTAAATGATATGTAATTGGATGGAAAATAAATTTTAGAGTATCAATATCATGTTATATTTATTATTTTCATCCTTTATATTCATCGCTATACCCATAGAAATAATGTGTACATGAATAACAGTTTACACCACGACATGGAGATGGCAAGTTGTTCGTACGCACGATTCGTGATATTCTTTTTCATAGGATGGGTAAAAGAAGGAATATGTTTTTCCCATGAGAATACAAATATATTATAATATATTAGAGTCTAGGTTTATTAATTTATTATGGAATAAACATATGATGATCAATTATAAGAAGAAAATAATTTTGAAAGAGGTGATAAAACAATTACCTCTTTTTCTGGTATCTCTGTTTGATTTGCACAAAAGGACACATTAGGATAGATTTCTACACAAATTATGGACTCTGTGTTATAGTGATGGAAATTGGGAGAGGTAATGAGGAGAGTTTGAATGATCCAAAGGGATTTAGAGGTGTCAATTAAAGAGAAGGAGAAGTTCTCTTTTATAAATGGGGTGATGAGCACTTTTAAAAGTTCTTAAAATATTAATGTATTATAAATTGATTTTCAGTTTGAATTAGCAAAAAATTAAATTATTTAAATGATAATATTATTAAGGGTATAAATCATCTCCAACAATAAATTTTATAATTTTTTAGGAAATAAAAATAACCTTTTCATGGGGATTCAACACTTAGTTAAACAGTTTAACTCTTCACGTGTCTTCTTGTATTTTTACACTATAGGGTAAATATATTTAATATAAAATGCCAAAAAACACCAATTGGATCATTTATGAAATATTTTACATTATTAATGTTAGTTATCCAAAACATAAATTTTTATGAATTTTATATCATTTAATAAACTAGTATTTATTTTAAAATATCATTTATGTCAATTTCAATACTAATCAATATTTTTATTTTAAAAAATATCAAAAAAAAATTATAACTTCCAAAAAATAAATAAAATAAGTCACTAAAATGTCAATGTTTTATCGTAAATTATTTTATTTCATTAATTAAGTATAATTATATTTATTTTTAATATTTTTAATATAATTTATTTGATTTATACATTAATTTAATGTATATAAATTATAAATCAATTATCATCTTGTATATAATTTTTTTATATTTCTAAAGACTATTTATAGTTGACCATATCTCTTATATAAACTCATATTAACTGAAGTGCATTGTGTTGCATTTGTTGTCAATGAGGCATGAAGTTGTCTTGGAATGAATGGAAGTCAAGGAATGTCAAGATGTGAATGCCAAAGGTTGTGATGGTGTTGGTGATGAAGAGAGAATGGCCATAGTACTAAGATGCATGTCACTTAGGAGATTCACTAAGTGACATAGGAGATGATGGTTGAAACATTCTCTAAGAATATATGACGATTGATGAACTGGTCATTAAGTTCTAAGAACTTGTATCACCTGGATACAATGTCACAACAGTGATTGAAGACCGTTCATTGACTTGACAATGCATGAAGAGAATGAAAGTGTGCAAATGAAGTCCATGTACTATTTCTTAGTGCATGTGAATTTGAAGTTGATCCAATTGATCTCTGATTAGATCAATGAAGCACATTGAAGAATTTAAGTGATTCAGGAGTTCGGTTGAAGAAGAAGAACCTTCGCGACTTCCATTCCTAAGTAATGAATACATGATTAAGAAGAGGAGGAATCCATTTGAAGAAGAAATGATGAAGGAGAAGAAATGAAGAAGGGAGGAGTGGCTTGGAATTTGGCATTTTACATATGGGATACTTTGTTTTTTAACAAAGTGTTTATTCAACACTTGGCCAAAAATTAGGCCATCTCAAGCCAGCCTTAAGGGTTCAACCCCCAAGGCACATGTGGGCCTAAGGCGCCACGCCCAAGGGGGGATCCCATGTGGCCAGCCCGAGAGGCAGGGGGCCATGTGTAAGCCCCCGAGGGCACGCGGTGGTGAAGCCCGCGCACCCAGGGTGCATAGTGGGCGCTAGGAGCGCGCCCGCAAGAGCAGAGAGTGGGCGCAGAGCGCGCCCGCAGGGAGAACACGGTGCGGGGCGGCACCGTGGAGGGAGAAGATTCAATTGAGGGTGCTGGGGGAGCGGCATATTGATAAACCGCGAGAAAACCGGCCGCGGCTTCGATGTGGGACGCGCAAATTTCACCGGGAGCGAATCCCAGCTGCTCATCTGATCTCGCCGACGATCGGCGCCGCTCATCTAATCCGCCGCGCCCCCGATCTGATCCAAGCCGTCGATGCCTTTTTGATCACCGCATCCAACGGCCCAGCGTTCGTCCTCAACCTCGAGCCATGCCGAAGCCACCCGCGAGCCCCGCTGAACCAGGCGCCTTCCCGACAATGGTTTTCGAGTTCCCAGCTACCTTTGAAGGAGCTGAAGGGTCCATTGGGATCGTCTGAGCATACCGAACACAACCATGCATAAAAAGTGTCCTGCATTCAATATATGGAGAAATTGGAGTTCGGCCGAAGCAACCGGAGGTGCGAGGCCCATGTGTTTGTGCTCAAATGTTTAAACAGAGGCCATGCATGCGTTTGCATGCTTATACACATGAAGGAAACCGAAGAAGAAGGAATCCCGCGGAGAACAGAAAAGAAAAACGTGATTTGTGGCTTGCGTTCAAAGATTTTTAAAGAACCGAAAATCTCGGTGATTTGAGATTTATACCGTGGAAGATTTGGCATTCCTTTGCCTATAAAAAGAGAGCCCGAGCCCTCTTAGAAGCTTGCTGAAGTTTTATTGAAAAAACTGTGTTCCGTGAGGCTCTGCCTCGCGAAGTTGAAGCCCCACACAAATTACTTGCGCGACTGAAGATCTCGGTGCCATTCTTGGCCCGAAGGAGTCCCTTGCGCGCAACTTCTTTGCGCGACAAGAAGAAGGAGGAGGAGGAGATCCCCTGCGCGCTAATCCATTGCGCGACAGGAAGGAGAGGAGTTTGCGCGACCTTGCGCGCTCCCTCTGTGCACCGCGCCCCCTGTGCGGTAGCACATCCGCGCCCAAGGTGTCCTCACCCTTGTGGCTTGCACGCCTCGTGGTGTTGCATCCTGCACACCCGAGTGCTTGTGCACCCCGCGGCAGGAGTACCTTGCGCGGTCGGGCAGTGTGTGCATAAGCAAGAGGAGGTAGAGGCTTTGCCTCTTGTGTGTGCATAGTAAAGAAGTAAGGCCACCACATCTCTTGTGTGTGTGCAAAAAGTGAAGAGGCCGTATCCAATTAGGTGTGCAAGAAGAAGAGGAGGCCGAGACCACACCTTGTGTGTGTGACAAGTGAGGAAGACCCTACGGGTTGGTTGTGTACACTTTGAAGAACAAAGAATAGTTTGTGTGTGTGCAAGAAGAAGTGAAAGGCCATAGGCATTTGTGTGTGCAAATTGTTTGTGCATACTTGAACTAAACAAGAAGAGGCCGAAGCCTATGTTTGTGCAAAGTGGTTGTGCACACATAGAAGAAGAACAAGACCCACACTAAAGTAGAACACACAATTTAAGTGTGTAAACAAATTGGATAAAGTGTGTGAAGTGTTGAGAAGGTGTGTGCTTAAAGATACTACACCCTTTGTGGTTTTATTGCACCAAGAGAAGAAAGAGGAAAGTGCATGCCTGCATGCATGCACGTGCACACGTGAACAAAGATAAAACAGTGGTGTGCATTTGAGTTGTCCAAGACTTGAAGTTCTTGAAGAAATTGAGAAGGCCATGCAGTCAGTGCATGAGGAATCAGAGTTTCCATTCACTCAGTGCATGAAGTAGAGTTGTAGTGAGACTGGACCAGACTGAAGTTAAAGATATTATTTGTCTGAGTATTCAGTAGTTGGATAGAAGCCGGGTCATCCTTAGAAGAAGGTGATAAAGCCCGAGCAAGACGAGAAGACCTGATCAACTCAAGTGATCAGAGGTACAGAGCAAGGCCAGCAGTCTTTATCCCAGACTGCTGAGGATACTTGAAGAAGCTTAAAGAGAAGAAGAGCTACTCGTGTGACTCGAGGAGCCAGGAGAAGACCCTGTGGGACTCAGGGAGAAGAAGTCTTCAGTGGGATTCTGGAGCCGGCCAGTGGGACTCTGGTAACACTGTGGGACGCAGTATAAAGACCCTCCTGTGGGACTCAGGAGAGATACAGTGGGATGTTGTATCGACCATTGTAATACTAACAGATTATAATGGGAGAATCCATGCTGGGAGAGCATGGCAAGGATGTAGGCCTTTGGTGCCGAACCTTGTAAATCCTTGTGTCCTGTGCCTTTTCATTACTGCATTATCCGTGAAAGGTTGAGAGACATAAGAAGAGTGGATCGAGGCCTTAACAAGCCATAGAGGTTTAATTGATAAGGAATCAATTAGTAAAAAGATTTTAAGGGATCACTGATTCACCCCCTCCCCCTCTCAGTGATTCACACTGATCTGGGCACTTCAATTGGTATCAGAGGGAGGTTACCTCTAAAAGATCCAAGGGAGTCTTTATGAAGTGCAGATTTGAGGAAACGAGCGACCAGCCTCAAATGGAGATATCTGCCAAGACTCAGAAAAATAGAAAGAAGAAACAGGCCAAGAAGATGAAGAAGAAGGTTGCTGCAATCAGAGAAACTCCTTCTATGGAAAGAAATGTGAAAGTCACATCAGATGAAAATTCATTTTATCATTCTTCTGATGAAGCCTGTCCTAGCTGTGATGAAGATGGAAGAAACAATGACCTTCTAAATGCAATCAAATATCTTCAGAAGACAGTCCCCAAGGAAGTGGCAATGTGTATAGCTACAGGCATCCTTGATCTTCAAGAAGAAAAATCACAGTTAGAAGAAGAAGCCAATACAATGGAAGATCAGTTGGCTAAAAGGGTTGGCATAACCAACACTCTCAGAAAGCTGGTGAAGGATAAAGATGAAACAATATCACTTTGAAATGAAAGATATGAAGACACTATTGAAGAATTGCAAAGAAGCCTTTCTGAGAAAGAATTCTTTAAGACTGTGGTCAAAGAAGTTTTCCATGCACTGGAAAAATTGCACAGAGTGTCAATGAATGTCAGAGATTCTCAATTCAAAGACAAAGTCAAAATGGTGAAGGAGCTGGACAATTCATTGCAAGAATTGAAGAAGGTGCATGAAGACCAGATGAAACAACTGGTGGAGAATTGGGAAGGAAAGCTAAGAACTGTTGAGGATGAGAAGAACTCCCTCAACATGAAATACTTAGAACTAGAGGTGATATTGAAAAATCTGCAATCACCTAAAGCTGAATCCTCCCAGTCAGCTGGAAGAAGACATGTTTCTACTCAAGTATGCTTTGAGCAGGATGATTCTAAGAGAAAGACATCCTCTAATAAAAGTGCAACATCTTCTAGAAAGAAGGTACCATCCATACCATCTTGTACTGATGCTTCTAATTGTGTTTCCACAAAAAGTGCAGGATGGAAGAATAATTCCAAACAAATATGGATGAAGACAGTAAAGAAGCAGAGCTCTCCTGAAACAGCACAACAGGTCAAGAAAAGTACCCAGCAATCAGAAGTACACAAGAGGTCAAGATTTGTGGGTCAATGTTGGTGTTGTAATAAGTATGGGCACTGTGCAAAGGATTGTTGGTACAATCCACTGAATGTCAAAGCACAAAGGAAGCCCATGCCAAGGGGGAGCAAGCCAAAAGAATAGAAGCATCATCTACAGGTCCAGAGACATCTGTTTACTGCAAATAGATTTGGATTACTTGACAACATCTGGGATGGTTGCAAAAGTGGTCAACAATTTGATACATGTCAATCTCCGAATGTATCCAAAGCTGGAAAGAAGAGAAGATCACAGAACCTGTCTAAGAGAGATTCCTTGGGAAGCAAGCATAAGAATGTGGAAGATGCTCCCAAGAAGATTATGAATAAGGAAGAGAAGTCCTTGGAGTCTGAGTCCAAGAAGGGTGATGCATCCAGAAGGACCACCAAGAAAACATGCTTCTACTGTGGAAAGAAAGGCCATACCATGGATCTTTGTAAAGAAGCCATGAAATTCAATAGAGGCAGACTGGACTCAAACAGACAATCAATCCAGAAGAAGCAGAAGGGATTGATTGAAAACAAGTTGCCTAAGAGAGGTAGCTTGACAGCATCAAAGGAACCATGTGGAACTTCCAGAACTGAGGCCACACTTCCAAATGATTTACTTGTCATATGGCCACATCAGTTGCAACTTGCCAGAGAACTACAAAGAGCTGAAGATGAAGCTCTGGAAATTGCTAAAGCAAAAGGGAAGAAGAAGGTTTTACATGAAGATGTTTTGAGAACCACACCGGCACAAACATCATTGAAGATCAAATGTGCAAGTGTGAAGAATGGTGAAAATGGGACATCTCGGTTGAGAGAATATTCTCAACCTTGTTGTTCACATTGATGAACCAAGGAGGTTCCATCCTATTCCCTTATACTCTTGGTATATACATGTGCTAACATTGCAGGGAATTGAAGATGATGATCATTCTCATCTGGAGGATGGTTTGGACAGAATGGAGTGCACCCCTTGAGGGGGAGCCTATCTGAAGAAGATGATGTTCTGAGATTAATATCATCTTAAGAAAATGGATGAAAGGGGGAGCTTTATCTTTGCACCTGAACATTCTAATGTGTTTTGTGAAGTTTGTGCAGGATTCAGCAATTCATTGAATATCTGAAAAAATTCAACCCCTAAGCATGATCTCACATGTGTAGAGAATTGTGGACAGCATTGAGTTCCTTGGTTACATCACTCTTGTTTTCTACACCGGGTTAGCCCAAGTAGACTTAGAGTTGATTTACTAAAGGTTCTTTTCTAAAGAGAACATGTGACATCATCCCTCTCTCAGTGTTTTTCAAGAAAATACTTTTTAAAGGGAGGAAGTGATATTTTGAAGAGAACCATACCACACCTTTGCATTTGATTTCCAATAAGGGGGAGAAATATTGGCACACATATTGACCCATTCATATGTGCTGAAGGAGTGTATTGACAACAAATACAAAGGGGGAGATTGAAGTGCATTGTGTTGCATTTGTTGTCAATGAGGCATGAAGTTGTCTTGGAATGAATGGAAGTCAAGGAATGTCAAGATGTGAATGCCAAAGGTTGTGATGGTGTTGGTGATGAAGAGAGAATGGCCATAGTACTAAGATGCATGTCACTTAGGAGATTCACTAAGTGACATAGGAGATGATGGTTGAAACATTCTCTAAGAATATCTGACGATTGATGAACTGGTCTTTAAGTTCTAAGAACTTGTATCACCTGGATACAATGTCACAACAGTGATTGAAGACCATGCATTGACTTGACAATGCATGAAGAGAATGAAAGTGTGCTAATGAAGTCCATGTACTATTTCTTAGTGCATGTGAATTTGAAGTTGATCCAATTGATCTCTGATTAGATCAATGAAGCACATTGAAGAATTTAAGTGATTCAGGAGTTCGGTTGAAGAAGAAGAACCTTCGCGACTTCCATTCCTAAGTAATGAATACATGATTAAGAAGAGGAGGAATCCATTTGAAGAAGAAATGATGAAGGAGAAGAAATGAAGAAGGGAGGAGTGGCTTGGAATTTGGCATTTTACATATGGGATACTTTGTTTTTTAACAAAGTGTTTATTCAACACTTGGCCAAAAATTAGGCCATCTCAAGCCAGCCTTAAGGGTTCAACCCCCAAGGCACATGTGGGCCTAAGGCGCCACGGCCAAGGGGGGATCCCATGTGGCCAGCCCGAGAGGCAGGGGGGCCATGTGTAAGCCCCCGAGGGCACGCGGTGGTGAAGCCCGCACACCCAGGGTGCATAGTGGGCACTAGGAGCGCGCCCGCAGGAGCAGAGAGGGGGCGCAGAGCGCGCCCGCAGGGAGAACACGGTGCGAGGCGGCACCGTGGAGGGAGAAGATTCAATTGAGGGTGCTGGGGGAGCGGCATATTGATAAGACGCGAGAAAACCGGCCGCGGCTTCGATGTGGGATGCGCAAATTTCACCGGGAGCGAATCCCAGCTGCTCATCTGATCTCGCGGACGATCGGCGCCGCTCATCTAATCCGCCGCGCCCCCGATCTGATCCAAGCCGTCGATGCCTTTTTGATCACCGCATCCAACGGCCCAGCGTTCGTCCTCAACCTCGAGCCATGCCGAAGCCACCCGCGAGCCCCGCTGAACCAGGCGCCTTCCCGACAATGGTTTTCGAGTTCCCATCTACCTTTGAAGGATCTGAAGGGTCCATTGGGATCGTCTGAGCATACCGAACACAACCATGCATAAAAAGTGTCCTGCATGCAATATATGGAGAAATTGGAGTTCGGCCGAAGCAACCGGAGGTGCGAGGCCCATGTGTTTGTGCTCAAATGTTTAAACAGAGGCCATGCATGCGTTTGCATGCTTATACACATGAAGGAAACCGAAGAAGAAGGAATCCCGCGGAGAACAGAAAAGAAAAACATGATTTGCGGCTTGCGTTCAAAGATTTTTAAAGAACCGAAAATCTCTGTGATTTGAGATTTATCCCGTGGAAGATTTGGCATTACTTTGCCTATAAAAAGAGAGCCCGAGCCCTCTTAGAAGCTTGCTGAAGTTTTATTGAAAAAACTGTGTTCCGTGAGGCTCTGCCTCGCGAAGTTGAAGCCCCGTGCAAATTACTTGCGCGGCTGAAGATCTAGGTGCCATTCTTGGCCCGAAGGAGTCCCTTGCACGCAACTTCTTTGCGCGACAAGAAGAAGGAGGAGGAGGAGATCCCCTGCGCGCTAATCCTTTGCGCGACAGGAAGGAGAGGAGCTTGCGCGACCTTGCGCGCTCCCTCTGTGCACCGCGCCCCCTGTGCGGTAGCACTTGCGCACCCAAGGTGTCCTCACCCTTGTGGCTTGCGCGCCTCATGGTGTTGCATCCTGCACACCCGAGTGCTTGTGCACACCGCGGCAGGAGTACCTTGCGCGGTCGGGCAGTGTGTGCATAAGAAAGAGGAGGTAGAGGCTTTGCCTCTTGTGTGTGCATAGTAAAGAAGGAAGGCCACCACATCTCTTGTGTGTGTGCACCAAGTGAAGAGGCCGTATCCAATTACGTGTGCAAGAAGAAGAGGAGGCCGAGACCACACCTTGTGTGTGTGCCAAGTGAGGAAGACCCTACGGGTTGGTTGTGCACACTTTGAAGAACAAAGAATAGTTTGTGTGTGTGCAAGAAGAAGTGAAAGGCCATAGGCATTTGTGTGTGCAAATTGTTTGTGCATGCTTGAACTAAACAAGAAGAGGCCGAAGCCTAAGTTTGTGCAAAGTGGTTGTGCACACTTAGAAGAAGAACAAGACCCACACTAAAGTAGAACACACAATTTAAGTGTGTAAACTAATTGGATAAAGTGTGTGAAGTGTTGAGAAGGTGTGTGCTTAAAGATACTACACCCTTTGTGGGTTTATTGCACCAAGAGAAGAAAGAGGAAAGTGCATGCATGCATGCATGCACGTGCACACGTGAACAAAGATAAAACAGTGGTGTGAATTTGAGTTGTCCAAGACTTGAAGTTCTTGAAGAAATTGAGAAGGCCATGCAGTCAGTGAATGAGGAATCAGAGTTGCCATGCACTCAGTGCATGAAGTAGAGTTGTAGTGAGACTGGACCAGACTGAAGTTAAAGATATTATTTGTCTGAGTATTCAGTAGTTGGAGAGAAGCCGGGTCATCCTTAGAAGAAGGTGATAAAGCCCGAGCAAGACGAGAAGACCTGATCAACTCAAGTGATCAGAGGTACAGAGCAAGGCCAGCAGTCTTTATCCCAGACTGCTGAGGATACTTGAAGAAGCTTAAAGAGAAGAAGAGCTACTCGTGTGACTCGAGGAGCCAGGAGAAGACCCTGTGGGACTCAGGGAGAAGAAGTCTTCAGTGGGATTCTGGAGCAGGCCAGTGGGACTCTGGTAACACTGTGGGACGCAGTATAAAGACCCTCCTGTGGGACTCAGGAGAGATACAGTGGGATGCTGTATCGACCATTGTAATACTAACAGATTATAATGGGAGAATTCATGCTGGGAGAGCATGGCAAGGATGTAGGCCTTTGGTGCCGAACCTTGTAAATCCTTGTGTCCTGTGCCTTTTCATTACTGCATTATCCGGGAAAGGTTGAGAGACATAAGAAGAGTGGATCAAGGCCGTAACAAGCCATAGAGGTTTAATTGATAAGGAATCAATTAGTAAAAAGATTTTAAGGGATCACTGATTCACCCCCTCCCCCTCTCAGTGATTCACACTGATCTGGGCACTTCATTAACAATTAAATATTTATTAAAATTTGCGTATGACATTTTTTACTCTTCTTTAAATAAAATATAATTAATGTCATAATCAACAACAAGTCGCTAAAAAAGGATCATATTTTATAAATAAGGTTAATTTTGGTCGAAATAAACTTATCCAATGAATGAAGAAAAGTTTTAGAATAATTTTACATTATTATAATATTATTATTACCTTCAACTATGCTGTTTAAATTTTACGGTGGTAAATAAAATTCAAAATATACTATTCAACAAAATTTATTTTTATCATATTAGACCAAATTTATCATAATTATTAATACCATATATATCATATTTTTGAAATTCAATTTACTAAAGTGGTAAAATTATTTTTAATTATAATCAGCAAATGTGGCCAAAAGGTGGGTAAAAAGACATAAAAAAAATCAATGAATTTTTATATCTAATTCTATTATAAAAATGATTCAAATAAAAAAAATTTGATTAATATATAAATTGATTATCTAATTTTAATTTAAAATCAATTTAAAGTAAAATAATTTTTTAAATGAAAAAGTCAGTTTTTTTTAATAAGAGAGTGTTTTTCACTATTCGGCAAAAATCGATAGTTTCAATAAAAATACCAAAAAATCATCCTAAGATAATTTTGATATTTCTAATTAAAAAATGATATCTATATTTCCAAATTAAATTTCCATGAGTTTCTAAAATTAATTATATTATTGTCCATAAAAGGACATAAAAAAGTAGTTCTTTTGAGAAAATAGTATTTTCTAAACACATAACTATTTTACCAAAACTTATATATTTCAATATAAATAGGTTTTATTTATATGAAATATTCTAAATAAATTATATTATTTATTTATTACTATTTATATTACTATATTTAATGTATTAGTTATGAATATTTCATTTAAATAATTTTAGCTCTAAAGTGTTGTCTTGTAGAGACTCAATCTTGCATTTTACGAAATCCAAGTCAATGTTTTGTGAAAAAAGATTTATTAATGATAACATAACATGAAATATTGGGGTGTTAAACAATAGATAAAATCTCTACCACTAGACATTTATTAGGATACACCATTTTTTCAATGGTTGGACTAATAACTATTAATTTAGATTTACTCTATTTTTATTTTTATTTTTCTCACTTTACCACACTCACTTCACTCTCCTTAAAAATAAATTATTCTCATATATTATATCCCTCATATATCTAAATATTTTATTGATTTAGAAAATATATAAACAAATTTATTTCCTTTTATATCCATTTCATCATAATTATTCATGTTTAGTTTGGGAATCTATTCCATCCTTCAATCCAAAATTCCTAATTTCATTTTATATTAGAAACATATCTTGAAATTTTCCTATTACACCGAAATTTTATAAAGGTTCCCCATAAATCATGGAAATGAAAAGATAAATATGGTTACTACTCACTTGATCAATTTATTATTTAATATAAATTTGATTGGGTTTAGAATTTAATTTTACTTGGAAGGATCATTTTTTCTTTTATACAAACCATTCATTTATCCCTCTACAAAATATTCTAACCTTTAAGGATGGTAATGTTTATTTAAAACACTATATAAATATGAGATTTATCCATTTTAATTATACAATTTCTATAGAAATCTCATCATTAAAAATGAATATTATTTTAAAATAATTTATTTTATTATTAATAATGGTCCAATCGAAATATCCCATCAGGAAATTGTTGAGGATGAATACTCCACGTGAAAGAGATTTTCATTATTTTTTAGTGAATTTCATTTGGTTCCTCAATTTTACATGTAGAATACCCATCAAATTATTTTATATAAATCAATACCCATTAAAATCTATCTTAATGACATATTTTCTGACACCCATGTGATTAAGAAGATTCTTAGAACTTTTATATCCTCTCATATCAGTGATTTAGATATTTTAAAACAAATTGATATTATATATATATATATTATCTTATAAACCATGACATTCTAATTATATTAATTTATATAATTTTTTTTACGATGAATTATATTTCTCTATGTCGTATGGAATTCAAATCTATTCCCATCAGTAATTTTATTGCATCTATCATTAGTTATCTTCATCTTAACCTATCTGTCTAAATTCTTGAGATTCCACATTAGTGAAAATTTATTGAAAATGTATCTATCACATGAATTTTTGTTCATTAGAACCCATAGGGAAAATAATTTTTTTTATAATTATGTATTTTTAAGATACAACTCACCTCATCAACATAAAGAATTTCAGGATGATGAAAAGAACCTAGTCATATCTATAGATTTTCTCATATAATTTGACCTTCAAAAATTGTCTTCTAAATTGAATGAAACCAAAAATGAGTAGTATAAGGAACATTAAGATGAAGAAATATTATTTGAATAGCCTTTTAATAAGGAATAATTTATTAGGGGATAACAAGAATATTTTAAACTACAATTAAGGTTGAAATGATTAATTAATTATAGATTATATAGACTTGATTTATTAGTGAATGACGGATTTTCTCCCTTATATTTTCTTGTTAAAGGAAACTAGAAAATTGTGAATTCTTTATAATGGTATATCTCTCGTGGACTCTCCCATATTACCCAAAAACTTAGATTTAAATAGATATTTTCACTGTAATATTTATAAAATATATTCTGTTGAGATATTTATATCAATATAAACCTTATTTTGGTTTTATAACTATTTTTTTTGTAATTAGTTAATCATTTTTTATTGTATTTTATTTATCATCACCCTATTTACTACTTAATTTACCCTATCTCTTTAAAGAATGTTATGATTTTTGATGATCACAGAAATGATAAAAAAAATATATTTTAGGATATTCTATTTAATCAAGCCTCTTAGGGGTTTTTCAATCTTAAATCTCTTAATTCCCTTTGGTATTTAGCTGAAATTTTTCATGTTGTGATAAATTTATTAATTTCCCTTAAGGATTATATCTAAGTGATAGTTATTATTTGTGGTTACCACTTTATTTATTTTTCAAATTGTTTTTATCTTGTATCATTTTTTAATATATAATACATAATTATAAATTCCATTTATTATGATTAATTATAAGAACATTTTTTAATATTAAAAAGGGGAGATTTTTTGTTTAGGGATCTCATATTCTCCATGTTGTTCTAATGGACAAAAAATGGTTTCCTATGGTACTAATGTTTTCTCTTAATTATTTCAATATCAAAAATATATATTAATCTTAAAATAATCAACTTTGGGCCACATAATAATCTTGAGATCCATGAAAAGTTTAAATCAACATTGGTGTTTATCTATCTTCCCACCAAAAGGCTAGTAGAAGAGGTATTGGATACTATAGTCACCACCTAAAATTTGGTGGGAGATAGTGAAATGTAGATGGAGTCTATAAAAAACACCTTTCCAAGTTGACACTAATAATCTTCGGGTGTATATTTAACTTTACACTAGTACTATTTTTCTATAAATTCATCCCTCTTAATCTGTTGACTGTAATAGATATATTTAATCATTAATAAATTTATTTGAATTAAAACCATTATAATGGATGAAAATATGGATGATAAAATATAAATACACACATATTAATTCATTATAAGTTTAGGTCAACAATTATCTATGATTCACACCAACATTTTATAATTTGGAGTGACTTTGAACCCACTTGTTCACATTATATATCTTTTAATTTTATCTATTTTTCTATAATATTGTAACTAAAATATTTGAGTGATATTAGAGAATGAAATTTAATAACTATTATATAAAAATAATCCATAAAATTACATTTTACATTTATTGGGTACTCACAACCACTAATGTGGTAGAATTTGGTTTATTATTGAAACTATTAAAAAGAAGGCATAATTATTAATTTTTTGTTAATGTGAATTCTTTAAAATCTAGTTGATTAAAGTAAACATAAATTAGTAAAGGAAATGATATTTCGAAACTCATATATGTAAATTCTATCATAACATATATTATAAATTCCAATATCCTTTTCATACATTATAAAAATTCAGAAGTGATCAATGGATAATGCAGCCACAATGGGTGTGAATCAGGTGTGACAAGTTTTAGTGAATTATTTTATTTTTTCCCCATTCCAAGTAAAACCTTTATTATCTTTTAGGAATGGTGGATACTATATTAAAAATAGTAATTAAATTAAATTTAGAACAAATTATTTACAAGGATGGATACAAATAACAACTCCTTACTATGTTGGTTATACCCCCCAATATGGATTATCCACTATAATATTATTATCAATTATAATGGTTTAGGTAGTAACTATTTATGTAAAATAGTATTCCATACTCTAGTAGATATTGGTTATACACCCCATAATACAACTCTTCTACATTAGTTGGACATACCCCTAACCATATCCTCCTCTTACTTGACCGGTTATACCATCTAGTCTTAAGCCTCTTCATCATATGTTTATGCCTCCAAACATGAGATTCTCCTAATTCTCTGTATTTATCCACTTTCATTTGATATATTGATATTCGTTTATGAGCATTCCGAATTTTACTTTCTTATGTAAATTTTGAGTGCCTTTATATCTTTTTGGTATTTCTCAAAAAAATTTGATCACTTGTATATGATCGGATGCCTCTGTTCAACAATTCATGGGAAATTATTCATTTTGTCAGATGAATTCCAACCTCACTTAATGTGTAAAAATAATGAAGACAATAAATTAAATATTATGTTATAGAAGATTAATCTTATTAAACTAAATTCAATTCCCTCAAGTAAACTTCATGCATTGAGGACAAATCCCATGGGTCTTCTCAATATTATAAACCCTCACACAAATATTTCTTGATATATTATTTTATTTTCTATTATTATCTATATTTCTTGAATTTTTTTATCTTCTCAAACTCATGTATTTATGTGAATATATGATCTCTACTATGTTATTAATATTCTTTCACACATAATCATGTGCATGATATCATTCATTTGTTGTTATTCATGATTGTGCAATCATGAAAAATTAGCACTATGTATTTGGTTTACTTTTCACAAGATCAAGCATGACTCAAGCTTCACAATAGTATGGGAAAGCATGGGATCTCAAGAACTTCAAAAAAATCTAAGAAGGATTCATAGAACTCTTAAGGTAATTTATGTAAAAATTATGTATGCAGGACTTTGTTCATTTTGCAAAGATAATTTCCATATCTCTTCTCCTTCATAAAGGCAAATTCGGCTCATGTGAATTTATCTTCATGAAACTATGATTTTTGGTGCTCTATTTTTCTATAAAATGATATATATCTCAATTTTATGTAACACTTCTCCTTCATGGTCCCCTATTACTTATATGGAGGTATCCAACACCTTTCTTCATAGTTTCATGCCACATCATATATCAGAAAATTAAGTCATTTTGTTGAAATTCTAATTCAACTTAATTATCACATTATTTCTCAAAAACTCTTACACTGATAAACATTTCATCCTTTTAATGAATACACCTTCCTAGACTCACATGAACTCTTTTTATTTCATGATTTTCTTTTAAATCTTGAAATTATACATGCACATAAATACATATGTGAGATAGACTTCTATGTATTACGTCCATGCACAAAAGTATCATGTTCCTTGAACTCCTAATTTCATGAAAATTTTAGAAGTCATGAATGATGGTTTTTTGGCTCATAAACATAGAATCTCAGCCTTAGAAAATTCAAGGTGACCTCAGGTTTGATAATTAGAGGTTTGACCATCATGAACTTGATGAAATTTACTTCCACTGATTCTATAGGTAGAATATGACCAGTTTCTAGATCGGAAAACTTGGATATAAGTGATCAGATGGACTGTATTTTATATGTAACTTTTAAAGATAGATAAACAATGACCACATCGCAAGTCCCACATCACACATCTACTCTATCTACCGATCCTTCCAAATAAAATTTTTGTCTCCTATCATTCAAGTTGTAATAATGGTCATCACCCAAAATGATGTACACATACACCTCACGTCTCATGATATACCCCTATACGGTCCCTTGACTGTCACTTGCGCACTATACACCCCCTTTTGTGCTCCCTGTGGTCACCATGCACACCTATATCCCACTTTCCTCTACATGACTTCGTAGTCCATACTATTCTGAGTCACTACATTGCCTAGTTGAAACAAAACCCTTCCCACCTAAGAAATAGTTGTTGGGACCCTTTATCTGGCTAGGTGGTTCACTAATTTTTTAAATAAAGCCTAATAATTAGTGTTATCAAACTTCCAAGCAACTGAAATTTCATCAAATATTTATCATACTAAATATAATTATATTTTACACAGACTTAAAAATTGAAATATTCTCATGTAATAATGGAATGTTTAATGGATTTCTTCAATTCCTCTTCTTTATCTTATTCTTTAATATTTTGTAAAAAATATGTCATCATTGACACAAGTCTTAATGAGAAGTTCAACAATTTTCATAATTAATAATGATAATTATTCAATAATGACATCAATTTCTATTAAATGATTCTGTAACAATTATACAATCATCACCAATTCATCCTAACTCTCCAATCATGAATTTACACATCAATTACATCCAATATAGCACTTGTGAACAATACTCTATCCCTTTGTATTTTGTTTTCAATATATCTTTACATTATAAAAGTCAATATGTGTGATCAAATATTTTCTCTCTATTACTGAAAATAATATGAATGGACTAAGTGGGGATATTCATATATCTTTTCCAACCTCTCATGGAATCCCAATATTATCTTCCTCTTTTTTCAGAGATAAGGAGGATACCACATCGTTCCCTTAGCAAAGAGTCATTTTTTGGTCTACTCTAAGTCAATGTGGTCTAACCCAATGTAGAAAATGAGATAGATGAAACTAAGGATGTCTATAATATCCATATATAAACATGAATCTAAAATCATCCTCATAGAATTTCGTTTTACATTTTCATGGCGGAGAATAATTAGATTTACCAATAAAATTTTGTATCATACACACACTTCAACAAGCTCGTCATAAATTTTAGGTGAAAACGATATAGATCCTCCTTCATGGTTCAATATAAACCCCCCATGATAAGGATTGTAAATTCTTTTTAAGTAGATAAATTGGTGTGATTTTCATGCCTTATATTATAATTTATCTAAGTTGTTTGTAATTTCCAAATTCGATATGTAGTGAAAATTTAACAACTTAAATCATCAATTCTCCCCCTAATTGGATGAATAATTATCCTTCAATTCCTTAGATGTTATCATAGAATCATGTATATATATAAATGAATATTTATGGACCTTAATTGATCCTTTGTTAGGTAAATAGGTTTGGGGGGGTTTCCACTCAGACCAGTTATCTTCTTAGATGAAAACGTTTTCATCACATTTATTAGAAGAGTAGTATTTATTTTATATACTTTATCCATAGTTATTTCTATTTATAAGTATTATTGAAATAGAATCAAGCATTTTTTAAGAAAATAAGCTGTCTTCATTTTATGTATTGACTCCTTTTAATCAATAATCATATTTTAATCATAATAAGTCAGAAGTGTTTTGCCTTTCTTCTTCAAGAACTCTTCTTTTCTAGGTGTCTAGGGAAAGAATTTTTTTGCTAAATGGCCAGAAATATTACACCTCTCAGAAACATATTTAGAATTCATCAAGGTTCCATTTTTAAGAAATTTTTATATTTTTAATGAGGTATATTTCTCACCAAATCAATCCTATTATTTCTTTTCTGGATTGATTATTTATCCAATTCGAGAATTCTTTCTTTAGTATAGATGTTCATTGAAAATTCGTAATAGACTTTGATGTTACTTTTCTTACCAAAATAGAAGCTTCATTTATTTGGTGTGACACCCTTCGATTCGTTCTTCATAAAATTATTTGGAGTTATTTTTTCTATAGGGTTCTTCTTTTTCCCACCACATAAGGCAGACCTATCAACCTCATTTCAT
This sequence comes from Viscum album, assembly GCA_963277665.1. Lineage (NCBI taxonomy): Eukaryota > Viridiplantae > Streptophyta > Magnoliopsida > Santalales > Viscaceae > Viscum > Viscum album. The sequence goes on from OY728159.1 coordinate 1,044,885,683, forward strand.
ACCGGCTTCCCATATTTTTTATATTCTTATTTTAGCATCAATATAATAATTTTTAATGATTAGTAAATACAAACTCTCATCATAATAGTGGCCACTTCCATCATAGAAATAATATAAATTTTAAAGTTTTTCATTTCTATTCTAGAAAGTATATTTCATTTTTATCAATTATGGTTATACTGTGCAGTTTTTCTCATATATTATCTTTTACTCCCCCTAAGGGTATGCATTTTTAAATTTTTAAACAATGAAATAATGTTCCATCAAATTATTTAATAATTTTAAAACATCTAAAAATTCCAAAAGTAACCAAAAAACCTAGATTTATTATTTTGTTACACAATGTAACTATATTATATGCCTTTCTAATTTATGAAAACACGGTTCTTATGTTTAGATTTCATTGGGAAAAATGAATTCCTACACTTCCTTTGATCTGTATCTCAAAATATAGTGGACTTTTGATAATTTTCATCACCTATTTTTTTATTGATTATAATGTTAAAGCTACACAATGCATCAAAACAGCAATAGTATTCATATATTTATTAGGAACAAAATTTATCTCTTTCCACAATTCTGAAATTGATTTATCACTAGATAACATCAATCTTTTATTTCCTTTAGAATGATCCTTCCAAAAATAAAATTCTAATCATATTCATTCATAAAAAATTTTATTTTCTCAGTAACTTGGGATGTTTCAGCTTGTGAATCTTCCATATTTTATAGTCTCACTTATATATTAATACATATTATATTGGTAGAAATATTCACATCTTAAACTTATTTAAATACTTCTTTACACTAAATATTCAACTTCTAAATATAATGATCATGAACTAGGTTAGCCTTAAGTAAAAAAAATTCAATATCATTACTTATTTCTTCGTTAACAAATATCTAATCATCTTTTACATTTATAGATATAATATTTATATTTTCCAAGGCATGAAAGTCTTTTCTAAAAACTATTTCTCCCACATCCTTCTCACACAGACTAATTTTCAATTCTCATTTAATCAAATATTTTTTTTAGCAAAGTGACACAATTTTTTATTTTACATTTTCAACAAAGGATACTCACTCTTAATATATCAATAAATTCTATTCCTTTACATTGTGACATTTCAAGAATGTTTTGTAGTTATGTACTTTTTTCACTAATGATCCTTCCATTGTATCATCTTCCTCTTCTATTTGTGACATTTTATCACAACTTTCTTGGAAAAATATTATTATATAAGTAAAAAATCCTTTGGGATATTTATTCCAATTATATATTATATTTTAATTGAACACATATTCATCACAACTTGAACTTGATTAATAATCAACTTACGTAATTGATTAATTACCACTATGAATTTTTCAAGTGAAAGTTGATATCAATTCATCTTTGAGTTATTCTTTAACTTCATTTCCACTCTACTCTTCTTTTTTTTCATGTCATGAATAAAACATCATCATTTCTAGACCTAAGAGTATATGTAGGGTTTTTTATCTAAATATCTTCAAAATCTTATTCAAACTAAAATTTTCACTCCAAATAATTCTGATATAATCAGTCAGGAAAAAAAATTATATCCAAGCATAGGGGGAACCATTGATCTGGTATAAATTAATGTTCCAAATGGTTCATGTAGTCACACTGAGAGGTGATGTGAATCATCTTCACTTGTCTCAATGAATTATTTCCCTTTAATTTTCCCCTTCTAATTTAATCCTCTGACAATTGTTAAGAAAATTTCATAATGTATACAATGTGTAAAGTAAATAAAAGATAGAACATAGTATTTACATGGTTTGGTAAAAAATACCTAATCCATGTCATGTTGGTTATACCCACCAACAAGGATTCTCTACTGTAATATTATTATCAATTACAATGATTTAGGAAGAAAATTAGTATACACCCCAGTAGTCAATCATCCAATTGATAATGATTATAACCCCTAGTAATTCAAATCTTCTTCATCGATTGGTTATACCCCGCATTTATCCTCTCCTTTTCTCATCTGGTTATACCCCCCAGTATTGAACCTCTTCAGAAACTGATTATACCACCCCCCCAGTCACCAAATCCTTCTTATTTTCTATATTGAGATATTATAGGATGATATCCTGTTCTTCCTCCATGATCTTGATAAATATAACTTTGTAATTTATACTTTAAGATACTTTGTAGAAAAATGTTCTTCCATAAATCATTTTCATCACTGCTATATAATCATTATCTTTATTACAACAATGCTTGGGAATTTCTTCCTTTAGTAGGACAAAGTCTCATCCAAACATAGTTTTTTCAAGTGATGAACAAAATATCTTCAAGATTATTTTATATATGATTAATATTGAATAACTCAATTTTACTCTCTCAATTAAACTCAATTAATTTGTGAAAATTTAGAAATTACTTCTCAAAGATATAAAACCCTAAAATTTCCTCATCTATAATTTTATGTGATTTCTTATTCATACAACAATAAATATCTCATGACCTTATCAACATCATGTATTTAAGTGAATATATGATATAATATGAAATATTAAAATTATTTCACACATATTCATGTGGATGATATCATGCTTGTATTATTATCTATATTTCTTCAATCATTCATGACTATAACTAAGAATCTATTTCTCTTTACATGAGATATTTCATGAACTAAGCTTCATGAAAGTATGTGAAAGCATGGGATATCAAGAACTTCACAAAAACCAAGTATTTTTAATGGAACTCTTATTTTAATTCTCAAAATATATTGTGCACATATGACTTTCTTCTTTTCAAAAATGGAAGTGTGAGGTATCTTCTCCTTCACAGATAGAACTTATCCTCATATGAGGTTCTCTTTGTGAAACTAAGATTTCATAATGCTCTATTTTTCTAGAAAAATATAGCTCTATCAATTATTATCAACTTTTATCCTTCACAGTCCATCAATATTTATATAGGGTCCCACCACCTCTCTTACATGCTTCATGTCGTGTTAGATCTCTAATAATTTATTTGTGTTATAGAAATTTTAAATCACTAAAATTAATTCAATATTTCTAAAATAATCTTGTCCGGAAAAAAAAATGGATTCTTTAGGATGAAAATTCTATATCGAGATCACACAAATGCTTATTTAACACATGATCCCCTTTAAAAACTTTAACTCTTCCACACAAAAAAAATCTGGGAGATCCTTTTATTGCTTTATTATATGAATGGTAGTGTTATGTTCTACAAACTCTTAATTTCATGTAAATAATAACACATATTTATGAAAGATCATGGGGTCATACCTTTAGAATCCTCACCTTAGAAAAACAATATTGGCCTCATGTTTGATTATTGGAGGTTTGGCCATGAATAACTTTATAAAAAACACTTCAGGAAAGGATGTAGGTAGAATAAGTTGAAAAAATGGAATGGATTACTTTGATATATGGGATGAGGTAGCCTGTATTTTATCCATAACATATAATGATGAATCAACAATGATCTCTCCAAAAGTCTTACAATATTCCTTTACTTATTCAGGCTCTCCTTAATAATACTCAACATGTATCCCACAATTCAATTTGGAATCAGGTTTGGCACATATAACATTATAAACACACCCTTCATGTGTTGTGTCACATACTTTCTGTCCCCTAGGGTATCCTAAAAATTTCATGTGCACCCCTTGTAACACCCGAGACTTTTATGAGAAATATTTTTTTATATGTTATATAAATCATCAGAGGAATCTTTCACTACACACAACACTAGCTTGTCTTTCTTTACACGCAACCGCGGCCTTCCTCGATAGCTTGTGTCGTACGCAATACCGAGTTTCACTAAACAACGATATGCTATTAAAATATTATAAAAACTAGCCGTTATGAATAGTAATAACCACTTTTTGAAATTTTTTAATTTTTATTTTTTAAAATGGACTTCATTTTTGGATTCGGAATATCAAAATTAGCTTAGGGAGATATTTTGGTACTTTTTAGATAACTCTAATATTCTGATGAATAGTGATAATTAGTAAATTTTAATTAAAATCAACTTTTTTAATCGAAATAATTAATAGTGATAAATTATTAATTTGACTGGTTTTAAAGTATATTTAGAATATAATTTTACAATTTAATACAATTTTGTTCATTGGATGTAATTTCAAATTTGAACCAGACATAAACAAGTGTCAATCTTTTGATAGTTATTATCTCTTAAAAACACGCTATTTGTTTTGACGACGGGAATTAATTTTTTAAATTAGTTAATGTAACTGATATGTTTTGAATTTGGTAAAATAGACATAATTTTTAAATTCATAATATAAAAAATATCTTAGGACTAATTTTTGGTATTTTTTTCTGGAAACATTCATTTTTTTGATGAATCGTGAAACCACTAAGTGGTAGTTAAAAAAAACTGAATTTTTCATAATTCTTAATTTTACCACTTCTGTGAGTAGAATTTCGAAAATCTTAGAGACACGTTTAATATCAAGGACTAAAATGTGGTTCAATGAGAAGAAAATATTTTTTGGTGAATAGTAATTTTTTACTTTTTTTACGACGGTTAAAAGTAAATAGGGTAATTAAGGGTAAAAGTGTTATTATTATTACCCTAACCCATGTCCTAATTCTATTGGATAAGTGTAATTAGACCAAAAACAACCTTAGGAATAAAATATGACCATTTAGGCCCACATGGATTAGATTAGGATATTTATTATCAATTTATTTAAAGAAGGGTTAAAATAGTTAAAATCAATGTTTAATAAAAAAATCATTTTTAATATAGGGTTATAAATAAGATAAATTCGACTATAAATATTCATTAGAAATCTAAAACGATTTCCAACATAATAGTATTTTATTTGTAATTTTTAGACTTAAAATAATATAATTTATTTATGATACAATGATGATGCAGTAATTATCTTATTAATGAAATATTTACATATTTGATGATATAAATACCCAAATAAATGTAATTTGAGACTTTTTATGAATTACAATAATTTTATATGTTAATATTACATGTTATTATTGATTAAATAAATTTTTGTCGAACTAATCATTCTATTATGATTTTCACAAAAATCAATTACCAAATAGTGTAAAAATTGACATAAAATAGTTTTTAAAACAAATATTATATTATTAATGGTTATAATATTACTAAAAATCTAAGGTTCATAAAAGATACTTATATAATGATATTTTTATTATTAATGGACCACCTGGGGGTCGCTTGTATTTATATGTTAAGTTTATTAACTATATAATATAAAAATACAAAGTGACATGGTAAATGTCAATCTAATTAACTAAGAGTTAAAACTAAAATATAAGGTTAATATAATGACCTAAACATGACTAAATTATATTGGATGAGAGTATTTTGACCCATACCCACCTTATATTCTAAATATATCAATTTGGAGCTATTAAAAACCTAATTTTACTTTCTAATAAAATAATATTTTTAGTTATTCGAAAGGTGCCCCTCTCCTCCCTTATAAAAGGGCACCTCCTCCCTCTTTTCCTCACACCACTTTGAGCTTTCAAGATCGTCCAAACCCTACCAAATTATATTCTTCACTTCCCTAGAAACATACTAGGGGTTTGGGTCTTCTTCAAAGACCAATTTTAGTTCTCTAAGAGGAGGTCTCAAAGAGGCGCTTCAAAGAAGAGGTAATGTCCGTTACCGGTTCTTTCATCTTTATTTCTCTTTCCAATTATTCTTCTTTAGTTGTTTCATTATGAAGAAATAACATCAGTATCACTAATATGCTGATATGTTATTATATGTATGAAACAACCCTATTTCACCATCTATCCATCCTACAAAAAACTAAATCACCGCGCGTGCGTTTGTACGGAATACCGTCTCCACGCCGTGGTGTAATCTATTTTCCACCACCACCTTACTTGGATGGGTATAATGGTGTAACTAAAGACTATATATGATTATTGTAATGTGATATTTATTCTTAATTAATATACATACACTCCAATACAATTCCACAATCATGGGAATGATATCATCGCTTGTGCGTACGTATGGAATATCGTCTCCACGATGTGATTCGACTCGTTATACACGATCTCCAATGAATAATAATTATATAAATAAATTGAATGATTGAATATTATATATATTACACTAATACCATTCGGGAAATGTGGTATCTATAACCTAAAAAGAAAAATAAGAATTTATTCGACAAAACACGCATAAGAACAAAAAGTAATAAACACGCAAACAACATGTAGTAATGAAATATTACTAATAAAAAGCTAAGAATATGACCATATACGATACCATAAAAATAATTATGATTTTGGAATAAGTCAATAACATTATTTAAATCATTATACAAGAGGTTCAGACACTTAGAAAGAAAATCAGACCTAAGCTAAGGGAAAATATCACAATCTCATTTTATCCAAGATTTTTTATACATTGGGATTTACTGGGGTGTATGTTATCATTCACATCCATGTTTACTCAATATGTAATATTATTTCCATCCACCTACAATTGTTTAAATCCAATTTTACCCTTAGTTGAGTTTTTAGTAAAAGATATGAATGGAATCTTTTGTCGTTTTTCGTATGAGTTTCTTTTTGACTTTTCCGTCAAAAGTACGAGAAGAATGTTTTTTTAACTTATACGACACAAATGGATTTTTAAAACATTATTTCCAAGAATATTCCTTAACAAGTTTTCAAGTTTATTTTTAATCAACTTATTTTAGTTTAAAATTGTATGACATGTTATGAAAGGAAAATGTTTTTTAAAGGATATTTTCCTCAAGAATGGAGTTCAAGTGTTTTATCAAAATTATTTTCCATCTAAGATAATATAGGGTTATGTTTATATCCCTATTATTACATTGATTTTATTATGTTGTTATGGAATTATTTTTATTAATTCCTTTATCTTATATGAATTGTTTTATGATGTCATGTTGTTTAAGAGTCCCATTTTTATTACATGGGTTATGCAATGATGCATGATTTATGATTTTGGGGCACACATAATAATGGTATCATTATGAGATTGGTGGGACCTATATCTCCCTCCTATTCATTGGGTAAAGATTTTATATCTCATGACATAGACATGGCTGGAATGGCAGGTTAAACCGGTTCAGTGAAACATGACTGAAACGAGGAGTGAACTAGGTTCAAAAATGGAATTTGTCCACTAAGATAGTCTTGGAAATGAGTCTTGACTAATAAAAAATGATTCTCTATGATTATTTGTGTATTCCACAAAGTTACATTTTTTAGATTTATGATTATTGGGATTACATTTCACTACTATGATTTATCCCATGTTATGAAATTATGATCTATTTTGCAGGTAAAGATTTCCAAAATTTATGTTCTTATTTATATGATGTGATTGATATTTCTTTTGTTTACCCTTACTGAGCATTTGAGTTCACCCTTTTGTATGTTTTATTTCCCCAGGTTAGGAAGAAGGTTATTAAGTATGATATGCCAAAAGGGACTCTAGATGTGATGAATTAAATGGGAGGAAAAGTATATGCTTTATGAACCAGTTGTTTATGTTTCCCATTTTCTAATGACTCTATACCTATACGGTCTTTTCCTGGTTTTGTTATATGTTTTAATAAGTGTGCTTCAATTCTGAAGTAATGAAAATGTATTTAAAGTATGGGTCATTATAGTTGGTATCAGAGGAAACGTATAGTCAACCTTTGGAAACTAGGATGTGAAAGCCTTAGTAATAACCCTAAGGATATGTCTAACCATAGAACACAATCATTGTGTATTAAAAATGGCCATGAATAACCTAGGATAATACCTTAAGTGTGAAATTTTATTCTTGATTATGTGGTTTTCTTATTATAATTAGTGTTTCTCACACTATTCTTCTTAGTTTTAGTCTATGGCTGGAACCCGAAGTAACCATGTTAATGTGGAATGCGACCAGCAATGCAATGATTGTCCCCATGAGCAACCAAACGTTATGGGATCTGGAATAAAAATCTTGTAGCCATGCCCACACAACTTTATCAAGCTATGAATCATGCAAGACTTCCAAACGAGCAAAGGAAGGAGCAACATTCTGTTGAATCCTTCATGAGGGAGTGTCCACCTTCATTCAGCGGGTCTACTGATCCATTAGTTGCTAAACATTGGATTAGTACTACTGAAAAGATATTTTCAGTTATTCAATGATCTGAACATGATAAAGTCGTCCTAGCAGTGTATCGTTTGGAAGGAGATGCTGATCAATGGTGGAATCTTATTAAGAATATGAGGCAAAGGGATGAAATTGAGTCCATGGAATGGGATGAGTTCAAGTACTTATTTTTCAATAAGAACATCCCTCGTATTCTCCAAACAAAGATGGAGAAAGGGTTTCTTCAACTGAAGCAAACAGATGATGAATCTATTGGTACCTATGAAGCAAATTTTACAAGACTTGCAAGGTACTCTTCTGGTATTATTATCCAACCTGAGAGTAAGATTGATCGGTTCTTTAGTGGCTTAAAACCAAGTCTTCGAAGGGCCTTAGCCATAAGGGACTTCAGTAGGTACTAGGAAATCATTCGATGTGCTATCAATGTTGAGATGGAGATTGGGGTAACCCATAAGTCATATGGGGTTGATAAGAAGAGGAAAATTGAATTCAAAGGAAAATATAAAGAGAAAACTGAAAAGAAGATGAGCTTTCCCTTATGCTCAATGGTGGAAAGAAACATGGAGGGAGTTTTCTTAAAGGGACAAGTAAATGTTTCAAATGTGGAAAGGATGATCATTGGGCATTTGAATTCCGCAATGATGGGAAGAAGATGTCTAATGATGGAAACAAAGGAAGGGATACACAGAATGAACCTACTACACTTCAATGTTTCAAGTGCAAGGTGATGGGTCATTATTCCAATCAATGCCCAAATCCAAGGGTTGATTATGATGGTCGATGTCAACAAAATAATAAGGCTAATGAAAAAAGAAAGCCACATTCAATTTCTATCAGTGATGTGGAGTACGATACGATGTGGTGAAAGGTACACTTACCATCCACTTTAAAGTAGCAAATGTTTTATTTGATTTTGGATCCACCCAATCTTTTATTTCTGAAGAATATTCTAAAATTATCACAGTATTACCTCAACAATTAGATGTTGAGTTAGCTATGACAACCCCTAATGGCACAACAGTCGCATCAAAAGTTTATAATTCTTCCCCGATTGAAGTTTCTGGGAAAGTGCTTCTGGAAAATCTTTTGATCCTTCCTATAGTGGAATTTGATGTGATTCATGGCATGGATTGGCTTTCATTATATGGATCTAATATCAATTTCCAAAGAAGGGAAGTCACATTTTATATTCTAGATCAATCTATGATCGTCTATCGATGTAAGGATGAGCATAACCTTCTAGTAGAAATTTCTTCCATCTTATGGGTCTTGATTCCACTAAATGAGGGTTATTTATCTCAAATGGCTGGAGAAAAACTCACGATTAAGAATATGACCGTTGTACGGGTGTTTGATGATGTCTTTCCAGAGGAATTGTTAGGTCTTCCACCAAATCTTGAAGTTGAGTTTTCAATATAACTCGTACAGGGTGCTTTGCCTATTGCAAAGACACCATATAGAATGGCCCCAATTGAGTTGCAGGAATTAAAGAAACTACTCCAAGAGAATCTTGATAAGGGATTCATACGCCCTAGTGTGTCACCTTGGGGAGCACCTGTTCTGTTTGTTAAGAAGAAATATGGATCAATCAGTCTCTGCATTGATTATCGATAACTTAACAAGATCACTATCAAGAACAAATATCCTCTCCCGCACATTGATTACTTTTTTGACCAACTACGCAGAGCTCAATACTTCTCCATGATTGATCTCCATTCGGGTTATCATCAATTAAGGGTCAAAACGGAGGATATACCAAAGACGGATTTCCGTACAAGGTATGGACACTATGAATTTATAGTGATGCCATTTGGTCTTACTAATGCCCCTGCTATCTTCATGGATGTGACGAATAGAGTCTTTAGAGACTATCTTGATCAGTATTTGGTAGTCTTTATAAAAGATATTCATATCTATTTAAAGAGCAAGGAAGAACATGAAGATCACTTGAGAATTGTATTGAAGACTCTATTAAAGGAGAAGCTTTATGCCAAATTTACCAAGTTTGAATTTTGGCTTCGAATAGTTGCATTTTTGGGTCACATAATCTCAAAAGAGGGGATATATGTGGATCCCGGAAAAACAGAGGTTATCGAATGATGGTCGAGACCAACAACAGTAACCAAGATCCGATGTTTTCTTGGTTTGGATGGATATTATCGATGTTTTGTGAAATATTTTTCACGATTATCTAATCCACTCACCAGGTTGACTCAGAAAGGTGTTAAGTTTGTTTGGATGGAGGAATGTGAAGAGAATTTCAAGGAGTTGAAAATAAGGTTATCCAGTGCAACTGTGCTCACACTACCTTGTAGTGGAGAAAGGTTTGTGATCTACAGTGATGCATCCAAGAAGGGATTGGTGTGTGTTCTTATGAAAAATGATATGGTGATAGCTTATGCCTCACAATAGTTGAAAATCCATGATAAAAATTACCCAACTCATAATTTAGAGGTAGCTGCAGTAATCTTTGCATTAAAGATTTGGAGGCATTATCTTTATGGAGAAAGTTGTGACATTTATACTGATCATAAATGTTTAAAGTATATTTTCACACAAAAGGAGATGAATATGCACCAAAGAAGATGGTTATAGATGATTAAGGATTACGACTGCTAAATTCATTACCACCCTGGGAAAGCAAACAAGGTGGAAGATGCATTAAGTCGACAAGACCATGCCAGTTTATCCATGATTAGGATCATAAAAGATCCAATATTTATGGATTTACAAAGGATGGATCTTGGAATTATAATGGAAGGGGGAAAATTGTATCATTCTCAAATGAATGTTCAACCATCTATACATGTGAAGATTAAAGAGGCACAGAAAGAATATGTAGAGTTACAAAAGAAGGAGAGAAATGTTCCTGAATTCAACCTTGATTTTGATGGGATTATAAAGTTCATGAATCGGGTTTGTGTTCCTCCCATCCCAAAATTAAAGAAGGAGCTGCTGGATGAGGCTCATAGTTCTTCATTCTCTATTCATCCTGGAAGCACAAAGATGTATTGGGACCTGAAAGAGTACTTCTGGTGGGATGGAATGAAAAGAGATGTTGTTGAATATGTCTCTCGATGCTTGGTTTGTCAGGAAGTTAAAGCTGAGAGACAGAAGTCTAAGGGGATGTTACAACCATTACCCATACCCGAATGGAAATGGGAAAAAATCACTATGTGATTTGTCACAAGACTTCTTAAACCATCCAAAGGCAATAATTCTATTTGGGTTACAGTTGATCTTCTTACAAAGTTTGCACACTTCATTGCTATTAGAGAGGATTTCTATCTGGATCAGCTTGCCAGGATATATGTAAAGGAAGTGGTAAGATTGCATGGTGTACCAAATTCTATTATATCTGATCAGAATCTGAGATTTACCTCAAAGTTCTGGAGAAGCCTTCAGTATACTCTGGATGCAGAGTTGAGTTTCAGAACTTCTTATCATCCTCCGACAGACGGTCAGTCTGAGAGAACAATTCAAACTCTAGAAGATATGTTGAGAGCATGCTCTATGGATTTCAAAGGTGGTTGGGATCAACACCTACCTTTGGTGGAATTTTCTTATAATAATATCTTTCACCCCAGTATTCAGATGGCTCCTTATAAATATCTCTATGGAAAGAAATGCAGGACTCCAACTTGCTGGGAAGAAGTTGGGGAAAGAAAGCTATTAGGACCTGATCATGTTGATGAGATGGTAAAAAATGTCTGATCTATTCAATAACACATAAGAGCAGCTCTTTGTCGACATAAAAGTTATGCCGAAAACTGAAGAAAAGACCTAGAGTTTGATGTGGGTGATAAAGTGTTCTTTCGAATATCTCCCTAGAAGAGGGTCATGAGGTTTGGAAATAAGGGGAAGTTGAGCCCTAGATATATCTGTCCTTTTGAAATGTTGGATCGTGTTGGAAAGGTAGCTTACCAATTGGCGCTTCCACCAAATCTCTCTCAAGTTCATGATGTGTTTCATGTATCTCTCCTGAGAAAGTACATACCTGATCTTTCACATGTACTCAGCTTAGAAGTTGTACCACTGGAGCAAGTTCTTTCTTATGAAGAACAACCGACATGGATTCTGGATCATAGCGAAAAAGTCCTACAAAACAAGACCAATCGATTGGTGAAAGTTTCATGGAGGAACTACCAATTAAAATAAGCTACATGGGAGCTTGAGGAAATGATGAGGGAGAGGTATCCTCATCTTTTTGTTACAAAGTGACGAATTTTGAGGGCGAAATTCATTTTATGTGGGGTAGAATGTAACACCTGAGACTTTTATGAGAAATATTTTATTTTTATGTTATATAAATCATCAAAGGAATCTTTCACTACACACAACACTAGATAGTCTTGCATTACACGCAACTACGGCCTTCCTCGATAGCTTGTGTCATACGCAATATCAAGTTTCACTAAACAACGATATGCTATTAAAATATTCTTAAAACTAGCCTTTATGAATAGTAATAACCACTTTTTGAAATTTTTTAATTTTTATTTTTCAAAATGGACTTAATTTTTGGATTTGAAATATCGAAATTAGCTTAGGGTGAAATTTTGGTACTTTTTGGATAACTTTAATATTCTGATGAATAGTGAAAATTAGTAAATTTTAATTAAAAACATCTTTTTTAATCGAAATAATTAATAGTGATAAATTATTATTTTGAGTGGTTTTAAAGTATATTAAGAATATATTTTCACTATTTAATACAATGTTGTTCATTGGTTGTAATTTCACATTTAAACCAGACCTAAACAAGTGTCAATCTTTTGATAGTTATTATCTCTTAAAAAACGCTATTTGTTTTGACGACAGGAATTAATTTCTTAAATTAGTTAATGTAACTGATATGTTTTTAATTTGGTAAAATAGACATCATTTTTTGAATTCATAATATCAAAAACAGCTTAGGCCTAATTTTTGGTATTTTTTCTAGAAACTTTCATTTTTTGATGAATAGTGAAACCACTAAGTGGTAGTTAAAAAAAAGAATTTTATATAAAACATAATTTTAATGCTTCTGTGAGTATAATTTTGAAAATCCCAGAGACACGGTTAATATCAAGGACTAAAATGTGGTTCAATGAGATGAAAATAATTTTTGGTGACTAGTAACTATTTACTTTTTTTACCACAGTTAAAAGTAAATAGGGTAATTGAGGGAAAAAGTGTTATTATTATTACCCTAAAACATGTCATAATTCTATTGGATAAGTGTTATTCGACCAAAAACAACCTTATGAATAAAATATGACCATTCAAGCCCACTTGGATTAGATTAGGACATTTATTATCAATTTATTTAAAGAAGGGTTAAAATAGTTAAAATCAATGTTTAATAACGAAGTCAATTTTAATATAGGGTTATACATTAGATAAATTCGACTATAAATATTCATTAGAAATCTAAAAATATTTCTAACATAATGGTATTTTATTTGTAATTTTTAGACTTAATATAATTTAATTTATTTATGATACAATGATGATGCAGTTATTATCTTATTATTGAAATATTGACATAATTGATGTTATAAATACCCAAATAAATATAAATTGAGACTTTTTATGAATTACAATAATTTTATATGTTAATATGACATTTTATTATTGATATAAATAATTTTTTTCTAACTAATAATTCTTTTATGATTTTAAAAAAAATCAATTACCAAATAGTTTAAAAAATTGACATAAAATAGTTTTTAAAACAAATATTATATTATTAATTTTTAGTATATCCCTAAAAATCTATGAATCGGCCAAGATACTTATATTATGATATGTGTATCATTAATGGACCACATGGGTGTCGCTTGGATGTATATGGTATTTTTATTAACTATATAATATAAAAATATAAAGTGACATGGTAAATGTAAATCTAATTAACTAAGAGTGAAAACTAACAGATAAGGTTAATATAATGACCTAAACTTGTATAAATTCTATTGAATGAGAGAATTTATACCCATTCCCACCTTAGATTCGAAATATATCAATTTGGAGCTATTAAAACCCGAATTTGACTTTATAATAAAATAATATTTTTAGTTATTCTAAAGGTGCCCCTCTCCTCCCCTATAAAAGGGCACCTCCTCCCTCTTTTCCTTACACCACATTGAGCATTCATGCTTGGAAAAACCCTGCCAAATTCTCTTTCCCACTCCCTAGAAACATCCTAGAGGTCTTGGTCTTCTTAAAAGACCAATTTTAGTTCCCTAAGGGGAGGTCTCAAAGAGGCGATTCAAAGAAGAGGTAATGTCTGTTACCGATTCTTTCAACTTTATTTCTTCTTCCACTTCATCTTATTTAGTTATTTAATTATGAAGTAATAAAACAGTCTCAATCATATATTGATCTTTTATTATGAAACAACCCTATTTCACCATCTACCCATCCTATGGAAAATGAAATCACCGCACGTGCGTACGTACGGAATACTGTCTCCACGTCGTGGTGTAATCTATTTTCCACCACCAGCTTATTTGGATGGGTATAATGGTGCAAATAATGACTATATATGATTATTGTAAATTGATATTTATTATGAATTAGTATACATACACTCCAATACAATTCCACGATCATGGGAACGATATCATCGCTCGTGCGTACGTACGGAATACTGTCTCCACAATGTGATGCGACTCATTATACGTGATATTAATTTCATAATAATTATATAAAAGAATTTAAATAATGAATATGATATATATTACACTAATAAAATTCAAGAAATGGGGTATCTATATCCTAAAAAGAAAAATAAGATTTTATTCGACAAAACACGCATAAGAACAAAATGTAATAAACACCCGAATAACAAGTAGAAATGGAATATTACTAATAAGAAGCTAAAAATATGACCATATATGATATAATAAAAATAATTATGATTCTAGAATAAGTCAATAACATTATTTAAATCATTATACAGGAGTTTCAGACACTTATGAAGAAAATTGTACCTAAGGTAATGGAAAATATCACAATCTCATTTTATCCGAGATTGTTTATACTTTGGGATTTACTATGGTGTATTTTATCATCCACATCCATGTTTCCTCAATATGTAATATTATTTCCATCCACCTAATATTATTTAAATCCAATTTTACCATTAGGTGAGTTTTTAGTAAAAGATATGAAAGTAATCTTTTGTCGTTTTTCGTACGAGGTACTTTTTGACTTTTCCGACAGAAGTATGAGAAGAATGTTTTTTTAACTTATACTGCATAAATGGATTTTTAAAACATTATTTTCATGAATCTTCCTTTACAAGTTTTCAAGTTTATTTTTAATCAACTTATTTTAGTTTAAAATTGTATGACATGTTAAGAAGGGAAAATGTTTTTGAATGGATATTTTTCTCAAGAATGGAGTTCAAGTGTTTTATCGAAATTATTTTCCATCTAAGATAATATAGGGTTATGATTCTATCCCTATTATTACATTGATTTGATTATGTTGTGATGGAATTATTTCTATGAATTCCTTTATCTTATATGAATTTTTTTATGATGTCATGATGTTTAAGAGTCCCATTTTTATTACATGGGTTATGCAATGATGTATGATTTATGATTTTGTGGAACACATAAGAATGGTATCATTATGAGATGGGTGGGACCTATATCTCCATCCAATTAATTGGGTAAAGATTTTATATCTCATGAGATAGACATGGATGGAACGATAGGTTAAACAGGTTCAGTGAAACCGGACTGAAACGAGGAGTGAACTCGGTTCAGAAATGGAATTTGTCCACTAAGATAGTCTTGGCAATGAGTTTTGACTCATAAGAAATGATTCTCTGTGATTATTTGTGTATTAAACAAAGTTTCATTATTTTAAGTTATGATTATTGGGATTACATTTCAATACTATGAATTATCCCATGTTATGAAATTATGATATCTTTTGCAGGTTAAGATTTCCAAAAGTTATGTTCTTATGTATATGATGTGATTGATATTTCTTTTGTTTACCCTTACTGAGCATTTGAGCTCACCCTTTTGTATGTTTTATTTCCCCAGGTCAGGAAGAAGGATATTAAGTAGGATATGACAAAAGGGACTCTAGATATGATGAAATTAATGGGAGGCAATGTAGATGCTTTATGAACCAGTTTTTTATGTTTCCCAGTTTATAAAGACTCTATACCTATACAGTCCTTTCCTGGTTTTGTTATATGTTGTAATAAGTGTGCCTCAATTCTGAAGTAATAACAATGTATGTAAAGTATGGGTCGTTATACCCGTGCATTCTTCTTATGGGTGTTTTTATCACTCATATCCTACTTTCCATCATGTGAGAACTTAGCCCCCACAATGCTTCTACCTCAGATGGATATACGTAGGCTCTACCCACCTATGTAGTGGTTATGGGGTATCTTTGTGTAACTAGGTGTATGACTATTTTTTATTCAATTAAGTCCAATAAATAGAGTTATCCAAATGTCAAAAAACTAAACATTCATCAAATATTCATCATTAAAAATATAATTACGTTTTCCATCCCCTAAACAATTAAGAACCCTGCATAAATAATGGAATTTTCCCTGTGATTCTTCAATTATTGTTCTTCATATTCTAATTCAATATATTGTAAACAATATGACATCATTGATATAATTCATTGACATAAAAAAAATTTTAAAAAATTTTGACAATTAAAAAGGATAATTGTCCAAGTATGACAACCAATGAAATAAAATTATTCCATAATAATTTTCCAATCAGCGCCACTATATTAAGTCACCAAACATATGTTGACACATCATTTAAAATAGACGAAACAATTAGGCTCAACAAATTTTATTTTATTTAGCCAATATTTTGTAAAAGAAATTCACCCCAACCCACATTCTATCCTATTGGACCAAAAGATAACATATATATATGTGGATTCTTATAGATTTTTTATGGATATAAAATAAACTAGAGTGTGATAATTTTATAATGTAACTAAATTCATTAGATAGATGTGTAAGGAGAAAGAGAGTATTTCTATAGTACAATTCAAGAAGATCATATTTTGGTGAAAAAAAATTGTACCTAACCAATTTTTGCTGATATAAATTTGTAAGATTATCATGGATAATATTTATTATCATGAAAATATTATTTGATATAAAATAACTATTGATCATATGAAAAACACAATTTCACTATCTTTCATGAAATATATTAAGATATATATATATATATATATATTATCATTTCAGTTAATAAAAATCAAGAACGAATTTTTTTATCACATAGAATGTTGGAAGAAATGTGAATATGGAAGATATTTTTAGAAAACCACAACCTACACCTATATTTGAGAAGGATTAGTTTAATTCTCGATTCCAACCACTCCATGAGATTAAAAAAGTTTAGAAGATACCCTACGATCATTTTAATCATTAAAAATTCATTTTCATGCATTGGTATTTAAATGTTTTCATATTTGAGAATGATTTTCCTTTGGGTTTATTATAAAAAGTAAGAGAAAATTGAAAGAGGCCCTAGTATAATGGTTTTAAATTTAAATATAGGTGAACTTATTCAATGAATATATCTTATAAATAGGGGAGATATAATTCAGAAGGATTATTTTTTGTAAATATTATCAAGTTCATATTTTAAAAACTAACATGAAAAGTAGCCTCTTTCAATGGTTTAGAACTATGTCTATAGTTTGTAAAACCATGAAAATTGGCTATAAAATTATTAAAATATAATATTTCTATAATTTTAGTGATATTGAATATATATTTCATGGAAATAGGTACTATGGAAATAGGTAATTCATTTTTTGCACAATATCTCAATGGTAATCAAACTATATCCATATTTATCAAATTGCTATGATTTTGGAACTTTGGAAATTAGGTACCCCCTATTACCTCAGTTTGAAAACCATGATAATAGGTTAATAATTCAAAAAAAATACCACTTTTTTTGAGACACATTGCATGTAAGTGAAGATAGGGGACCAAATCTCTGGACTAAGGAAATCCATTCATATATTAAATAAAATTATGTAATTATAACCAAAGATTAAAAATTATTAAAAATATTATTATTTTTTATTATAAATTAAAATTAAAAAATAAAAATAAATATATTCATGGATTATGAACTATGATGATATGTTAAAAATTCAAAAAAATAATAGGTGGGTTTTTAACCCCATTCCTCTATGAGTAAGGAATTTGGACTAAACCACTCAACTAAGTCACATTTTAGTTTATTAATAATAATTTTATTTGATTAGTTTTAAAATATTAAATTTAAAATAAATATTTTTGCTTTATTAATATTCTTGTTTTTATTATTTTTTTATAGTTTTTTCTGTTGTTGTCATTGTTTTTATTATCAATCGGTGCACTGGTATCCTAGTTGTACTAGTCGGTGGATTGGAGAATAAAAGAACCATTTTTCGATCTCGGTGGCGGTAAATTTCAAGTGGTACTATAGAAATTTTGTAGATGGAACTATAGTGACTACTATAGTTGGATTGGACAATGTATTATAACACCATTAATATAAAAAAACCTGTATTCTATGTGTGTTGGGTTATAAATCCTATAAACCTAGTATATAATGATTTTGGACCTATTTTAAGTCCTTCAAGCCCTATTAGGGAATGTGTGTGGCCAAACTGCAAGTGTTGCATCTCTTTTATGAGGATCTATGGCTTAGTCAAATTGTTATATTGAGTGTGTGTTTATTATACTTGTATCCCCAAATAAAATACTTACATTGTTGTTATTGTAGTTATTATTGTTGTTGTCACTGTTGTTTTTGTTTTTGTTTTTGTTTTTATACTACTAATTTTAATTATTATAAATTTAAATTAAAGAAATGAAAATAACTATTACTATGATTTCTAGAACAATTTAAAGGAACATCCTATAAGAGAAAATTCAATAAAACCATTAAAATAATTGAATTTGGGTCTTGTATGGTATCACTCTTATTATAAACAAAGAAATTGGCTTTCCAAAATTACTTTATTGATATATTTTTTCAAAAAATGGAAATATATTTCATATATTTCAAAAGTTCACCAAAACCATGGAAATAGGGGGTATATATCTCACTTATTATAAGGGTTCCTAGAACCATTCTAATAGGTGGTCTAACAACATGATTTTTTCCAAATAAGAACAAAACAAGGTATTTTTCTCAATTTATAGTAGTCTAATTAGTATAAATATATCTTATATTAATAATGTGTACTTGATATGAATAAGAGGCCCAAGATAGTTTTGATGGGTTTTTAAATATTGAATAAAATTTATTCTACTAATGAATGTCTTCAAGATACCGCATACCATGATCTATGTTACAAAAAACTAAAACCATGAAAAATACAAAATAATGAAACTTACGTACATTACATTATTTCAATATAAATATCATATCATCAATCATGTGTTTTGTGAAAACTACTAAGATATAACCAATAGGATCCTTCAACCATGATGTATCGACATGATGATAAATCATACAATTCATGTATAGGATTCTCCTTTCATCCAAGTTATCCTAGTACCTCTCAAAGAAAATGAATAATGACAAGAGAGATTTTAGCTAGTAAGAATCAATAGAAACCATAGATATCATTTTCGTGGAATTTTTCTAGTTTATATAAGACTCTATGGTAATTGTTGAGTTTTCCATGCTATTACCCAAATGTTATGAAACAGTCAAGTAATGTCATCTGTTATAATGCATTTTTTAGCACATTATTCAATATGAATTTATAATGTAAATAAGTACAAAAAAATATCTAAAAGGTTTCATCATTTGAAAATTTAATCATAAATGATTGCGTATATAGACTTCTTATCAAACAATAAAATTTTACATTGTTATACCTATGTTACTCATGTAATATGATTAAAATAATTTAGGAAACCGACCTGGGGTCTTAAAGAAAATTTCTTTGGGAACTATTTAGGTACATGGTTTGGGACATTATATATTTATCCACCCACCCAATATCCTTTTCTTATCAATAAAATAATATAAAAAAGGGAATATAGTGGGATTTATAGTATTCCATCTCTTTTCACATTACCCCATGTTATATGGTTGGCTACATAGTTCATCAAACCATGTTAAAAAACATTTAATATTTATTGGATTAAAAAAATTAGTCTCAAAACCAGTAAAACTCAATAGTAAACTTACCTACAAGCTCTACATTGTCACAATACTCCCCATGTTATCCTGAAATAATCATAAATATTTTTATCCACGGTCTATATGATACATTATTATTTTCTATCTTTTGAGTTTAAAAATATATACTTATCTTCTACTTAGTACTTTTCACTATTTATAGCCATAAATAAAATATGGAAGTAAATCATAGATATATATCAAATAAGATAGATGGATGAAATCCATAAATGTGACCCATTCCTATTAATATAAAAAACATAAGTGTTCTATCAAAAAATTAATATACATGGGTATGATGTGTGATGACATCATGAGGTAACCCACAATCACCAGGATTATATCATGGATCTATTTTGATCTTGGTAAACAAACTACAAAATTCATTTTTTATATACTCCCATTTCCATCTCAAAAATGAAAATATTTCCATAATTTCTACAATTTACTGATGCACAACCATTGTGTAGTGATAATCCAACAATCAAGATACCAAAATAGTTATCTCTATCTTCATTCCCACCAACCATCTAGTGTCATGATATATATATTTTCACCCTTAGATGTCCTTATTAACTATATTTATGAAACTTATTCATAACATCTTCCATCAATATCAAGGGAATCACCATTTTATCTTATAAATAGTTCTCTCATTTGTTATTATTAATCTCCTACTAATTTTCCACCAACAATTTAATGGATCACTAATCTTTTAATTTTCAACATCTAATAATTATCTCTCATTTATTATTCCACAAGTATTAAATTGACCCAAATATAATATAGCACCATAATACCTCCCTCATTAATTTCCTAATACAAATCATCTATCAATCCCATTAATGGTCATCAGGACTCTAATTCTAGCATCATCTGAACTTTATTACTCAAGTAATCCAGTTACACATTACATTTTTCTAGTTTAAAGGATAACTTGAATTTAAATGTACAATGTTATTCCAAATGACTCCATTTAATCAAGTTTGAATCTGATAAATAGAGAATATACCTCAAACCTTTTTTTATCAAAATACATTACAAACCTCTCACTAAAAAATTAATGACTATATAATTTCAAGTCATGAATAATTTTTAATTGTTCTAAATCATGAAAGGTTAGTTATTCTCATGTTATTGTAATTTTATTGTTCCATAGACCACAAAATTATTTATTTATAAAATTACAGAAACTAATTTTTCTCAACATGTTCAATAATACACTAAATACAACCTGTGGGATTCTTGTTAGATTAACATCGACACAAAAGTAAAAACCCTATTTAACTCATTCAATAATCTCAATAATTTCTCATAAAACTAAATATCTATGTTCTTTTTAATTAATTCCATTATTATAAATGAAAATATTGATAATTATTGAATGAAATTTCTGTAGAATCCTTCCAATATTAAGAAACTATAAATCTAGAAAAAAAATTAGGTTATTCCAAGGCATCACCTATTCTAGTTTCTATAATTAAATAGAAATACTTAACATATATATCACATGTCTAATGAAATTCAACTCCGAACTCCAATACAAGAATTTTTATATAATTTTATATAGCATGTTCTCTCACAATGTCATTAGAATGATCCAAAAATAACTTCCGCAATCCTCTTCAAATACCAAGAAATGTATAATATAAAATAAAAAACTATAAAAATAGTGTTTATGTATATATGGAATCTAAAATTCATAAATTAATAATATAATTAGATACCAAAAATAAAATTATCAAGAACCCATAATGTCCATACCCTCATACATAATTAATCCTTGAAATACTCTTCCAATTCTCCCTCAACTATTGATATTAGAAACTCAAATCAATCTTTCAAAACAACATAGATCCCTTAAATTTATTAAATAAATCCGTAATGAAATTTAAAGGGTGTTTATTCTGTATATTTAACCAATTAAAATTTTGATAGCTAATGTATATCCATAATTATCAGTCATTTTTTTAGTCAATAGAACCAGTGTCTCCCAAGGAGAAACACACGGTCTAATAAACTTATTCTACTTGAAATCCTCTAATAGGATATTAAAATCTATCATATCTATACATAAACCATTAAATAAATATGAAATATGATTAGACTTCTCCTATTAAATTATTTAATAGACAACTCCATATTTCACTTTGATATTTTACCATAAAAATCATAAGGGAACACATCCAAGAAATATTCAAAACCACTGAAAACCAAAATTCATCATATGATTATTCCAATCTAAGAAATAATCTATAAAAATAGAATTTTAATGATTCTTTGTAATAAATAATTGATCATGATCAAATTATCATGAACAACCTACACCATGAAAAAAGAAAAAATAAGCCCATTGGATAAAGTAGAAGAAACTTTATGTTCATAATAGATATAATGAGCCTCAAACTTCACCATGTTATCCATTGCAATTATCAGGTCACTTTTACTCATCTCATGGACTAATAATCTCTATATTATTGACACATAAATAGTTACTATGGAATAAAAATACTTAAATCCTTATTCAACTCTTTCCTTGATAAGTATTTATATCTTCATGGAATGAGAGATTAAATCCAAACATAAATCAAATTGGTATACTACTAATATAATATGAATAAATTAGAAGAACCCATATCAAATATAGTATATATCATAATATAATATATATACCTCACACAATCAAATTTATTACTTTGGATTCCTCATTTTCAATCTCTATAGAAAATAGTCATCTCTAATTCCTTTATGTATGGCCATATTGAGCATAATCCCCAGTCCTTATTCGCGATTAATGACCAGCATTGTTTGAATTCCATATAGATAGCCCTTATCCATGTGGCTAATTAGAAGCTCCAATACTAGAATTTTCAGAAAACTAACCACAACATAAGGGCATGTAAACTTTCTTTGGTCCAATAAAATTCAAATAATATCCCAAATGAACCCATGTCACAGAAGTGTTGGATAGTTTTATGTAGAAATTGGATTTTGACATAAAATATTTAATTTTACCAAGATATATAAAAAATATTAATGAATATTCATATTCATAAATAACAAAAGCACCACATTTATTATAACTAATAGAAGAAATGTCTTTCTTTTTACCATTATCCATGTGGTTTCATTATATCATTGATAATTTTCCATCATAACCAATAATTTTTTTTTTCTATCATTTTGATATTTAACAAGAACTTTTTATAAATCTCCTCTCCTTCAACAAAACTTATGATGTTTTCCTACTTAATTCTCACATAAGATTTCTGATTATAATTTTGTTCTTAAATAACCTCTAAATCTTAAAAAAACATCGTCGTTCTATAAGTAGTATTCATTATCTTATCATTTTCCTCTCTATACATAAAGACATAAAATTCAACATTATGTTTCTCCTTTAATTAAAAAATGTGATACTTTATTAATTTTATGTAGTCATCCACATTAATGAAAAAACATTCCTATAACTGATCAACCTTTTTTGAATTCTTTAATAGTAGTTTCATTCCAAAAATAATGTGTGAATTGAATGATTCTATTTCCAACCCATGAATACATTTCCATGAAACAATTTATATTCACTCTCAATAATTACTCAAATCCCCTTTATGATTCATTTAATTTCTCATTAGACATCTCACCGATGTATCATTAGAATTTTAATTTTCCGTTTAAAATTTCATATTTTGATTCATATTACGAAAAAAAATTAGATCAACTATTTCTCCCCCAATGGGTTCAATATTCCTATATATGACTCTATAAAAAATAATAAGGTCATTATCTATCATATATTATTCATCTGTACTCCACCTAAAATCATCAATATTTTTATTTGATTTTTTTATCCAACAATATTTATTCTACTAATTTAATTAGTATATATTTTCATTGCTTTCAATAATATATAGTGTATATTAATTCAAAAATCTATGCACTAAAATCTATTTTCCTCAATGATGATCAAGTTCCTTAAGAGTACGTCCTATTAAAATATTAAAATCTACAACACCATTTATTTTACTATATTGTTGTCAGAACCTAAACATTAAAATATAAAAATTTTATATTGAAATAGTTAGTATTTAAATAAAATCTATATGTGTTATGCCATTTAAAAAAAATAGACAGAAATTAAGTCTAAAGGATGAAATATGATGTGGTTTGGAGCTTGAAGAATAATTGGATGGCTATTAAAGATTGAAAAAATAAGATAATCAAACCATGTAGTATAGAGTATTACAACAATGTGCAATTATGGACCATGATGAATCATAAAAACTATGACCATTGAAGAGAGAAATTTTTTTAAGGATATTCCCAGAGGTAATAAGATACCAAAAAACAACATTTTTTATATCATTGTTACATGAATTATATATATATATGATGTAATATATATTTGTGTGAAATTTAAATCCATTTTCTTAAGATAACAAATTATATATTTGTATTACATATTTATACCTTATTTATGTTTATTAAAAGCAAAAATGAGTTTTTTCTTTAGAAACTATTCTATATGTATATTTCATAAACAAATCGTATACACTACAAAAAATGAAGAGTATTTAATTCCATTAATATAGAAAATTTTATATGAATTACTAATAGATCTAATAAACATAAAACACATATAATGGGAACTTAGAAACAGATAAAAACATGAAAATAAATTTTAAATTCATCGAGTCATGTCTATCATAAATATAACAACCATTCATACTGCTATAATAAAAAAAATATTTTAAATTATGTAGGAATTTTTATAATAAATTAAAGATAACCATGGAAGAAAATAATATAATGAAATGTCTAGGATTTAAGTGGTATATATGGGGTACTGAAACAAAATAAGACTATTTTAAATACGATCTTCATAACCGTAACTTGGAAATTAAAATACTAAAATATACTTTTAGGGGTAAATTTATAAATATTTAAAATTTTGAATAAATAAAAATATATCAACATAAAAATATCAAAAATAAAAAATTTAAAAAAATAAATAAAAATTTTCAATATATCTTACAAAAATAAATTATTTATTTGGGAAAGTTATTTTATATTTATTTAAATACTATTAGTTTTCTAGATTCAATATAAATATTATCTTTACAAAATTTCTAAATTTAATTATATTAAATTTTGAAAAAATTTAGAATTAGTTAATCAAAATTGGTTAATAGTGAACATTTAGTAATTTCCAGAAAAAAACATTTTTTACGTGAAAACTAAATTATATTATTTAATATATAATAGAGAAATTTATAAGGATTAAAATTTTATTTTTTAATAAAATTATTTATTATAAAAATTTTAATTTTATTTATTATATCAATAATATTATTTTAATTAATAAATAAGTTGTTTACAAACTGTTAAGAATATTTTACTAAGAAATAAATTTTTAAATTTAATTGATTTTTAAATTTTAATTTTCACATATAAATATATTTATATAGATAAAAATATGTTCTCTGTTACAAATAAGGAATTTGAATATATGTTATTGAAATATTTTTTATTCGTAAGTGAAAATTAAAAATAAAAAAAAAATAATGGGAAAATATAACTCAAAACTCAGGTAATGATGAAATCATCTTACAAAAAATCTATGTATGATGTCATGAATATTTAGTTTCAAAAAATTGGTTTCTGAATTTATTAATTGTGTTACAAAAGACAATTATTATACATCATGTTCATTAATTAATTCTATATTTATTATTTTAACTAAAAATTACCATCCCCTCCAATTATAAGTACCCACTCCCACCTCATTTTCAAATGACTCTTAAAAATTCATCCCAAAAGATAATATTTTCTATATCTCTCTTCTTACCCCAATTAATTGTCTTGTAGATATTTTACTCTTAACTCTCCCCAATCCTTTAAATCCCTACAAATAAGTAATATAGTATTCTGAAAATAAGTCGCAACTCTAATTTTCTTCATTTCATGTTTTATACTTCATATATTACCATTGTTATTTTTAATCAATCCTCCCAAAAAAATTAATATATGCCCTTGATATCAATGTTATTATTTGATTGGATTCTTTTAAACTATTTATATAATATCAATCTCCCTCTTTTGATGCATCCATAAATGGTCGAATCTACCACCAACAAGATTAGAGTCATAACTTAATAATAATATCCTAAAAGGATAGTAATTTTAGTTTATATAACACAAAAACAGATATATATATATATATATATATATATATATATATCTGTGTGTGTGTGTGTTCAATAATCTATAGATAATTTATTTTTTAAATAAATAAAATTTTTCAATACTATAATATTAAAATGGAAATAAAATAATTAAAAAATCAATTTCATCATATCTTTTCAATTTAACTAATGGTTAATAAATAATTTCTCATGGTAATAAACTATAAAAATATCCATATTTACTATAAAAGTTTTCTGGAATAATATTCTTATACATGAGGAGTAAGAATGATAATGCAACATGATACTAAACGTAATGGCATTCCACACATATTTTCTATAAAATAGGATTAAAATATTTTTTCAAAATATTTTATCCTTAACCTATAATGTTATAATATATATGAAAATATGACAATTTACCGACTCCTTTTGGGTAGTTATTATTTTTGATGTAATTTTTATGATGATTGTGACATGGTATAGAAACATCCTTTCTTCCACCATGAAAAAACACATTCTCCTTCTAAAATTCCTTTTATAATATTTTTAGAAAAAATTAAATTCCTTCAACTATCATTTTCAAATTATTATTATTTTTATTTTCATGTCACTCTTATATTTCCCCTATAAATGTCTTATATTTACACATCATAAAGATTTCTCTTAATTAACCTCTTGACTTTTTTTCATTTTAAAATGTGGGTAACTTTACCTCTTTGATGGTAAATATCCTATATATGATTTTAATTGAATATACCTCTATCTAAAATGTATCTTAAGAATATTATGATTACTCTTCTGATTACATATCATTATCTTCATTCATTAATTTAAATTTCTGAATAAACTGAGATATATAAGTTAATTACAAAAATCAATTTCATCTCAACCCTTCTAATCCATATTCTAATTCTATTTTATTTATAAATGTTATATCATTTATTTTTTTTCTTTCATATATGATTTTGAACAATATAAAAAGTTAGAGGGGGATCATAATTATATATCACTCCAATTTATTAGGTAATGATTTTATCTCTTGAGTCACCTTGTATGGGGATAAGTTGAGAGTCGATCTCAACAATGTTAGGTTTTCTTGGAATTTATAATAGAATTATTCTTATTATGTTTCATTATTATGAATTTTCACATTCTATATATCATTATTAGGATTTTTATTCTTTGATGATGATGTTATAATACTTATATTGTGATAAAAAATTAGAAGATCGATATTGTACTTAAACTAATTCATGTTAATATTTCTTTCATATTATTCTCCCCCATAAAAGGTTATTATGTCAATCCTTTTAAAAAGATATCCCCTAGTCATTACATATACTAAAAAGATTTCATCCAACTTATAAGATGTTTAAGATGATATATTTTATTAGGTTTTATTATGTCATCTAAATATAATATCTACATATTTCATAACAAAAACTAAAAAATGGTGTTCAAATATTTTAATACAATAAATAATTCATGTAGTGTTTGAAAATTATAAATTTGATACACCTAATCATTGAGTTTATACCTGGTGTTTCAATATATTTTTTATTGAATATAGGGAACTGACCATTGCATAATAAGCCACACACAGTCATGGTTCTCATGTGAGTTTCAAATAATGGGGTTTAGATAAGACCCTATTATGGTCATTATAATTTTTAGGAAGTGAATTTTTTATACCTTATTTATTAATGTCCATTAATGATACGAAATTCATTTTTTGGAAGGTATCCTTGATAAAAATGCGAAATCGTTTGTAGGACAAGATGTGGTCAATAAAATTTTTCTACAAAATCATATTACAGGATAATGGAATTCTAAGAAGATAAAAACATGATAATTTTAAGAAACATAATTCAATGTTCTATTCATATATTGGGATTATTAAGGATGTAAATATCTACATTTATTATTATTTTTTAATTTTAAGCTATGGTTTTTATAGTGAAAGATATTGTTAATCCAACTATTGACATAGTGAGGTAAAACAGACAAAGGTTTATGAATATTTTGATGATTTAAATGATTTTTATAATTAAAAATTTTAAAAAAAAACTTATCAATCAATTTTACTTTTACTAGTCTAGGATGGATGAATTCAGAGGCCCTTGAATAATTAAAAATCTATTAATAAAGGATGTTAATTTTGGAAGAACATATTGATATGAATAAATATAATAATTTGAGTAGTTGATATATACATAAAACATTATAATGATTAATTATATTATTCATAAATCTATAGTTTTTATTAGGGAGTTTAAATTATGAAAAATAGTATCGAATACTCATATTTGATAAAGGATGTTAAAGTATAAGAGAAAAATTCATATTATTTTGTGTGTACATATTATCTCTTGATCTTATTCGGGAGTGGAATCTATGCAATTAATTTTATAATTTTTTTCTTTAATAATAGAGTTTTATATCATTATCGATAAGACCATCCTACCATGTGACTAAATCAAGGTTCCACTAACCTCACAAAAACCTCCTCATTTACCAAAGTATTCTAAATAATGAGAAGGGACTAAGAGGTAACCATAGGGAGACTACACTAACTAAAAATAATCTTACAATAGTGGA
The DNA here is from genome assembly GCA_963277665.1 of Viscum album. NCBI lineage: Eukaryota > Viridiplantae > Streptophyta > Magnoliopsida > Santalales > Viscaceae > Viscum > Viscum album. The sequence goes on from OY728159.1 coordinate 1,044,914,833, forward strand.
AACAATATTAAATAATAAGAAATATTATATTCATAAACAAACATGCAACATGTTTATCAAAATTCACTTATAAAATTTAATAACAGTCATACAGAAGGAACCAGATCTCTTTTGGGAGTATTAAATACATACATTAAGAAAATCAAACAAAAGGATGCAACTAAAACAAGGCACTAGAAATACTCCATTCACATTAATAGAATATCAAAACACGACCATATACATAAGAATATAGCACACCACTATCCACTAATATCTATAATCCAAGCCTCTACCCTTACTAGATATGTGATACATAAAATCTACACACATCCAAAAAGGGATCATATAGGGAGGTGAGTTTGAAATTCACTAGGCCTCCACTAGTGGTTTCCCTAACTTCCATCCATATATATAAGCATATAAAAGTTATAATGTGTGTGTAAACTAGATAAACACAAAACAACTAATTCCACATTACATCATGCCTGATGATCTATGAATGGGAACTTTAAATCATTGGATAGTACTAAAATGAGATGAGATACCCAAAGTATGGCATACCAAGAGGAATATGGGATCTTCAAAAAAACTATTCAACACAATGAAACATGTTATTAAAATATAAAACAAATCAATCCAAACAAATGGATATTTTCAACAGTCACACACCCATCAATCCATGTGTTTTGATTCAACAAACCTCAAATTTCCATTTCTAACTTTCTACTCAACAATAATCCCTTTAAAAACAAGCTTACAAAGCCCCCAATTCGTTATCAGGACAACATCCCAATTGTTTGGGTCACTAATTGTATTACCTCTCCCTTATTAGGGATCAAAATCACCATCCTAATCTACTCATATATAAAGGTTGATGCCAATATCTTAGGTTCGACACCACTATATGGTCTATCTCCTTTTTCAACACGATATCAATTCCATAAACCTCAAGTTGAGCACCATCAAGAACAAACTGAAATTTATATCATGTATAAAAAAGGGATAAAACATTTCAACACATAAAAGAAGAGTATAATAACCGATATCATTAGAGACTTGATTATATTGAACAAGAATACATATAAAATATATTAATGCCAAAATATGTAATGTATATCCTATACCAAAAGTGAAATAATGAAAAATAATTTGATACTTATTTTAATAGTAAGGGGATGAGAAATACCAATGAGAAAAGAAGAATAAGTCTTTAAACCTAATTTTATGGTTCATACTAATTTATTTAGTACAATTAAACTTTTAGAAACTCATAAAGAGTGGTATTTTATATTATTTATTTAAAATTATAGTAGGATTAATTAAATCAAGCTTAAGCGAACCAAAAACAAAATTGATAGAGTAGAATTACAGAAACCAAATATTAAACTCAATTTTAAAAGTAATTAGTGAATAAGATGTTGTAATTAATGAAAATATTATAGGTTTATAAAGAAAAATAAATAATAGGTATTTTGAGGCTAAAAGGAAGAGGTAAGTGCTAAAGATATTTAACAACTAACTCAAAGGAGTAGGAATAAATCTAAAACATATAAATATAATAAAATTAAAGATATCAACGATCTAAATCAAACATTATTGATGGTCAGTGTTGAATATATTTCTTTATTATTATTTATGTAAATGAAAAATTTGATGAAGAATTAAACGATGAATCATTGTTTAATGTAATTAATGAGAAAAAATATCAAATATAAAATAACCAAAATGAGAGATTATTATGTGTTTGAATGGCCATTATGTCATTATAAAATGTATTAATTTAGGAATAAATATGATGAACATGGAAATTTGATCAAGAATAACTATAGTATTTTTTATAAAGGATATGTTAAAATTAAATGTTATGATGTGGAATAATCTTTTCAACTGATGGATATACATATGTTGATATGAATCTTCATTAAAATTTCATTCAAATTATGATCAAAATATATTGATCTATGGAAAACATTCTTGAAAATATTAATTATGGATGAAGTCTATATTTAAAAACTAGATAGATTTAAAACAAGCATTATAAAGGAATTGAGTATCTATCTAGGAATGAATTATATAGTTAAAATTAATACCTATGGGATTGTTATGATCATTTATACTCTTACATAAAGAAGTCATAATTAAAGTGAGGTGGTGTTTTTATCATAATCTTCATGTCAAATAATTTAAAAAAAGAAATGTTTATAGAACTCATATAGGATTATGATATAATATTTAGTGAAAGAAAGATGGAATTGGTAGAGGAGTTTTCTAAATTGATGTGATCAAAATTTGAGTTGTTAATGATTGGAAAAATTAAATATTTTCTTAATATTTAGGATAATAAAATGAGTGAGAATTCGTTTATTTCTCATGAAAAGTACCCAATTTTTTTTATAGATATCTGAAATTCATGAGTTAAATCCAATTTGAACTCCAATCAAGGTTGTAATAAATATTTTGTATAAAAAAATTAAAACATATTTATATATTACCTCATACAAGAGAATGATTGAATTTAGTTGTACATGATAATAACATATATAGATTTCTCCTATTAAGTAAATTTAGCATTGAGGTTATTTGAAAAATACAAAATAAGAAGATTATATAGTAGAGAAGAAATTCAAGGTATATATATGAGGAAATAATAAAAATTATATGAGTCTGGTGAAGAAAATGATCAATATTTAATGATATATTCATACCACTATAGGAACATGGTCACCTAGTGGTGATTTTCAAAACCCCTACTAAATGTTTTTTTTCATTTTTTAGTAATGATTTTAAGAAACACCCTATTAATCAAGGTGATTTTTTTAAAAAAAAATTACATCCATTTAGAAACTATTTTTTACTAGTGACTAAAACCATTTCTAAATTTGAAATTTTCTTTTAAATTTATTTTTTATTTTCGAGATGATTATTTTATAAATTTCCATGAAATTATTTAGTACTTAATAATGATTATTTATTCATCATAATTATTTGTAATTTTCTATTTTAAATTTTAATTATTTATTAGTTTTTATTTATTAATTATATTTAATTATTATTATTTAATTATTTAAAAAAATAATTAAATTTATCACTATCAATTATTTATTTTTTATTTTTTTTACGTAATACTTACTTAGAAATTACTATTTTTTTACTAAATTTTAATTATTAATTAGTAATTATTTGTTAATATTAGTAATTATTTAATATTTGTTAATTATCAATAGTTAATTTTTGATTACTTCTAAATTATTTAAACATTATATGGTTTTTCTAAGCTAAGATAGTATTCTAAGAGAATTTAAAAATCATATTTGTATTTCAAATGAACATAACCTTTGATTTGGGTGTTTTTAGTGATCCACAACTTCTCAAATTATATACTTGGAAAATAAATACAACCATATAAGAAAAAAATTGTGAATTAATTAATAATAAATTTATTAGTAATATTTTAAGAGGTGATAAAAATTATACTTTAACATCAAACGAATATATCATTTGATTCATTTATTTGGTTAGGCTCTACTACGAATCAAAAGGATTCTTAAGATGATATATTTAACATCTAAAATTAAGGGTATCACATACCAGATATATTATTTGTCAAAAGGTTTGAGTATGATAATAAAAACTATGTTTTAATCTAATGTTCCCACAATTTATGATCTTTTGATGGAATTTATGCTTCATTTAATATGGAATCCTCATTGTTTTTGGGTGGGGAATAAATTTATTCTCTCGGTTTTCATTCTTATTGAGGTGATAGTGTTGAATTAAAATAGTTTTTTTTTATTTTCTAGATTTATTTTTTTATTTATCTTATGTTGCATGTATTTTATTAGCTTGGTTAATCTTTGATACTTCTCTCATTATATTTCCAATGTTTCAATAAAGATGGAATTCATGATTAAATGTTTTTGGTCATAGGCATTCTTAATAATGAGATGTTCAAGGTTAATAATTATGATTGATCTCTTATGTGTGTGGGTATTTATATATATTTATTTGATTTTATATAAATATATTAATTTATTTATATTTATGAATACCTATGTGTGTGTGTGTGGGGTTTTCGTGAAACATCAACCACAAAAATTACACCTTTCAAAATATACAACCCCCAAGATTCATCTTTTATAACTGAGAATTCCTACACCCCAACCACCTTGTTAATCTATCCATATTCTCATTTCGGTCCACTCGTAGAATGTTGGGCTCTACTAAGTATAATATAGTTGAACCACCTATGTCTTCATGTTTGATAAAACCTTTAATGTATCTAATTCAATGTAGTAGAAGGTAGAAGTTCATTGCTAAGAATCGTGTAATACGTGATGGAGAAGAAGTAAACGATAGAGCTAATAGAGAGAACACATCCCCTCACTTGCGAGTCTTGATAGTGTGAGCGTTTGAAACCAGTTTATATTACCGGAGGCACTGTTAGGGAAATATAATTTAAACTAACCAATAATCTTGAATATTAGTTATACTTATAACTTATATTTTATTTGTTCCATTAATAAAGGTGATATAATTGTTCTCCCATTTGTATAATTCCATGGCCTAAACCCTGTGAACCAGTGTGTCTTGTGCCTATGTTTTTTAACTTTTACATGATTTTATTTTTCACATATCTTAGAAGGAAAGTAATGAGGTGACTGAAATTAGTAGTAGAGTATATCAATGTGTTGTCTAGGGGTTTTTAAACCCTATTTTTAAAAATTTATGGAAAGCGGTTGTATCATATAGAATTTATAACTTTATTTGATGGATGATCTATGTTAATCCCAATTATCGATATTAGAACAAAGTTTCAAATTATCTACTTAAAAGTTTATCAATGGCTCAAAAGAGTGTAACTCAAATAATAGTGGTTATAATAGTTGTTTATAAACATATTAAAATATCTTCATGACTTTAGGTCTCAATACATGTTTTGTTATTGAGGTGATACATAGAGATCAGTTAGAAGAATAGTTAGATAACTTGTCTTGGTATTTTACTACGATTTTGGAAGGATGTTTATTAAGAATATTACAGTAGTATTATGGGTTCATTGGTATATCAAAATTAATTCTAACCAATCGGTGTCTCGAAATAAGTTTTTTTTATCATGGATGTATTTGAAACATGGTTGAAGAATAATATCAGATTTAGAAATAAACCTCATGATCCCTAGCTCTTTTAAAATTTATTGAGAGTGTATCATTTCTAGACAGTAGAATTACCCTGGGTTTGGACTAGTTTGATGATGCAATGATTGATGTTATGAACCTTGGGGAATATTGGTTATTTATTTCTGTTGAGTTTTTATATTATAATTGATGGTGATTTAGTTAGAAGTGACATATTTAAATACCTAATGTTCATGATAAAAATAAAAATAATTATTCTAGGTGGCTTAATCGATTGAAATGGGGCATGAATCCTAAGGAGGATTCAATGATAATGATGACTTCAATCCCATGATAATTTTTAGTTGTTTTATGTTGAAGAATAAACCATTCATTCAATTCCCTTATTTCACATCTATAATTTCATAAAGAATAAGGTAGAATGTAGTAGGAATATTAGGACCATAAATCTTATTTCTATAAAATATATAATTTTTAGTGTATTTTCAGGTTTTATGGCTAAGAGGGGTGGTTGCTTTAGTACAAAGTGTTCACTAACCCCATTATTCATTCCTGATAGATGACTCTAGGGTTTCATCGCAAACTATTAAATAATTGTATTAGTTGTTTGATGTAGAAACATCAAGAAGTTGGAAGAATTTAGGGTTCAATCAAGAAGAGAAATGGAAAAATGGAGAATGACTATGTATTGGTTTATCAAAATATGGATCAACTAATAAACAAAATAAATTAATTAAAAATTTGTGATTTTTAGTCCTCATGGTCATGAAAGAGTGTGGAAAATTGTTTTTTTCTATAGATGAATATGTTTAGAATAATCATTACAGGTTTTATTAAAATAATTTAAGAAGATTGATTTTATGTCATTGTATTTAAGAATTCATAAAAGTGATAAGGGTGAAGTTTTATATTCCTGATGGAGAGGCATAGGTGAATCAAAAACTGTCCAACTAATAGTTGATATCATATAGGCTATTGTGAATCAACCATCTTTGGTGAGGTGGAACAAGATTGTGGGTGTATTTCTTCTTTATATTCAATGTCTAAAGAGTTTAAAAACCTTTATCATGATGTATTGTAGTGGAACAATATGGACCAGATAATGGCCTAGTGGATGAGATAATTAAAATCACAATGGATTTTAAGAATATATGATTGGGTTTTTTTCTTATAGTGATGATGATACTGGACTTGGAATACTAGAGGGTGTCATGGAGTTGGTTTTAGGTCTACTTTGTATGTATATAATCATTTTTTGGATCTATGATGGAAATATTTAAAATAAATTAAACCTTAGATGATGAATGGTGGTGGGTTTCAGATTTGATGGTACATACTATTTGGTTTTAGTGTCAGCATGTAGCTTATCTTGTACATTAGGGATGTTTTGTTTTATTTGGGGAAGTATCATTTAGAAATTATATATGTTTATAATATTTCATGATTTTGAAAAACAATTATTCAGAAAAAAATTTCCAAGTCATGTCAATGATATAAAATTAACAACCATTTATATAGGATATATTTTCCTTACAAACTCTAATGGTAATGTCATTTTTGTTTTCTGAATCTATAAAAATCACAGTAGGAAAGTATTTAGAGTATTCAAAGTTCCTGTATGGTAGAGGGGGATCCTCAAATTATCAAAACCTGGATTAAATTTAGTGGAATAAGATGAAAAGTTCATTATTTGATTGGACATAACATTTTTTATTATGGAAGTTAATTAATGTGATGATATGAAACATTTAAAAAGATATAATCTATGGATATAGGTTGGTTTCGATAGTATCACTAGAATTTTATATACTGGATAGATCGAAGAGAATGTAGGATTAGTGATCAATGTTTTGAGAGTGAATTTTCTGGATGGAGTGGGGCAATTAACGTGGTATATGGCGCAACCTGTTTATAAGAATCCAATAAATCTCAAATGAGACATTAGATCTGATTTCATTAAAGAAAATTTTATAGTGTATTTTAAACTGTTTCATGGGAATGGAATGAAATAGAATGGTTTGAAAATATTGGGTTTCATTTCATCAGTTGGGGTATGGATGATCAAAAGATTCATTATAGAGAACCACATATTTACTAAAAAGGATAAATTGATGTTCACCTGTGGTACTTTGGTGAATGAATTAAGAATAGTATTTTTGTAGGATATTTTTCAACATGAACTATGAAAACAATTATCAAGTGGTATTCTATTGATTTTTTATGTGATAACTATTTTTTGGTCTATTGTTGATATTTTTTGAATGTTATTTCTTAAAATAAACTCTTTGTGATGCCAGATAGAGAGAAACAATCTTTCACTATAAAAATCTAGAATTAAGGTCAACAGAATCATTCACCAAAAGTAGCTAAATGAAAATATTTTCAGCAGAATCAGTGACCAGAATCAGATTTGAATATAGGTCAAGTTGTCCAATCGATTAGAAGTTAACTCATCATAATAAAGAAGTAACAGAATCGTGATCGGGTGTGGGAATTTGGATAGAGCAATCTCAGATGTGTGCGCATAGAGAGAGAGTATATGATCTTGTTCAAGAAGTGTTGTAGATTGTATAGAATTTACAGGTGTAGAACAAGTTCAAAAAAAGGATTGAATGTTTGGATGTTACGTCACAGAGAAGAAACTTATGATTGTAAATTATGGTTTATCGAATACTAGTTCGATGGAAAAAATAAAACATTAGAGTCATTGTTCTAAAATGTAAGAGTTACATGCATTTTTAACAAAAATATTCTATTCAAACAAATGATTGCAACATGAAATCATAGCTTGTTGTAAAAAATTGTGGGACCCCCATGAAATTTTAAAGGTGGTGGAACCTCTTAACCAGCAAGGATTTACTATGAATAGTAGTTAATAACCACTTATGTGAGAATGTTTTGGAAAATAAATATTGTAATATTGGATTTATGGTTGAAGGTGGGAGGTTGTATCCTAGAAGGGAAAATAATTATAATTATTTTATTTAGAAGATAGACCAGTCATAGGGATTTCATACCCTTACTCATGGGTTTTCATAGTGGGATTACTTGTGATAGGAGTTCCTCTCTAGAGGCATTGACAGGGAAATGTTTTTTCATCTGGTTAGAGTAATAGATGTTTGGGCATCATTATAACTCATATGTGTTTTTTCCATGAATAATGATAATGTGAATGTTCTGCCATGGATATATGACTAATGTTCAATCCATATAAGAATATGTGTGTTGTGATTGTGTTTGCATTGTGTTTTCCTTATTCTTGATTTTATTATTCTATTACCCTAAAAGTAAGGCCTTGAGGTTACCATAACTGGAAGGAGGATGGATCAGTGTAGTTGTTGGGATTCCAGAGCATCCTAGTTCAAGATGATGAACCATGAGGGTTGTATTGTCATGAAGGTGAAACATCTTGTGATATAGGTTCCACTCTAACCCCAACATATCTATAATTATTTTTATTTTTATTTTTAATTATGTAGTAATGTTTTGGTGTTTGTTCATACATATTTACATAAATTTTTTTATATTTCTATATATTTATAAACATTTATATGTACTAATATACATTTTTATATATTTTCATGTATTTATATTTATTTATTTATATATATATAATGTGGTAACATAAAAATATATGTTTATATGTTTATATGATTAATTATATATATATATGTTTTTATAAATATATTCATATATATTATTATTGTTATTATTATTTTATTTAATTTAATTATGTATGCATATTTGTAAAGACATTATGTAAATTTATTTATAGTTGTATATATTTACAGATATTAATATTTATTAATATAGATATGGGTATATTTGTGTGTGTTTATATATATGAATTAAATTATATTTAATTATATATATATATATATTATGCATATTGACTTGTAATTATATATATTCAGAGATATTTGTCAGCATTTTTGTAAATTTTTTAATATTTATGTATATTATGTGAGTGCGTGTATAAATATTTGTGTATGTATATATATATATCTCTATGTGTGTGTGTGTGTTTATGTATGTATGTATACATATATTTATATATTTATATGTAATTATATATATTTTAAGATGCACTTATATATAGTTATGTATGTTTATATGTTTTTAAATTTACATAAAATCATATATATTATATAGGTATGTATAAATATATTTAAATATCTATTTATATTTATATATATATATATTTCTATTTACAATATATTTATATACATTTAAATATTTAAATAAATTAATTTACATATTTATTATGGTAGATAAAAGTATAATTTTCTTTCTAAATCACATGTAGTTGTAGAAAACATTTTTTCTCATTAATCAATGACATTCCAAATTTTGATCTCCTTAGATTAGAAAGCTACACTATAAACATATGTTTTATTCCACTGAAGATTATATCAACCACATAAACTAACCCTATAAATTTTTGTATGCCATCACATAAAGGATGTGATTAATACCACCCCTTTGAATTTCAAGTTTCTCTAGATTTGATTCAAACTGATAATATCATGCATGCAACAAATACTTGGGGTTATAAATCACCTTATTTAGCCTATATTTTTTCTTTTTATCATTTTTATCCATGAAACTTTGAAGATGTTAAATCTAAAATTCCTACTTAAGTACACAATTTAAAAAATCTAGTTTTACAATGAAAAATCAATTATCATCTTTCTATATCCATTTTCCATGAATATTTTAATTGACTCCATCCAAGATAATGTTGTAAAGGTCTCATAAATATCTATTCCATCAATTCTGTCATAGCCTTTACACACTAATCTAGACTTATTTGTAACCAAATTACAATTTTCATCAAATTTATTATTTAACACATGCATTTTTCCAATGAAGCTGTGGTTTTCAAGTCTCTACAAAAGTTATTAGGTATGGTTTTTTCAATATGGTATATTTCATCATTCATGGATCTCACCCAAGGTCCCTCTTTTTATAATTCTCTAAATGATTATGGATACATGTTTCATCGTATAGGAGTTACATGTACTATACACATTGTTTTTTTCACAAGGATTATGTACTATCTTACTAAGGATCCTTACATCAATCATCCTTTCTTAGTAGCACTCCATATTTAGGATATGAATTGCAGATCTATGTTTTGATCATTTTTCCCTTATCTATTAATCAATGTGACCAAGAATTCAACCCCCAGAGTTATTTTCATCATCCGCTCTACGAAATCATGTGTCCTTCTTCTTATCCACCAGGTAGATATTTCCCCTGGTAATCCTTCCATTTATGAATCATCATAATTTATAAAACTTTTATAGATTTCAAACAATCATTGAGTTCATCAACTTCTATAGATGGTTTGAAATTTTAATTCATAAAATTACTTCTATCTTTATCTTAATAAACATTTAATTAATTTCCCATAATAATATTTCCTTCCACTTATTATAATGTCCTGGATTAAGAGCCACTATAAAAGGTTACCCAAGACAGATTGTCACATGACCTCAAATGTGCAACCCCATATGCCAGAGGCTACCGACTAAAAGAGAGGATCTAATGAGATGCATGGGGAGATTATACCCTCCTTACTAGATTAAGACAATAGCAGAATAAAATGATAAATAATAACCAATTGGTAATGATCATTGCCCATGCATTATATAATCAAAACCCAAAACAGGTCAATACCCACTACCATAAAAATAAACATGTTGAGAAATGGTGTTGTCGGGTTCCAGTAGAAAACAAAAAAAAACTCTAATAAAATCCACAAAATGGGTATTGATGCCACATTTAGTTCCCTCATCCATGATCCATCATAAAATTCCATATTAACCATCTTACATAGGAATCTCTCCCTTATCTTGACATGAAACCATGAAGTCTGCTCAAGTAGCCAATGATAGCCCGAGTAGGATGTTAATATAGTTAAGTAGGACCCAATAAATGGTCTATACAAAAATATATAGTCTATAACAGTTCATATATAATTATTGAAAAATAATAGACAATTAGGTAAATAAAACATGTTTCCATTATCGTAAAGGGATCTCAGTTACACTATAGTACCAACACACCAAACCTATTTCAACTTACAACAGATGTTTGAACCCTACATCAAGGTGTTATATAATGTAATTAAAGGATAAAAAATCTAATTATCCGAACCATGGTGTTTAATTCCATGACCAACACCCACTCCCAATGTGGCCTCCATGAGCAACATATGTACCTCTGCATGGACAACCATGACCAACACCCATTCCTCAATGTGGACCACCACAACCAACATCCTAACTATATTGTGGACTACCATAACCAACTCCCATATCCATTTCATCAACAAACACTTATCATGGTTTAACACATTTGACCCCTTTTATCAAATTAATAAATCAAGGGGAGTACCTCTTCCATTTATCATAATTCCAATGGTTCATTATTTTTATTAAAATTAACTCCAACCCACAACTACAACATTTTTCCATTTAGTCACAACAACAACCATTAAACATGATTTATTACCATTTTAAAGAATTAACATATTACCTTTAACCATTAATCACTATTCCCATAGTTACCACAAAACCCATTTGGCCGTCCAAGTAAATCCAAACATCACTTTGTGCCACGTTAACATGGTAAGAATAATTAATACTAGTTTAATCACATAAACCCTTCTATTTATAATTTAACAACTAAATTCCTATGTTCATGGAAGGGGTACATCCCAAGGGTGACCTTATTCTTGGTCCACTCATCTCTAATTGAACCATATAGGTCTGTGAAAGGTCCAAAACATTTTTTAAACACCAAATTTAACATTTCCTAAAATGTAATTTAATGTGAAACACAATAGGACAAGGTAAAACCACATAAACAAGATTAAACATCAATAATATGGATATAACTTGTAGACCACCAACTTCAAGATTGTAGATAGTTACTCATCCAATAATATACCTTGATTGAAGACCAACAACCCATCAATTATCAATATAATAACATAATAGAAAAAATGGTTTTAGAGGCTCCAAAAGTTAAAGAAATAACAAAAAATGGTTCTTCCAAAAAAATATAAGGGATAAGAGTGGTAGACTCCCATAGATCATAAATTCACAACCAAATGTGCTTCAAATGTCATGAGATTAAGGGAGAATCACTCTTTAAGGAAAAGGTATCCATTAGTTTGTCACTCTAGATAGTGGAAGTCAAAAGGGGAAGAAAAATGAGGAATATTTTTTAAATCCTGAGGGGGGAATTTGAAATTTTCCCCTTCTTTAATGATGCACGTGGTTTGGCATCAAAGTTGGCCTAAATATACACCAACTATGTAGAAACCTCTATCCAATAGGGGACATGGGTCACATGATTTTTTATGGAGCCTCATGATTTTCCAAACCATGTGAAGGATATGTTTTTTATCTTTCCAAAGTCACATGGTTTCCACTCCACCTTTAAATGGGTTTTCAACCATGAACCACCCCCTATATGTCACATGGTCATCGTACATCATTAGTAGTAAATATTAACCAATATTTATCTTGACATAGAATTTTCCCTTTTCTTCTTTTCCATTTCCTGAACTCCCCAAACACCCATGAGTCCTATAATACTCGTAATAAGTACATCATTAAACTTTATAAGGTGATTTAACTAAAAATGTAAACAAGAAAATACACTCTAAAAGGGAAAGATCTTAAAACCCCACCACCTTATAATAGATCATCCTTGAGGTTCAGTCACATGCATTTTCTAATCCTCATTAGAAAAAATATTTTATCACCATTCCTTCAAATCTTCCTCCCTATCCCATGTTTCCTCATGAATGTTTCTATGTTTCAAAAAAAAACTCAGATCAAAGGTACGGTCTTCGCCCCATAATTTTCTCACAGTGATCCAAAATATGAACAAGATGTTCCTCAAAGGAAACATCAGCCTCAAGCTCCACATAATAAAAAAAATCAAATTAGAAGGGTTGGGGTGATACTGATGAAGTTGTGACACTTGAAAAATATATTACATACCATCATAGCACTTTGGAAGATCCAATAAATATGCCACCAGTCTGATCCTCTCTTTAGTAAAAAATGGCTACATATACCAGGGTGAAAAATTACCCTATTTCTGATTTTGATACTGACCCAGTCTTGGTAACACCATAAGGAGCACATTTTCACCCACTTTAAACTAAAGTGATCAACAACAACATTTAGTATATGACTTATACCTACTCTGATACTTATCTATAACCTTTTGAATCTACTGAACTTTCTCCCAAATATCTTTCAGGATACTTCGTTCCAACAACTATGATTCCCCAACTACCATCCAATAAAAAAGTGATCTACATGGCCTTTTATAGATTTCCTAATATAATTTCATCTGAATAGTCTCATGATAAATGTTTTTATAGTTGAAATCAACAAGTAAAAAAAATTTCTCCCATGATCTAAAAAATTTTAGGAAACATACTTTCAACATGTCCTCTAGTGCCTGGATTGTATGTATTGATTGCTCATCTATCTATAAGAGAAAATCCATATTTAGAAATACCTGAGTACCCAATGCCTTTTGAAAAACATTCCTGAAGCGTGACGTAAAACATAGATCATGATATAAAATAATACTCTGAGGTACCCCATGAAAATGTATTATCACTCAGATATTCAAGTCACCCAATGGTTCAATGGTAAAAGTCGCCTGAATCAAAAATAAATGATCTACCTTGGCCAATTGATCCAAAATCACACAAATTGATTCATTCTTTAAAGGTTTCCTTAGAAGTCTCACCCCAAAATCCATGGTAACATCATCCCACTTCCATTAAAGAATGGGAAATGGATATAAAATTATAGCTGGTCAAGGAAAACTAGGACTCACCTACTGAAAGGTATATCATCGTATCATGAAACACACAATATCCTTTTTAATTCCATCCACTAATACTATCTATAAATATCAAAACACGTTTTGGTAAAACTAGAGTGAAACATCCACTTTTAGGAATGAAACTCGCACAAGATCACTTCTTGTATACATGTATATATAGAAATGTAGCCACAAACACAAATGATATCATCCTCATAAATGGTCCAACTGGAAGGTAAATCCTCGCCTACAAAACTGTATCAAAAAGTTAGGAATTAAAAAAACTCTTAATACCTTTTCTTAACATGATTGAAAAGTGATAGTATAACAGACAAGGGAATAAGTTTCATCGGATCATTCTCTTATAGAACAAAAATATTTATCTTGACAAATCCACTCGGAACTGGACTCTTGAACTACCTAATTATGTGTCTTCTAACTCAAATCATCTGCAACAATGTTTCACTTCCTCGATTTATAATCTATCTCAAAGTCAAAATAATACATGTACTCAAACTATCTCCACTGTCGAAGATTAAAATCACACTGTGAAAAGATGTATTTAAGGATATAATGGGCAGTATTGCTGGAAATAAAATTCACCCAAAAGATAAGGCCAACAACATTCTAAGTCATAAACCACTATGGATAATGCGAGATTGTTCATTGGATAGTTCTGTTCATGTGGACTATACTAATTTGATCCATATTCCATGAATTGATCTCCTAAAATCAACAATATCCCAATTCTAATCTCTGATGAATCACAAAACAATGTATACTCTTTACTGGACATAGGTAAATTCACGATTGGTCCAATGGTCAAACATTTATTTATGTCTTGAAAATATTTATCACATGCTTCAGACCACTCAAAATATATACCCTTCCTTGTCACAATCAAGATCAGTGCATCCAGGTGAGAAAATTATTTGATGAACCTTTGATAATAACACACTAAACACAAAAAACATAGAATATCAAAAACATTGTTTGAATACTACAAATAAACAACATCTTAGACCATCTATGGTTCCACTAAAAGACATACCTCCAAGATAATGTGACCCAATAAATGCACCTTATAGATTGTTAAATGAAAATTTGACATCTTGGAATGAATATGATTCTATCTCAGTGTACTTAAGATGATGTAACTATTTGTGGAATGATTTTCATTACATTGGTAGTACATCAAGATGTCATCTTAAAAAACAACCACAAACTGATCCATGTATTTTTGAAGGATGTATCTCATCAAGGTTATAAATAAAGAATGAGATCTCATCAACCATAATTACATTATAAAGAACTCATACAAACCATACGTACTTCTAAAAGAAATATACAGCATATCAAGAGGTCTCACCTGCATCTGGTGATACAGCAGCCTCAGATCAATCTTAAAGAAGACACTAGAACCTATCCCCTGATCAAAGATATAATATATACATAGATTAGTATATTTGTTCTTAACCATCATTTGATTCAACTTTCAGTAATCGACACACAACCAGAGCATTTCATCATCCTTCTAAGAAAATAAAACGATATAACTTTATGATGATATACTTGAATAGATAAACCCTTTTTAACTAATTCCTACACCTTAGTTTAATGTTCCTAGAGTTCTTCTATTTCCATTGTATAATGTGAAATACAAATGGGCTCATGTCCATTCATCATCTCATTCATTACAATCAACCACTCTATTAGGTATAATCAATGACAATTCCTTTAGAAACACATCGTGAAACTGATCCACCACTGGATGGGTGATATTAAGATCCACTCCTTCATCATCCAACAAAAGACTAGAAACTTGGGATGTTATCTTATAATGTTATAGAAGAACTAGCCTGACATGGCCTTCCAATAAATTACATTCCCCGCGGTGAGTATAGATGTCACCCTAAGGAGACATGAAACTCACTCCAATAATAATAATCAAATTGATCCAAGTATGTAACCCAATATTCTATCCCCAGTATCTAGTCAAAACCAATCATCTCAATCTTGTACAAATCCCAAAGGGGAGAGTACCCACCAACCTCAAGGGAACACTCATACATTGATTAATTCCCTCCAATCACAACCCCAATTACAAGTCAATCGACATCATCCCTAATATATACTCCACTACTAGACCCACCCCACTAAAAATTATAAATATATTAAAGTATTTGTGTCTCCTATATTAAAATAAATCCCTATAAATCATAGGATCAGAAATAATTGTACCTCAAATAGTCAATGGTCCAGCCACTCAACCAACCTAATTTGGAAGAATAGAATGCATTAGTTCTATTCACATGACCTAGGCTCATATTTATGTCCCGTTCACTTAAATTCCCTACTAATATGCATTCTCTTGTCCTAAAGTACCATGTCTATCACCCTAATTGATACACCCATTGGAACTCTTACTAACTAACTGATATGGGGTAAATGATCCCTTTTGGTGCACTAAATCAGGCTATATAAAGTATACCTACCCATCTATTGAGTGTTCCAATAGAACCACTGTATATGACTCATCTGGTCACATGCTCATCTCTCCACCATGGGTAGAAGGAATTGAACATGCAGGTGGCTACTCCTGCCACACTGACAGATGATCGCATGACTACTACCTTGAGAGGATATTCTACAACCCTATTTTCCCTATCCACCACTACCCTATAGAAAATTATCATGATGACTATTCATACTATCAGAATATGTAACATTCGTTCTCCTAGCTAAAATTGATTGTCTACCACAAGAAGGATGCTTCAGGTTCCCATAAAAAATAATATCATGATCCACTACCTTAGTAAACATATTTAAATAAAATATATTTTTCTTATACATGATCTCAAATCTAATTCCATACTTAAAATGATTATATATATCTTTCCCTTATCATATAAGCATCAATGAAAAACAAAAAAAGCTTGTGAGGTGGATAGAATAATCCATTACTAACATTCTCCCTTTGTTCAATAACATTAACTCTTCATCTATCTTTTTCCTCAAGTTCTCAGGGTAAAATTACTCCAATAAATTCTCCTATAATTTATTCCATGTCATTCTCGCTAACAGCCCATCATAATCTTGAATCCATAAAATTGTAAGCTACAAACTTTACTCTCTTATCAGGTGGAGTCTTAAAGTGGTCTAGTGTCTTCTCGATGGAATCAATCCAGAAAATAGTTTCCCTATGTCCAGTTTTCCCATAAAATGTCAGAGGGTTCTGCATCTAAAACTATCTCATCCTTTTAAACAAAATCAGCTATGTCCACCCATGTTCTTTCTCTTTAAAATATATAAAATGAGAAAAATTCACATGGAACTACACTTCCCCTCTTTTACCTAGAATTAATGGAGGTTTCTGTCCCATTACTAGACTATAATTTTAGAAATTTTCCTCTTATCGCCCAACTAGTAAACTAGATTATGGTGGTATCTCTCAACAATGCCAAATTCATGTCTCAAAACACATAACACATAGTTTTTACAGTTAACATGAAAGAAGGCTCACAACTATTCCAAACCAAACCACTCTATATACAATATCCCAATGGGTAAAATCACACCCCATCACCACCCTCAATCATCCCAATCCTGAACCATGATTAACACAGGGTAAACCAAATTTACATAATCATAAGCCTTTATTTTGACCCTATTTAAACCATTTCATATTCAGATAACATAAATATTTATCATTTTGGAACTATTCTAACCCTATTAATTTATCAATTTATAATAGATACAATTTTAAACATCTTAATTAGGAACTATTTTATTATAGCCACAAGTAAACTACAAAAGTGTTTTTATTTCCCACAACCTTCCATAACCATATTTTCCATGACTGTCTAATATAATAAATGCCAAATAAATCCTGAGTACCTAAAATTATACATGCATATAAAAACCTTGTTCCATGATATTCCATGAATAAATCCTCATAAAACGATATCCTCACACAAAAATTTCATCACATAACTAGAAATAACATCAAACAATAACAAAATACATCAAGAAAACCAAAATCCCAGCCTAAATAATTAGGTTTTACCCACACATGGGTTAGAAACTACCAAGAACAAACTCATTTCCAAGGTCCAACACATCTTAATGTCCAATCTACTTTTCAAAAATAGTAATACCACTAAATATAATGGTTCCAATACCAATTATTAATGTATTTTCCTTGGATCCACTCTAAATGATGCCTCGAGCTGAATCACCACATGACCTCAGGCACACCTCCTCATACAACAAGGAGTACTAAATTATTGGATGCATCTGATAAGATGCATGGGGAGAATATACTCTATTTACTAGAGTAAGAAAACTTTGTAAAACAAGATAAATAATAATGAATTCATAGTGATGAATACCAAATCATCATATAATCAAATCGAAAAATGAGTAAATGCCCACAACCATAAACATAAATATGTTATTTCATAGTGGTGTCAGGTTCTAGTAGAGAATAAAAATGAGACACTATGAAAATCAGAGAAATGAGTATGGATTATACATCTAGTTCTTTCATCCATTCTCCATCCCAAAATCTAATATAAGTCGTTTAACATAGTGCATTTCCCCTAATCCTAACCTATAATAATAGAGTCTTCTTGAGTACCCAACAATGTCCAGAATAAGGTGTGAGTATGGTCCTGTAGAACGACAGTAATAGTGTCTAAAAAAATATCTAGTATATAATAGTACATATAGAAGTATAGAAAAAAATAGACAAGTTGGTAAAAAAACAGATTTAAATTTTCCCCATGGGATATGGGTTCCAATATTTTACCAATACACCAAGCCTAGTTTGGCCTACGCTAGAAGTTTGAACTATTTTTAAAGTGGTTACATAATTTAATAAAATGAAAATAAATCCAAGTATCTCAATTATGGTGTGGAATTCAATGACCAATACTCATTCCTAATGTGGACCTCCATGACCAATATCTTTAACTCAGTGTCAACCGCCATGACCAACACCCATTCCTCGATGTCGACCACAATAAAAAACATCCTCACCATGTTATGGATATCCATGACCAACATTTATATCTATTTATTCAATATAAAGTTCTCAAGAATTATAAAACAAGACCTTTTTACCGCATTTATACATCAATGGTAGAACCTCTTCCATTTATCACAATTACCAAGGTTCATCACTTTCATTAAAGTTAACCATGAACCACAAGTAGAAAAATTTTACATTTAGTCATAACCACAACCATTAAAAAAAATTTCTATCCATTTTATAACAAGAACATGCCCCCTTTATCTATTTATTTATTTTCCCATAGTTACCTCATAACCCATTTGGCCTTCTATGTCAATCCAAACATCCCTATGTGCTACATTAATAAGATAACCAAAATTAATACTTGTTTAATCTCATAAACCATTCAATTCATCATTTAAAATCTCATTTCTTAAGATCAAGCAAAGGGAATACCCCATGGGAGGCCTTAGGCCTAGTCTACTCAACATCAAAAGATTCATTGAAGTCATTGAATGGATTAAAACATCATTTGAACACCATATTTAACATTTTCATACCAAGGAATTTAATTCTCATCATAATAGAACAAATCAAAACCACAAACATGTAAATAAACATTAATATAATTTTATATAAATTTTAGACCATCTAGCTAAAATTTGTAGACAATTACTCATCCAACAAGAGCCCTTGGTTTAAGACCAAACAACCCTCAATGCCTAATCTAATACTCTTCTTGAAAAATAAGGGTTTAATGGATTTTGAAGGATAATAAATGACATACCATGATTCTTCCATAAAAATAAAAGGAAAAGGAGTGGTAAACTCAGGTGGAAAATTGATTCCAACCAATGGTGATTCAAGCAACCTAATATTGAGGCAGAATCACCCTTAAAATATGAGGTAGCACTTAGTTCTTCAATCTAGATACTATAGGTTCAATGGGGAAGAAAACCATGTAATATTTATTAAATCTAGATTAGTGGAGTTATAATTTTACCCTTCTTTGATGAGGTGCATGGTTTGGCTACACGGTTGTACAAACCATGAACAAACCAAGTAGAACCCTCTATCTAAGAGGGGACTTGGGAAGCATGGTTTTCTAGGTAGGCCAAAAAATCTAATCTTTTTAGAAGCCATGTTTCTGAATTTTTCAAATTCATCATCATTTACTTGCCACCCATGTACTGTTTTTCAACAATACCCCATGTGATGACCCACCTCTCCACGGGTTTTGAAAATTAGGATAATTTGAAAAAATATATAAAAGTGTTTCATAAGAAAAATAGTAATATTTCTTGTGAGATGACCTCGTATAATTTTTCTGATCATTCCTTTGGTCCCAAAATAGGGTTCTTACTCTAGGACATGAGTTTGGTGGAAATTTCATGCCTTCAAATTTTCATGAATATTTAATATTTAATTAATTAAATATTAATTTACATACATGTGTTATTTTGGTTTTATGTTTTATGTATAGAATTGTATTTGGATTCCATCTCTACCATTGAGTCCGGAATAATGGATTTTCCTAGGAATGGAATAATAGAACCGGGCAACATTTTCTTCTTCTATTCTTTTAATTTTTCCTTTTTTATTTTTTCTTTCCTCTTTCCTTTACCTGTACTAGTCAAGTACACCCATGGGGGATTCCCCTTTCTTTTATTCAAGTGAGAGAGGGAGAGTGGAAGAGTATAAGGAAAGGGAATGGAGGAGGTTTCTCCAGGGAGCTTGAGTGATGAGGGATCATCATTTGGAAACTATTGAATGCAGAACAGATTGAAGCATCAGTGATTTACACATGAATGTAGGTATGGTTTATGTTTTTTTATAAAACTCCTCATATTGTAGGTATCTAAAAGTTATAAATACTTTTTTGGGTTTTTTGGGACCCCTTGTCTGATTATCTTGGAGTTTCAGGGAGAAATCAGGCATTTTGTGCTGGTTGAAGTGTTTTCTATTTGGGTATTCTCAGGTACATTGTGTTTTTTTCAGTGAGAACAAGTCTTGTATTCATCCTATTCAAATAATATGAGGTTTTTGGGACTACAGACTATTTAATTGGGAATATATGTCGTGTAGTGGGCTTCCGGGGTGTCAGATGTGAGTCATGGGTGAGGGTTTTGAGCATGGTAATCACCTAAGATCAAGTTTCCCATTGTGATATATTTGAGGGTATCTAGATAAATTTTGATAGGTGTGATGGTGTTGTATATCTGTGGAGATATTGGTTTTTTCAGGCATGTTGGGACCATTTTCATAAGATTATAACATTTTAGGTTTAGATCAAGGGTTTGAGGATCATAGGAGAAGTAGCCTTTGGGCTGGCTCTATTCCTTTGTATAGACGTTAAAGTCGAGTTTCATTTATTTTTTGAGATGATCTAGAGGGGATATTGAGGATTCCCTATTGAGATTGTTGCTGATCGAGTGATCAGTGGGTTTTGTAGATATATTTTGAGAATGATTTTATGGAATATTTTGTTTTGTAATTTGATGGGTAACCCTTTTTTGGGTATCTTACTTTTAAGGTGGTCATGAGCACCATTGTGAATACCCCTTTTGGCAGACTTATTCTTTTGGATACCTGTTGGGATCATTGTTGATCAAAGATTAGTAGAAGGTTGTTGAGGGCCACTTGAGATGTTTTATCACTATGAATTTCCTGTAAGTTTAGATGAGATATAGGAAACCATTATAGGGGCCATTGTCCTCACATAGGTCTTTATGTTAGTTTATGTTATATATATAGGCATGTCCTGAGAGCATGCATGTAGCAGAGGTGTCTCACAGTGGTATTTTCTTTATGTTCTTTCCACGGGGACCATGGGAGCCCCGAGTTTGGTTCGACCCTGTAGTTTTTCGTGGAGATCCTATGGTGGGTATTTTTTTGGATTTTTCAATTCAGGGTGCTACTATAGGGCTCATGAATTTTTGGATGAGTGTTGATCGGCAAAACTAGTTCAACTATTTGGATGGTGGGTTCCTGTTTTTATTATGTCATGTTTAGTTGGTAATCAATTGTAATGTTTGAAACAATTTCTATGAAGCAATATTGTTTTTAGAGGTGAACTTTTGGATAACATGGATCAAGCATTCGACCTATGTGTTATTTTATTATCTCCCCCATTGGTTGGCTATGGTTAGATGGGATTAGAGATAAAATAGATGATCTAGATAGGGGAACTACCCCTTGATTGATGGTTCTCCTTGGATAGGGGTGGTTTTAAATGTTTTGGATTTTATTTCACTACCAACCATGTGAATGGAGCCCATATGGTAGTACATTTATTGGGTACATGTGAATGGGACCCATTGGGTGGTGTATTTATCACGTCCATGAGGTGGATCCCAAGGAATTCTGTAGGACTTTTGCGACATGAAATATCTCTAGCATGCTGATGGGAGGCTTTATCACTATTTTTAAATGTTTCATCAGACTCCTCGTACCTAGTATATGTGATTTTTCGAATGGATTCCTTTTGTTATATCCTAGGGTTAGGAATACATGTCTGTTTCATTTAAATGTTTTGGAACTCTAATGAAAATCTGATGGACATTCCAGTTTAAATGTGGAAAGGTGACCCTTCTATTATAATCCCATAGAATGGGCTATATTGTGGTAAGATCTACCATGGGTGTTAGGATAAAACCTTCTAGTTGGATACATTTTTTTATTTTCTCCCTATTTATTTATATTTTTATTTTATGTTATCTACTATTAGTTTTCAGATTGTTTGGGTACATCATGTGTGCATAATATTGTCATCGTAATAGATTTATTGGATACCCAATTTGGGTGGCCTACAAAATTTATTTATCACCCCCTATACATGAACCTTGGTGTGCGTGTAGACTAAATGTATACTTTTAGATTGGATCAAAGGTTGTGCGATAGATGGGGTCGAGGCCTATTGTTTTTTGGTCAAGTAGATCCACTCTTGTTGAGTCTTAGGATTAGGATCATTCAACTCAAGAATAATGGATACCATGTATGTTGTTCATATCCTATTTCTTAGTAGATCATGTGGTATTTATTTTTAGTTTCTTTATTTTGTAAATGTGGATGGCCCAGTGGGTGAAAAACAATTATATTCTTTTCATTCTTTCAGTCTGTATTGTTGAATGTTTCATTCCATTGATTATATCATGAATTGTTTTTTATTTATAAGATACTTTTTATCCCTATGTATGAGTTTGGTTATTTTTTATTTTATTTTAACTCGAAATAGATGGCATAGTCTACCCATACGACCTTATAAACCGTTATCACTGGTCACATCCTGTGGAATTCTTAGAGGCGAACATAAGGTCCTATGGAAAGCTAGATTGGGTGATGTGTTAGATCGGCATCGTATGGATTATTACACACCACCCCCTATATTCTACATGGTTATGGCACACAGTTAGTATTAACCATGCACCCACTATTCTCTTGAAAATGAATCGCCCATTTTATCATATTTTTGTGTCTTAAACTCTAGAAATACCCATGAGTCTCATAATACTCTTAGAAAACATTTAATTTACAATTATAAATGGATTTAACTAAAAATTTAAATAATAATTTACCTCCTCAAAAGCTCAAGATATTACCTTTATTATAGCATTTTTAGGCTTTACTCTTCACTGAATTACCCGTGAATGTTCCCTCATCGATGTCTTGACTGTATTTCCCTTAAATTCCTATATTATTCTAGATATAACATCTACTTCCAAATATATTAAATTAGTTTAGTGATTTCATTATTCTATACAAAATCTCATTGTGTTTTATTTTCACATGGGGGTTTAGTAATTCTAAATTTTGTATGTAAACCAAAACCTAAACTGTATCCTTCCAATAGTGGTATGCAACACCAATTTCAATAATAAATGATTTATGAATGTCATTCACCCTTCAATTTCACCATTGAAGCCCCCAATTTTTTATGGGGTCCTCCCCAAGGATACCACTAATTTGATATATTAGTTCTAGAGGTAATTCTCTACCTCATTAGTTGTGTACTTTATTCAATTATCATATCATAATATTTAGAATGTATGATAAATTTTACTTTTCACTTTCCTTTAGAACCTCTTTATGTACTCAATAACATCCTTATTTCTCTGAATGAACATTATTCAAGCTCTTCTACAATAAAAATAAATAAATAAAAATAATTACATGTCTGTAAGACATGAAGAAATAGACTTCGTTCACTTATTTATATCCCAATTTTAAAAAGATCACATAGAGAACCATTATTTAGTCGAAAAAATAATTATGAGTTATATCAAGTTGAATATCACGCATGGGATATTATTTAATGAATAAAAGGAACCCAAATTTTCAACCTTCTCAGATGCTGATTAGACCAATTATATAGTGTACTAGAAGTCCAAATGTCCATGTACTTTTTATATTTTCACTAACTGTATATGTTGGTTGAGTAATATATAATAAAATAAAACTATTTAGATGGATAAATAGGAATAAATTATAGTAACTAAATCTTACCCAAAACATCAGTGGATGAAATGATAATTGGATTATATATGTGAAGAGTTTCAATTACCAATGGTGACCTTTTTAGATTACAAGTGAGTTATTAAGCTCATAAAAGATCTAGTTTAACACTCCTAAATGAACCACATTGAGAGAAGATACCACTTTATTAATGAAAATGTGAAGTAAGTAATAACCATGATGGTGAATATTGGGAATAATGAACAATAATCAATATCAAGAATATTCCCTTAGTAAATCAAATATTTGAAATTCCCTTATTGGTATTTGGTTTTTAACCCCCTCCCATAGCATGTGGAGGATTAGAAGTTCAACCTCTCTCAACTAGTTTTTAATTATTTATTTTATTTTTTCTATTCTTATTAAAGGTGATATATAATTTTTGGTTAATAAAAAGGGTAAGATACAATACAAGGGGGTTAGTAAAGTAAGAGAGAACGTTTTATATCAATTTAATGGATATAATTATAGATAGTAAAATATGTTTCATGTTTCCTATATTGATCATCAATTCATGTGTTCATAGATACTTGGTTGATGGGTTTTTTACTTATAATTTACTGTACTTGTGGGTTTTTTATGCACAACTACGAAAAAAATTAAAATAACGTAGATCTATTGAATTCCATTAACAGATGAGAAGATTAGTTCCATGGGGATAGTAAAAATATAAGGGGGTATATATTGTGATAGATTAGACAACATAATAGATAATTAAAAAGTAATAATAATATAAGAGAATTTTTGAACCATAGATTATATTTTTTGATATTTTTTTCAAATTATAGTCCCAAAAATAAAATTCAAAAATTACCCCTTGATACATTTACATATCATGGTCATGGTTTTAGAAAATTTAAAAGTTAAATGGGAAGGAAATTCATGATTTGTATTGAAAAAAATATAGGTTTGAGTTGGTTTTTTTTATTTCGGTAGCTCCCTAAATACTTAAAGACATTCAAATGATATATTTTTTATATTTCCCTATGAATAATGAAAATGAAATATATTTAAATAATTTTTTAAAACATTGGATATGTAATTCAGAAGCTCAGTTTAAATCAATAAATGATGAAATCTTATGTGATCTTTAAGAAATTAATTGTGTTAAAAAATAATTAAAATGTATTGAAGTTCCTAGAATATGTAATATATATTCAATAGTTTTGTAATATAATTTTGGGGGAGATGATTAAATGTATAATATTCATGAAGCATGATGGTGATACATAATATTTTTTAGGATATTTAAATATTTCTATTGACACATAAGTTTTTTTAGCCTATATTGAAATAATCAATCTAAAAAAACCTATGTGAGTGATGTTTAAGATTTTTTATAGGATTATATAACAATATTTTAGATTATAAAATAAGGAAAAGGTGGAGTAATCCATGTTATATATATTTATTTTCTTTTTTATGTATGCTTTTTTAACAAAAGTAATATTTTACACATTGTAACTAGTAGAAGGAGTGTATCTTCTACATTGTGAATAGAAGAATCACACAATAGTGTATAAATGTATTTAAGAAGGATTATATAAATCCACAAGTATTATAGTATATATTATCAATCATATTATATGAAGAATAATTCCCTATGAATTGGTTATATAATATTTTGATTTTTTTGGAGAATGTAGAACAATATTTTTCCAGGTCATTGTGAAGATTATGAGGAATTAAAAATTTGGGGACTTTTTTGTTCTAAAATATTAATGCTCCATTTAAAAAATATATATAATATATTATGATTAAAAAAATTGATAAAGTGAGAGAAAGTTAGGATGATGTTGTAATTTTGTTTATTAAAAAGAAAAATAAGAGGAATGGGAGTGCGACTGAGGATACATACATTTTCAAAAGATCTGTAATCAAAGTAGAAGATAAAGTAAAGTGAACATACCCTTATTATTTCAATGTTCTATTATAATTATTGAAAAATAATATAAGTAACTTGTGTTTTTTTTAATCTATAACCGCTTGAATTGAACATATTCCTGAGAGATCAAGAATTTTAAGTGTTCTTAGAATCAATAGTGAATTCTTCCAAAACTCTCAAGATATCTACAGTGGAAAGTGTTATCTCCTATTATGTTAAAACACTACCTAAAAAATGGATTACCCCTTATAAGAAAACTATGTAAAACCCCATGTCTTTTTGTATATTTATTTAATTTTAAAATGATTTTCATGTATAAAAGGTTATAAGTTAGTGTTTATCTTGTTAAACTAAGATAAATACCTTTAAAGTGAAAATAAATACACACACTAATTCACCCACCATATTTGGGTTTATTGGGTTGTGTTTTTAATAATATTCAAAAAAACATGATATGGTCTATTCTTATGTCTATATTCCTATGGTGATTGTAGTATAATGGGTTTCATCCTGTTATTTTAAGGATATAATGATGTAATCGAGTGCATGAAAAAGTATCAATGGAGAGAGAAAAATTAAAGTGGCCACACTATCAAAATTTTGTGAACTAATAACATAACGAAGTACATGCCCACAGTTGTAGAAAATAATCTTTAGAACCATGGTTCCGAATATGAGGTGTCGTAGGTTAGGAACCCACAAATATATATATATATATATGTATGTATGTATATATGTATATGTATGTATGTATGTTTTAGTATGTTTTTTTAATCTACTAATATATGGGTATACATATATTAAATTTTATTCCAATACAATTCATAGATGATGACATTAGTTAAGTGGTAAAGTCACAAGAATATATGGAAGATCTTATGGTTTCAAATACCACCCACCACTAATATGTGAAAGAATTTTCATGGGTTATGGATTGAGTAGGGAGGGATGGTGGGATTGGGCCAAATGGGGTATTACTTGGGATGGGATGGTTGGGATAGGTGGGACCAGGCTTCCTAGATCTCCATACTGATTATGAATTAAGAAACAATATATATATATATGTGTGTATGTATATTTAAAGAATACTGTAAAAAAATTCATTGAAATTTTTAAAAATTGTATATCATCAATAAAAATTAAAAACTAATGTTAAATGATTTACATTTTTTTTGTAAAATTTTGTGAAATAACCCCCAACATACGAATTTTGGGGGGGGGGGGGTAATTCATCCACTAAACACAAAAAAATCATACCTAAATGGTTTTTTTCATACTGGATGAGTATAAGGTTAGAGATATTGTGGATATAAAATCCATAAGTTGATGAGTGTTCTTTCTTTGAAAAATTGGTGTTTTTTAGATTATAATTAATAAAGGGAACACTTTGTTTATAATAATTTAATTGATATAAATAAAAAGAAAATGTGGTGATCAAACATTATGATGGGGTATCATATTAGACCAATTGAAACAGTTTATGATATATTTTAAAAAACATAGGAAATAATAGTTTTAGAAAATTATGGGTTGAATATCAGTGTTAAGCCTCCTAACTATTCATTAAAAGGTTTTTAATATCACATATTCTCATATGAATTTAATTATTTGCCTATAAGTTCATGTTTGGATGAGTTTTATACTTTGAGTTAATTATAAAAGAGGGGGTAAGTTGTAAAATAAAAATTGAATATGTACATGGAAACAAGTGATAGAGATTAAGTGAAAAAATATAAGAAATATTTTGAAAAGTGTAATCATAGATTACTTAATTGAAATAGAATCTTTCTCAACATGTGTAATTGAGGATTAATCTTTAATTAAAAATATTATTCTACTCTTGATGGGGGGTTATAGGAATAAGAGGAAGGGGAGATACTATATGTTAGAAATATCATCATGGATGGATGAAGAGAGGAGAATCAATTAAATTCAGTGATCTACAAATGACATATTATATTAAAAGGATAATGTTATAACCATATCCAAAAAAATATATTTAAACTCTTGTTTTCTACAGTGATATTTACCCACATAAACTCAGAGTTATAGATGAGTATTTTATACCTATTTTCCATTATTGGGAAATATAGACTCTTTGATTTCCCATAGAATTTCTAGAAAACCAAAAGGGGGAGAATATTCAATTATAATCTTTCAAAAACGAGGATGTTGGATAGAATGTGTATGTTATCAAATCATAGATATAAGGTAATTTGTTTTTTCATCAATCAATAACTATAAATTTAGGTTTAGCGCTGATATATGGCATGGTGTAAATCTTGGAGAATAATGGAGAAAAATTATAATAGTATGATAATGTTTTCATTTTAATGAGAAAAAACATTCCATATTTGGCAATACCATGCTATGAATCTATAGATCATGATAAATTATGTAATCCAAAATCCAAGATAAAATCATTTTTAGAAGGAAATTCATAGATTCCATTCCATACAAAACCTCATGTTGGTTGATGACATTTTTTATTAAAAATTAGGAGAGAATCATGGAACATGGAAGAATGACTATTCATGTTTTTCAGGAAAGGTTTCAAAAATAGAGATATGGATATAAAATCATTATGGTTGAGATAAATATATTTTTTTCTTTAGGAAAGACCAATGAAGATTAAATTGGAATTTTGAGACGAAAATTTTGAATAAAATAAGCAACTGGTTATGGGAATAGTCATGACCATGAAATTTATTCTTGGTAGTAATGTGAGAGGGTACAAATGATTTTGAAGGATAAAACCATGATTTTTTTTTGGAGATATATGACATGATGTATTCATATATAGATAATTATAGAGATAGAAAATGGTAAATTTCATAGATATATTGAATTTTATATTTTTGTTATTTATAGTCAAATTATTGATTGAAATTGACCATGAAATTTTGAGGTAAAATACACTAGTTTTAAAAAAAATTAGAAGATTTAAATAATTTGTAATAATTTTAATTTATTAAAAGTTGTTATAAATTAATGGAGCATTGAATTATTTATGATGGATGTAATTATAGTCCAAATAAGGATTGCCAATAGATAATAAAGGATAAAAATATTCTTATAATATATTAAAGAGGTGAAAGATAAATATTGGATGAATTTTTAAATAAGTAATTATATTTGAATAATAGGCACAATATTTCACACATATAGGGGTTTTAATAAAATAGTTACTACTACGAAAATTCAATGAATATTTAGATTTGGTCATGGATGCTGAGGTATATGTGAAACATGCACAATATAATAGTGAACATTTTATCTCATGATTTTTTTTGAGAGACTAGTATGCCATTATTTCCATAATTCTTCTTCAAGAAGAACAGTGTTGAATGGAAAACCATGTGTGTAACCCATGGTTTCTCATTTAACATTTCCTAAATAGTTCGATCATAAATGATTCATAGTGATTTTGTAAATCTGGCACATCATTCCATGTAACGTACCGTTGATGTATCCTATTGTGCAGAAATAAGTATCGTTATCCTACTATAATATTTATATTTTATATTTGGGTGTTATGAATATATAGTTTTTTATAGTCTTGAAACAATTTATTCAATTCATTAACAAGTTCTATTTTTATGAGAAATAAATAAAACACCTTAATTCCCCTGATCTTTGGGTATTTGGGATGTTATGGTTGTAATAGTTTATTAGAATTACCTTGTGTTTTATCAACCATAATAACAATAATTTTAATTGAATATGATATAAATATATTTTTTACTTCAACATAATTTTATTCATTATCGTGATCCTCTTTTACCATAAAATTTCATTGTTACAAATTTCTTTATATTATTTATCAATTCCAAAATTGTTTTACATTTTTTAGGGAATTATTTTTTTCCCTTAGTGAAAAGGAATCAGCCCAATATCCTTCAAATTAGTGTATTTATATAAATATTTTAATATTTGACCACATTCTCCATTTCTAAAATATGAAAATTATAGATTACCAAGAAACTAGACCTTACTATGCTTCATATTGATTGAAATTAGCAGTGGAAATTCATATTTAATGCATTCATCATTATCAATATAATTAAATACTTATATTCTGAAATACTTATATTTTGAATAATGGAATGAAATTTAATCAGGATTAACACTAAATTAATAATACACAAAAATATATTACAAATAAACAAGAATGACTGGACATAGATCTATTACATGAAGTTATAAAACCATCAAGTTATTCCAATATGAATCCCTTATTAAGAATATATTTATAAATTTTTATGTTCAATCTACTTCTTCTTCATCTCTATATCATATTCTTGTGTTAGGAATAATAATATGAACATGTCATTCTTAATTCAGATAAGAAATATAATGATGTAGAAATTAATTCAAGGATGCATAGATTTTAGTTGGTTCATATCAAAGGATAGTCCAAATAGTATACATTGATGATGTGATAATGTAAAATGGGATAAAACTATGAATGGTAGATGTTACAATTATTTCAAAAGGATGCATGACTAATCCAAGGGAACTCCCTCCTTCAATCTCTCTATGCACTACTTTGATATAAGGAATACAAATATGCGATATTTAAATCACAGACAATGATTATTCAAAAAATAGTAAAAACTAATCAGTTAGGGTATTATCAAAATAATTAATTTCCCTAATAAATTTAAATATTTTTCAGAATTAATTTATTTTAGTCCTTCCCCTTAGTACTTCTCCAGATTTTCACTATTATTTTTCTCAATATCCTTAAAATATTATCTCTTTTTTAATTTTTGTCAATTCTATTATAAATTATGGAATACTTCTCCCAAATAAATGTGTGATCAATAACCACCCAAAACCAAATTAATCATTAAACCATCTATTAATTTATCATTAATTTGATCTTCTCCTGTGATTTTGGAAATAATATCAAATAGATGTAATTTTCTGGGTTAACCTACTTCATGGTTCAATAGCATTTATAAAGGCATGGTTGCCTCTGTAAATCCAATATTTTGACATTGATTTATATTCTGTGTTGTGGTATATTATATTTTATTAGAAAAAAAATTCCTAAACTCTTTCATTTTACTCAAAGGGAGTTATAGAACAATCATCTCAAGTTTTTCATAAACTTTTGACAAGTTCAAGTGTGGACTACCAACCATATTCAGGACATCAAAAATATTCCCAAACCACTTTGAATCACCTTACATTATTTATAGCATTTAATTTTTCATATAGAATTGTCATATATAAGTTATTATCCTCTAGGTCTGTTGTGGAACACAAATGACTTTATGACATGTGGGTCTTAAAAACACTTCTGCGACTAAAAATTGCTCGAACCATATTTACGACATTGCCCCCAACATACAGTGTAGGATTATCAATAATTTTATATCATTGGTCTATTATTGTGTGGATTTTTTTACATAGAATAGGTACATCTAAATATTCATTTAAATTAAAATACAACTCAACTTGAATTATGATGTCACCTCCTATTCTATGGTGTGAAACCTAGAAACTGAATATTTGAAAAAGGAAACTCCATTACAAAAGTACATAAATATATATACTCGAAATTCTATATTACATGGTTTAATACCTTACCCCATGGTTACAATCATATTAAATATTCAACTTCATCATTCAAATTAAAACTTAATCGACATTACAAACATTAATTCCCTTCGTATAAATTTCAATCAAATCTTAATTGAAAACAAATCAAACATTATAACCCAATAGTTGCAACATTCTCCCCTTTATATTTTTTTTATGTACTAAATATTAAATTGACATTAAAATATAGACTAACCCTACTTGTGAGTGAATTTAATATTTCATGAATCTATTTCCCCTCCATGAGAATAAAATTCAAGGGTTCTCATTTGGACAAACACTACTCTAGAACCTATGTAAATATATTTTAATAATTTCTCTAGGCCTCCATAAGTCAAAGATCATTAAAGTAAAAAAGATAAATAATTAATTACTATTATGCTAGGAATATTTTATATATTCACATTTCTCTTTATGACCACCCCCTAGATAGAATCTTCCCAATCATATTCACCAAATATAAAATAGATTCCAGCAAGAACAAATAATTCCCTTATAAATCATTATATACAATATAAAGAGGGGTTAATATAAACCTTATCAATACAAGGGAGGTTGTTTAACACTATGGTTCAACGGATGCATCTCAAATATAGGTGTGGCCAACAATTCTCTAAACATAGACACCACTTGCAGATTTGTAACCATATTCGCTAGTTTTGTCATCCCTTGATCATCTTATTTCTTTCCGAATGCCCATTTTCTTTCTATGAAATTATGATATTTTCACCTATACATGAGCTCCCAAGACTAATTTTTCTATATTTGATACAACTCAACATTAATATCCTTTATCCTTGTACAATCCCTTGATGTATATTCAAATAATTCTGGCTCCACTTGGATCAATATAGTTGTGTTTTCTAGATTTCTTATCAACCATGTTTGTGTAGGTGTTTTTTTATCACTAATGATATTTGACTCATCGACCTAAAAATGTTTTATTATCTATGGATTAAACATTAGGATCATTTATATATCTTTTTCATTCGTTGATTCATCATCTAAATCTTACATACAAGTAAGATTGTTCACACTATACTTATTCTTCTCCAGTTCGTATTCCTCATCACTAACCACATAGAGATCTATAATTTCATGTGTGATTCTATATATTTCTTAAAAATTCATGACATTTATATTTTTAATATCATTTTTCAAATTTATATTAAGTCATTTTGATAGACCTTACTCTTAATATATTATCCTATAAATATCCCCTAATCCATTGCATCTCTATATTTTCATTGATTCCATTAATTCTTTTGAATCTAACATCTGATTGCGAACATCATAATGTTTTTAAATAATTATATTCATCTATTTCACATGTAATTTTTCATTATATTCCCACTAGGGGTTAGAAAATCCTTATTCAATTTTTATTTAGAATATTTTAAAACTTCCTTCTAGTAGTGATGATAAATTTCCCTTTAATCAGTAAAGATTTGGACAAGTTTCTTATCATTCAAATTCACCTTACTATCACACTTTTTTTTTGCGTTTTCACTTAGGATAAATTATGATCTATACCACGTGTCTCAAATTAGTTTTCCACATTATGAGTGATGTACCTTGTGACATTTTTAGATCAAATAACCTTGATGGATCATTTTTTTTCATCCTATTCTCTCCTCTAGAACTATTTAATTAATTTATTCACATATATAATGTCATAAATAAACATGATACAATACTTTATACTGTAATAATAAATGGAAATAGTAAATTAATTTTTAAAATATGTTCTAGGAACGCTCTTAAGAACACACATATCAGTGTGTATTACATTAGGTTGGTTTAAGGAACACTTCTTCTTTGTTCTATATAGATTTATCACTACATACCCTCTTACACTAGTATCTTGTTGGATCCTAGAACACACCGAGAGGGAAGGGGTGAATCAGTTTTTCACATTTTATATTAAAATAATAAATCTAGTTCCCACATTTATAGGAATTTGTAAAATCTATATGATGGAATCATGTAGATATTATAAAATTACATGTAGAGAGACAACACACTAGTTTTAAGGGGTTCACCACCAAGGGCTAGTCTACTGAGTATATGTTGAAAGTGTGACAGGTTTACCAAAATCCATTAATATTTAATAGTTTTTATGGAATCTGGAAGTTTATACACAGTAACTATGTTCTAGGAACAATACCTTTACATGATTTTATGGACAGCACAATGCCTCCCTCAGAATAATTTTGTCAACCCCCCTATCAATACTTTGGATGAAATCCTACATAGTTCAACAACTTGATGGTCGCTTAAAAAATTTGGTTATTTAAGACTTTTTATTTAATTAGTATGAGACACTAATTGCACCAAAGTCCTTAATTTACGCACTCTAATGCATTGGTCAATCATAATAGATAATCAAAACCCCCTTTCCATGCAACTCAGTCACTTGTGTGAAAAATCTATGCCTTCATCAAACATTTTGATTTTTTCAGGTGAGTTTAATAAAACAGAACTCTGTTTTTGTGACAATATATCATGAGTTTCACTTGGTCAACGTAGACATAAGGAACATTCTTCATGCAAGTATTCTTCAAGGAACTATGTGGTGCACACGTATTTTTTTGGCAGTAGAGGCATTGGATCATCATCAGAAAAGTTACTTCAAATGAAGGGGTAAGACGAATATTTATAGAAATGAACTAACCTATAAATTTTTTTCTTTAATGTCTTCCACTATGCATGAAATATTCCCCCAATGTGGAACTCCTCATTTTTCTATCTCCTTTAGCATGAAAACACAATCTCAAACTCATAAGCTATTTACAGAAGTATTCTTCATGGAACTCTGTGGTGAAATAATATTTTTGAGCAGTAGAGGCACTCGATCATCATCAGAGAAGTTACCTTGAATGAAAGAGGAAGAAAAATATTTGTAGATATTAATTACCCTATAAAAATGTGTCTTGACCATCTTCTGTTGTGCATGCAATATTCCCCCAATGTATAAATCCTCATTTTTCTATCACCTTTGGTATGAAAACTCTATCTCAAATTCACAGGTGTGTGCAACGTTACTATGTCACAAAAAAATCATGTCTCCCAAAATTTTAGATCTTTTTTAAAAATCATACCTTTTAAATATTTTTATAAAAAGGTCTCAAAAAATCACTTGTGTGAAATTTTACAAGACACCTTCATCTATAAATGTAGTTTTTTGAATTTACACAAAAAAACATAACAAAAAATAACTTTCTCCATCCTCCAAATTTTGGACCCCATGAATTTGGAAAACACTACGAAACAACACCACCATAAACAATGAAACCATATGCAGTGTAAAAATATTTCATTCACAAACTATTTGATCAACATATTTTGGATTGATTCCAACTATAAAAAACCTTAATTCCAACACATCATAGTTTTAATCTTGTTATCAGTTTGGGTTTGGTATATCATTTATAGGCTTTAGATTAGATATATTATCTGTGATTTTTTGGTTGATTTTCCCATGCCTAATATTC
The DNA here is from genome assembly GCA_963277665.1 of Viscum album. Classification (NCBI taxonomy): domain Eukaryota; kingdom Viridiplantae; phylum Streptophyta; class Magnoliopsida; order Santalales; family Viscaceae; genus Viscum; species Viscum album. The sequence goes on from OY728159.1 coordinate 1,044,950,329, forward strand.
AAATAGATATTCTCTTACTCTACCATCATAAAAAAAGTATTGTTATCATTTAAATATACTAGATAAATAATTCATTTGGTACTCTGTCATTATAAAAATGTCCCTCTTATTATTCTTATAATAATATATATCTTCTGATGAAATGTAACATTTAATCCAGAGTCACAAAGTTGATACATATGAAGGAGATTATGTTGAATGATTCCAAACAAAACTAAAATAGTTTTTATTAATTCATCAACAGACAGTATCATATTTCAACTTCCATGGATACTCAACCCTTCATCATTTCCAAATTTAACTATTACATCAACAAGTATTTTCACCATCTTCATAACATTTACATTTTTTGCCCTGTGAAATGATAACCCACTTTCAAGTAATGAAGTACTGCTATAGTTTTCTTTGAGATAAATATTCAAAAAGATATCCTTCTCACTTTAATTATATTATTTCCAAGTGAATCTCAATAGAGTTGATATAAAAGGGGGTCCCTCCTCATTTTCTTTAATACAATATGAGTAATCATACTTATATTATTACCATGGAGAGAATCAATTTTTCAAGGAAAACTCATATTATAATCATGTTATCTTTTTCATTTGACTCTAAGAGGATTTATTTTGACACATTTGTTGCTAGAAATTCATTTCCATGTGTCTAAAATTAGACTAGTTGTAATAATGACATTAAAAATGATTTTTCCATTGGGTTAAATGATATGGTTTAATCCTTCATTTTCAACTCATGGGAGCTTCACCACTCAAATTACTCTTATCTTCTGTGTTCCAAGTAAATTTATTTCCAATAAATACATTTCATTGGAATTTAGTAAATAGAAAGATCATTTTGTCACATCCTCTTGACATGTTTCATGATTTGGAGTTGTTTCTAGAATTTTGGTATATCCTTGGTGTAATATTGATTTCACTAAAATTATATTTGTAGTTATTTATTTCAGAAAATTCATGATATTAATATTCCCCATCATTACATTTGAGCCTAATATTTCCCATAGGCCTATAACTATATTTATTTTTATCTTTTTAAAAGTATTTGTTCCTCTTACTGCTCTTTATATTAGTTCTTTAATAGAAATTTTTTTAAATTGTAAACTCTTTTATCTCTATTCTTAATTATTTCAAGCTCCATATTCTTCTTCAAAGGCACAAATTATTTATTGAGATATTGTACTCTCTTCCTTCTTTCTTCCAAATCATAGTTTCAATAATTAATTATTTTTTCATGCCCTTAAATTATTATTGTTAAATAAAACACTTACTTGGATATATTTTTGGAATCCTTAGGATCTTCAAATAAATTCCCTAGAAAATTATTCTTATCCTGATGATTAATATATATTAAGGAATATTTTATTAATCTACCTATATTTTAGATTTTCATATGTTGGATGTCCAATTCATTTATACTTCCTTTGAGTTTTACTTCTAGGTATAAATGACTTTGGAATGATCTTCCTTTTTATTTTCCGACTATTTACATTAGTTATAGTCATCATAATTTCTTTTATATATTTTATTAAATCAACATTATCATATTCAAGGCACCTAACTCTTATTCTTATTTTTACATCAGATTATTCCATTGGAAATTATTTTTTATTGACCTCTCTAATTTAAAGTTCTACCTTAGGGGAAATTTTTTTGTGGTGATAATTATGTATAATATTAATATTTATATTATACCTTTCTTTGACAACATTCTATAATATTCCATAACTTCCCATAATTAAAACAATAAAAAATTAATTTATTTTCGTATCTACATTTTATTTTCTTGAATATTCTTCTAATAAGTGATCGAAATTCATTACAATATCTTCATCATTGCCTCTAACATTTTGAGTCTCAGTATTATCAATAGAAATCGCTTTATCTATTTGGGGAGTTTAATTTTTTAGTTTTATTCATATATCACATTCTACCTACTTTCTATGAATATCATTGAAAGTTATTTATTAATATCTTACTCTTTAATGACTGGAACCTTTAAGTTTTATATTGAAGGTAGTCCTCCAAGAATATCCTTTATAATATCAATATCCTTCATTTCAAATTGATGAATTTTTTTCCTAGGAATTACAACATAACCTACTTTATCTTGTTATCCCCTTCATAAATATTCAATAAATTATCAAAAAATGATTATTCTAAAGTGAAATACATTATATTCATATGGATATAGTTATATAAAGTTGTAGATAGATACTTTTTATCCTTTTCATTAGCATCAAAAAATTTCTTACCTCTGTTAGTTATATAAATTCTTGTGGCATTGCTACTAATATTGAAAAAAGTATCTAGTAGGTATTGAAACCTAAAAACCATTTTTGAGGGTCTTCTAGGAATGCTTCCATTATAAACATATATTATATGGATACATGACATCTCATGGAATATTTTATTTCATAAAATTCAATTTGACTAGAACAGGTTCCTAAATGGATTTTCTAATTAAAATTTGTAGTTGATCGCGGTTATACTTTAAAAAGAAAGGTGTAATAGTAAATATTAGTCAATAATCTAAAAAATTTTGTAACTCAGTATTTTGTATGATTGGAGTTGATTTGAAAATGAAAGTCAGAACCCCATATATCTCTTCCTTCTATAAGTTCACCATTATTCCATGAAATCATTCATTTAATTTTTTGGATAATTATAATTAATTCTTAATCTCCTTATTTGAAGGATTGGTCCTTTTGGATTTCTAGATCAATCTGTCAACTCAAAAAACATTGACCTTCATGAGATCCCTTAATAAAGAAAGTAAATGGATACCCAAAAACAATGATCTTACACAAATTACCCCACATTATTCTTTCAATGTATTGGATCTTGTTTAAGATGTTTTTAGTGTAACTCCCATCTATGAATAACACAATTTGATATAGAGAAATGTACTTCATGTAACTTTATGTTTCACACATTAATATTCAATAAAACCAATACAAGGGGAAAATAGGTGGAACAACTATGAAACAGAACCTAGTATCTCATAAATATTGGTTTATATAAACTCAAGTTTCATAAAACCCATATCATGTTCAACTTTTAATGCATTCATTCACCAAACAACTTTTCAAAATGTTGAGTTCTCAATTACCGAATATCCATTCAAACTAAGATTAGTCATGAAACATTTGTAGGAAAAACCAATTTCGTGGAAACTTATACCCAATCCCTCTACACCAAGAATAGGTTGGGAAATCCCTCTTCATTTTTCTCTTAATAATAGCATCTAACATTTCATATTCTCACAAGAACTAGAAGTGGAAAAATATATTTTTATGACCTATGTTGTCATGACCCGACCCTACCAGACATGAGTCGCAACTACCTCATGTCTGCCTCCATAGGCCATAGGCCGGTGACTAGTGCTGAAAGCGTAACAATCTTGGGGAGGCCTTCACCTACGTACCTATACACATGCACACACAACCCACTTGATGCATAAGTATGGAGTAAAAATGAAAACCACATGACAAACAGCTATAACCCAACCACAATCTTGAATCTACCACTAAAAAGGAGAAAGTAAAGTGTTGAAAGTAATGACTAGTAAATCGAATAGTAAGAAGGGAAAAAAATGTTCCCAAACACAAAGGTTCCACAACACGGCAACAAGTAACCAAAAGGAAACGACTTGATAGATCCCCACTTAAAATCTCTAGAATGACCACGACACACTGTCCGAGATCCTGTGACCTCTACGCACCTCCATAGTCATGATCGACCTATTTGTCGTCTGCAAGGGCACACCAGGTGTGGGAAAAACCCAAGCAGGGGTGAGTATAAAGATACTCAGTAGGATACCCTAAAAGCATGAGGTAGCAACAAAGGAGGCACTAAAGAGGTGAGAAGTAGAAAAAACCATAACAGTAAAAGTGTACAGGAAAAAGAGTGTATCTCAACCCAACAAGAGGAAGGAAGTAAACTCGTTCAATCACAAGGACGTAGGAATAGAGAGAAGGCGAACTTCTCACAGAGTCTTTGCTACCTATAGTATGAGAGTGCACTCATCCAAACAAGAGGATCTAAACACAGAAATGATGTTTCATACCCCACGTGACTTCTCCCCTTCTAGAAGGAGAGTAAATAAACCCAAGGAGTGGGAACCGATGTCAGGTGTATATGTATATATGCTGAACAAGGAAACCTAACGAGTGTGTAAGGGGACCTCCATCTCCATGATCTGCCCAGGAAGAGTCGCTAATGGTTCTAGTGATATCCAAAAATAGACCTAATCATACCACACGTCAACCTAGGATGTACAAGTCAAAGGGCCTCAATCACTGCACCTTGATACTATCCTCTTTGGGCGGCACTGACTCGCCCGCATGGCTTTGATGTCGCATTGCAAGGACGTGTCTCGATGGGAAATGCTCTCCTTGTCCTCGTATGTCCTAAGGTCACGTCAAAGCTGTCACATCACCCATCCGCATAACCAAGAATCCCGCTCTGGTAGTCATGGAGAAAAAGTCACTAACTAGCCTCGTCAGAAGGTCTGAGTCTAAAAAAAGTTATCGGGTAACCCACTGCCCAGCACAGCTGGAGGGTAAACCCCTATAGGACATCAGGTAACCCACTGCCTAGCCCTGCTAGAGGTAAACCCTGATAGGTTGATGGGTAACCCACTGCCCATCTGCGTTGGAGGGTAAAACTAGTAAGTGAACGGGTAACCCACTGCCCAGCCCCACTGGAGGGTAAAACCTGATAGTTCTATGGGTAACCCACTGCCCAGCCCCACTGGAAGGTAAACCCGAGACTAGTCTGATAGCTCTGCACTGTTTGTGCTATCAGTGGGTGTCGCTAACATAGAGACCTTGAGTTGGGTTGGAGTGTGTCAAAGAGACCTCCGACCAACACCCTTTTATATTTCCACTTTTTAAGATCATGTAACAGGCTCCTCTCACCCGAACAAATCACCCCATTGTAATCCTTGCTAAAAAAACATGCGATATTGACTACTAACTTGCTGGAAATTGCCTCCGAACGGAAAAGGAGTTCGCCACTGCTTTAGGCCCACTCAGGGCCTCGTGGGAACCACTCTCAGTCCCAAAATAGGTCGGGCAAACTGTGCCATTGCAATGGCCTCGGAAAAACATGTCAAATCGACTATTCATCCGCCCTGAATGGGCGCCTGGCCAAAACATCAAAAAAAAGCTACATGACGCTTAAAAGACGGCTCGTAGGACCCACATCTCAACTCCGACATAAAGGTATGAAACTGTATAGAATATATCCACCTCAACACCAAGGTCTCAATGCCGATGACGGTGCTCAAATAGTACATCGGATGTCTCTGTGCCATCCGAAACAAAAACCCCTGGAAAAACGCCAATCCACTTAATGGGTGTGTCGCACCACTGAGGCCCCCATCATGGGAATTAAAACTCCCCGAGAACATCTCAAAAGCTTCGTCTCGATACCATGAATGCACTGCCGTAGATGACACTCAAAATGGTCACCCGTAGTGATAATTAGGGTTGTCCGATGTCAGGGGGAGGGTGAACCCCTTGGGTTGGACCGGCCTTGTCCGGCCAGTCTAGGTCGGCCCGCGCCGGCCGGCCCGGTGCGCGGCACCGGCCAGCGGCTCTGCCGCACGGCCCGGCCATGGACCATGGGTCTATGCAATGCCGACTGACCACATAGGCCGGTCATGGTGTTCCGTGGAGACCCTCCATGTGCGGGTCTCTGTCCCGGAAAGGGGTCGCGCGCCGCGACCCCGGTCCGCCTCATCGCGCTCGGCGCCGATGGCCTCACCCGCGTCCTGGAGCCGCCGCTTGGAGCCAACTGGAGCCACCTCCAGAGGACGCCTCTTGGAGAACCATTGTGCCGCTTGGGTATGCCGCCACACCGCCTTGGTCCGCCGCCGCGCTGACTCCCAAAACCCCTCCATCGCCGCCTAAAAGCCGTCGGACCGCCGTGCTGACTGCCAGAAAACAAATAAACGGCCTGAAAAACTTCCTGGGGCATCCCCGGATGCCTCGGGACTCGAAATTCAATTAGAAAAGATCGTTGGGAGGATAAAATCAATCCCTACTCAACCATGGATTTCTCTCGGCGATCGGACAACATGTCGACATAGGGAATTAAATTTAAAGACAAAGAGAAATCTAAAATGAAGAAATAAAACCTCCTACCTCATTGGGCATAGCCCGAAGCTTCACGATTGGTCCACCGGAGTATCCACGCCTCGCTGGAGTGGTGGAGGAGAGGGTAGGAGGTCTTCGAGATGGAACCACTAGGGAAGAAGCAAAGGGAGGGGAGGAGGCGAAGGGGGAGAGTGTTTAAGTATAAAAACACATAAACCCCCCGCCCGAAGGCCCTGTGGCCGTACCCTCTGCGGGATCGAGATTAAGCCTCCCCTAGGGTAAACGTCATGCCATGAGCGCAATGGAGGTCTCATAATTTTAATCTGTGCCTCTTTTCAAATGTTATAAAGCTCACGCCCGGGGCTTCCAAATTACGAAAATGCCCCTGGTGGTGTTTTTCACAGAAGGGTCGTGCCCGCGAATGTTATACCCCTCCTAGGGTAAACATCATGCTTCGAACACAATGGTGTAGTCATTTATTTCGTCTGAGAAACAGTTTAGGAGTTATTCTATTTATTTAGTGTGTCTAGTGTGAACGCATGTCAATTTTAATTCTAGCCTAACCACGTTTCAGAATCGCACACCGTCTGAATGTCCTGCTTTGGAAAAACGTCAAGAAACACACTAAGTCTTATAGGTTCGAAAACCGAGTTCTTACTTCATTCTCTCCTTCATGTTTTTCATCCCCAAAAAACAAAACTATAAAAAAAACTTGGGATACTGAGGCCGCATCTGCCTGTCCCGATCCCAGGTGCTCTCCTGCACCCTCCCATGCTGCCACAACACATGAACTAGAGGAATGACCCATCCGTGCAGAGTCTGCTACTATCAGTCCTCAATCGCCACTAGGTGCTCTGTAAAGGTGGCTTCATCCTCCATGTCCAGCTCTCCCCAGTCAATAACGTGCGTGGGGTCATGCCCGTCTTTCCTCAACTGTGGAACATGGAAGACATCATGAACTCTCTCCAGTTTTGATGGTAGAGCAAGATGATAGGTGACCTCACCAACCTTATGCATGATCTCAAATGGCCCTATGAAACGTTGGGATAAATTTTTTCCCCGACCGAACCTCCACATCCCACACCACGTGGAGACTCTCAAAAAGGCATGGTATCCCTGATCAAACTTCAAAGGCATGCGACGTCGGTCTGCATAGAACTTATGACTTCTCTGAGCTATCCTCATCAGCTCACGAATGACATGCACCTTATCCGTCATCGCCTAAAGAAACTCTAGTCCCATGAGGGAGCTCTCCCCAACATCCGACCAACAGAACGTTGACATGTAGGGTCTCATGTAGAGGGCCTCAAAAGGATTCATTCCAATAGTAGAGTGGTGAATATTGTTATATGCAAACTCCAACAAGGGAATGTGATCCTCCCAACTCCAGCCAATGTCTAATACACACACCCTGAGCATATCCTCCAACTCCTGGATAGTGCGCTCATTCTGCCCATTAGTTTGGGGGTGAAAAGTTGTACTCATATGCAAATGAGTCCCAAATACCTCTTACAGTCCTTGCCATAATTGCGACATAAACCGTGAGTCATGGTCAGAGATGATCGTAGAGGGTACTCCGTGAAGGCGAACGATCTCCCGAACATATAACTTCCCTAGAGTCTCCACTGAGCTCTGCTCCCTAATATCAAGGAAGTGCACCGACTTCGTGAGTCGGTCCACTATCACCCAAATGGAGTCATGGCCCTTTGTTGTGTGCGGAATCCATGTGATGAATTCTATAGATATGCCATCCCACTTCCACTCTGGGATATAATGGGGCTGCAACAACCCAGCAGGAACCTGATGCTCTGCCTTCACTGGCTGACTGGTAAGACACTGAGAATTGAACTCAGCTACACTCTACTTCATGCCAGACCACTAAAACTGCCGCTGAAGGTCTCTGTACATCTTCCCCACACCGAGATGTACAGCCAAGGGAGAAGTTTGGAACTCCCACATCACCTCCTCCCGCATCTCCACTGGTACTACTACTCACCCCTAGAATAGGACATCGTGATTCCATCCATTAGAATACCCATCGGGTGTGTCGCCCGTGGATATCTGATTACAAAATACCTCTCTATAGACATCCCCCAGTTGCGACTCTCTAACATGCTCAAGGATCAAAGGGATCAATACCATCGAATTCAGAAAAGACGTGCCTTCTTGCTCCACCATGTACAGTCATAGGGAAACCAACTGCTCGAATGCTTCCCGCACTAACCAGGCCTGGGACTTCCTGGTGAGTGCATCAGCTACTACGTTGCCCTTCCATGAAGTGTTGTCTATCTCAAAATCATAATTTTGCATAAACTCCAGCCAGCGACTCTTCCTCATCTTCAAATACCTCTGAATGAAGATATAATTGATGTTATAGTGGTCTGAGTAGACCACAAAATGCTCACCCAAAAGGTAGTATCCCCATAGCCTCAAGGCGAAGACCACCGCCGCTAGATCCAAATCGTGAGTTTCATAATACTGTTCATGGGGCCCCAACTACCTCGACCTATATGCAATTACTATGAAATGCTTCACCAGCACGCACCCGAGGCCATCTCCTAAAGCATCAAAATATATGAAGAACTCAGCGCCCTCCTCTGGCAGCCTCAACACTGGAGCACTAGTCAGCCGCTGCCTCAACTCCTCGAAGTCCTTATGGAACTGATCATTCTAGTTAAACTTTCATCCCATCTGTGTCAATGCAGTCAAAGGGGAAACAATCCTATAGAAGTCCTCATCAAACCTCCTGTAGTACCCTACCAGACCAAGGAAACTCCGCACCTCAGACACATTCGTGGGTGGCTCCCAAGCAAGAACATCCTCTATCTTTGTGGGATCCACATCCAAACCATGTTCCGTAATGACATGCCCCAAAAGTGAGACTTGTGAATCCAGAACTGGCATTTCGAGAGCTTCTCGAATAGCCAGTTCTCTCGAAGATAGTCTACGACCATCCTCAAATGATCTACATGCTCCTCCTCTATCACTGATTAAATGAGTATGTCGTCAATAAAGACAACCACAAACCGGTCCAAGTATGGCTTGAAAATTTGGTTCATCAAAGCCATGAAGATGGTAGGGTCATTTGTTATGCCAAAGGGCATCACCAAGAACTCGTAGTTCCCATATCAACAACTGAGGGCTAGCATTGGAATATCTTCCTCACGAACCCATAACTGGTGGTAGCCAGATCGATGATCAATCTTGGAGAATCACTTCCCACCTCACAATTGGTCGAATAGGTCGTCTCTCCTCAGAAAAGGGTACTTATTCTTTAACGTGGCCTGATTTAGGCGGCATTAATCCACACAAAGTCGTAGACTCCCATATGCCTTTTTAACAAACAAAACTGGAGGTGCCCAGGGTGACACAATGGGCCTGATGAATCCCTTCTCCCAAAGGTCGTCCATCTAACGGTGTAGCTCCTGAAGCTCTGTGAGTGCCATCCGATAAGCCTCACATGATATCGGGCTAGTCCCCGGCTGCAAGTCAATGCACTCTCACCTCGGAGGTAGTCCCAGAACATCCTCGAGAAAAACAACCCTGTAGTCATCTACAACGGTAGGGATCTAGGTGCCTGTAGCATCTGCTGCTTCAAGAGCCATTATTTCTAGATGGTGCGAAAAAGGTCGTGGTCTCCTGGTCAGAGTACCCATCTACTCTTCCATGAGGTCTCGTTCACCAAGGATAGTGAACCTCATCCCGTCAGAAAACACGCCTCTGACTCATCTATAATGACAGTCGATTTGAGCATGAAACACAGAAAGGAAATTCATGAATATGATGACGTCATAAGGTTCCATCATGATGATGAGAAGGTCCCACATGAAACTCCATCCTTCGAATGACAGTCTGCACTGTCTGCAGATAAAGGTCATTAATGAGGTACTTCCCATAGGAACCTCAAGTCTATGTGTTGGTGTCAACACCTCTACTGGAAGCTCCAACTCCTGTACTACGAGCAGTAATATAAAGTAATGGTTGGCACATGTGTCTAATAGTACTAATGCAAGTTTGGAGTAAACACAAAGAGTACCTCAGACCATCTCATGTGCTGGAGGGTCTCTACCACACATGGCATGATGTTTCCCATGACCCTGACCACCAGCTCCCTAAGCCTGGCGTGGTTCTCCTGGTTGTGGCGGTGGATGGATCTCAAAATGTCTTCCTCCACCTCCTGGCCATGCGGATATGCCTGCACCACCTCCATTTGGACTGCTCGGTCCCCGCCTATGTGACCCATGATCACAACGCTGCCTCGGCCTCTATGGTGGGCCCGCTTCTTGCCACGGCTAATCTATGCACCTGGTTGGGAAATCCCATTCTAGATGGACCTAAACACCACATGTGTAACACCGTATCTCTCTCATCTCCTCTAATTCCCTACGGCGCCACTGAGGTGTACAACCCTGGCCCTGGGTCTGCTCACGGAAGGGTCTCCTCATCTGAGACCCATCCATTTGTCATCTTCCTGCTGAAGACTCTGATCTAAAGCGACCACTACTAGGTCCTGCCATCTGGCGCCCCTTGGCTAGGAAGATCTTGGTCACAAGCACCCGTTCTAGCACCCCGACATAAGTGGTGTTACACAAGGGTACCACGGTAGCACGAGTCTCCCTGCAGAGACCCTGCTCGAACTTTTCTACGCGGAAGTAGCTTTCACAGATCATGTCATGTGAGTAGCATGTAAGATTAGTGAATCGGGCCAAGTATTGGGACATGAGAATCCCCCCTTACTTCAGCCCCAAAACCTCCTAGATTCTAATGGAGCGTAAACACGAGGGGGAGTAATTTTTCAGTAAAAGCTGCTGGATCTCATCCCATGTGAGGGATGACTCGTCATGGGTCTACATCACCAAACCCCACCATCGCCAGGTTGTCCCGACGAAAATACTGGAGGCTAGGGCAACCATCTGGTTTACTGGGGTATGTACAAGCCTAAATATTAATGCCACCGAATCAAGCCAGTCCTCCGCCACATGGGGATCTGAGTCCCCGTGGATCCTCGGCGGCCTCTACGCTGGAAGTCTCGTAGCGTGCTTATTCTGCGCGCAACCTCAGCCTGAGCTGCCAGTACTAACTGCCTCTCTACAGATGGGGGGATGCTGCTGAAGCACTGGTGGAATGAGATCATTTGAGGGTCCTTGAACCGATGCATCATCATTCTCCTGGTCGTCGTCACGAACCGGAGAGGGTATCCTGGCTGGCTACTATCATGGAGGCATCCTGAAAATTATCAAGGGATACCACGATCAGATGAGGATATATATATATATAACAGTCATAACAAAGTGGAGCTGACTCAAAATAAGATAGTCAAAGACTTAGTCCTACAAGATCCATGTTCCAAAGTTCCCTGCAACAAGTGTCTCATCATGTCGAGTCGACAAGTAGGTTATCAGGGTCCTGATGAATGGATACGTTAGCCGCATGTACCGTCTCTGGACTCCCGGGCCTGAGAGCCGCTCTCGAGACACATCGACATCATTAACCTAAATCCCAACCAATTTCTTTTTAGGGACATCTGAACAACATCCTAAAGAACGAACCAGCCCTAATAAAACTATTTTACGACCCGTCCCTACCAGTGGAGGGAAAACCCAGGACTGGTCTGATAGCTCTGCATTGCCCATGCTATCACTGGGTGTCGTAAACATCGCGACAGTGAGTTTGGTGGGAGTGTGTCATAGAGACCTCTGAACAAAACCCTTTTATATTTCCCCATTTAATAAAATCACATAAGAGGATCCCCTCACCCAAACAGATTTACCCATTGTAATCCTAGTGAAAAAACACGCGAGATTAACTACATACTCGATGGAAATGGCCTCCCGACGGAACAGTTGGTTTCCACTACTTTAGGCCTGCTCGGTGTCTCGTGGGGCCCACTCTTGGTCCTAAAAGAGGTTGATCGGACTATGCCATTGCGTTGACCAAGGAAAAACATGTCAAATCAACTATTCATTCGCCCTAAATGGGAGCTTGACGAAAACATCGCAAAAGCTACATGAAGCTTAAAAGACGGACCATAGGACCCACGTCTCAACTCCGACATCAACCTCCGAATCCATACTAGAAATAATCAGCTCGGCTCCAGGGTTGTAACGCTGCTGACTTCGCTCAAATCGGACATCCGATGTATCTGCCCCATCCAAAACAAGAACCCCGGAAAAACACCAATCCACTTAATGGGTGTGTCCCACCACTAAGGCCCCAATATTAGGAATTAAAAATCCTTGAGACCATCTCAAAAGATTTTTCTTGATTCCATGAATTCACTTCCACAGACGGCACTCTAAATGGACACCCGTAGAGAAAATTACAGGTGTCCAAAGTCCGGGGGGACCCCTTGTGCTGCAACGGACCGGTCTGCCCGGTCTGGGCCGGCCCGGCTCGTTGCGCCGGCCCACAGCTCAGCCACGTGGCCTGGCTGTGGACCCTAGGTCCATGCAGTGACGACCGGACATGCGGGCTGGTCACGGTCTTCCATGGTGACCCGCTGAGTGTGGGTCTCTGTCCCCGCACGGGGTCACGTGTTGCGACCCCTGTCTGCCTCGTCGCGCTCGTCGCTGACGTCCTCGCCTGCAGCCTGGAGGCGCCACCATAAGGCACTGCCGGAGGCTTCCGTATGGAGCACCTTTGCACCACCTAGGTCTTCCACAGCACTGCTTCAGTCCGCCACCATGCCACCTTGGTGGAATCCCGCCACTGCCACCTGAAAGGTGCCAGACCGCCACGCCGATCGCCGGAAAACGTAGACACAGCCAGAAAAACTTCCCGGGGCCACTCCGAATGCCTTGGACTCGAAATTTTGATCCTAAAGGATCATTGGGAGTATAAAATCAACCCCTACACAACCAAGGGCTTCACTCGACGATCGGACAGAAATTCGTCAAAGGGAATTAAATTTAAATCAAAAGAGGAAACCAAAATAAAGAACGAAAACGTCCTACCTCGTTGGGTGTAGCCCGAAGCTTCACTATTGGTCCGCTGGAGTTGCCGCACCTTCCGGGAGTGGTGGAGGAGAGGGGAGTCGATTTTCCAGAGCTAACCTCCCAGGAATAAGCAAAGTTAGGGGAGTAGGAGAAGCGGGAGAGTGTTTAAATAGAAAAATACTTAAACCCCCCGCCCGAAGGCCCCATGCCCGAACCCTCTACTGGGTCGAGATTAAGCCTCCCCTAGGGTAAAAGTCATGCCCTGAGCCCAATGGAATTCTCTGAATTTTAATATGATTCTCTATTCAAAAGTTATAATGCACACGCCCGGGGCCGCCAAATTACGAAAATTCCCCAGGTGGTGTTTTCACATAAGGGGCGCGATCACGAATGTTATACCCCCCTAGTGTAAACGGAATGTTCTGGACTCAATAGTTCCCTTTTTTTCCATTCGATAAACTGTTTAGGAGTTATTCCCTTTATTTAGTGTGTCCAGTGTGAACACACATCAATTTTAATTTCGGCCACACTGGGGCTCAGAATCACACGCCGTCTGAACGTCAAACTTTGGAAAAACATCAAGAAAAATGCAAAGCCTTATAGGTTCAAAAACCAGGTTCTTACATATGAATTCTCTTCTAAATCTAGAGAATCATAAGGTCCTCTTACTATATGTAATACCTAATTATGAAATCATCAATGGAAATCACCTTGTTCCACCAAATAAGCCATGTTCTCCCTTGGGAGAGTTAATTTATAAGACCTAATATACCCTCTTTGTTTACCATTTATCAACATGAGTATCCTTTTTGAAAGACATTAAAATATATCTTACCTTGTGTTACAAACATAGGGGGACTTATGTTATAATCCCATGATAACTTGTGTCACAAGTATGAGATTCCTCATGTGACATGCATGAAATAACCCCATATTATGAGTATCCCAAAGCATAATCCCAACACCATCCCTTGTTTATTATCCTTTTGAGAAACAATCATTCTTACAGCATAATGTTAAACCACATTCACATTTTGGTCACATGAAATTACACTATGCACCTCAAATTATGTGGGTTTCGATCCCTATATTCATGTAGCATATGCAGAATTCGACTTTGAGGTTTAACCCTAATATCACCACCACTCAATATCCCACTCAAGATATTGTATCTCGGAATCCAATTCATATTCCTATAGTGTATACCTCTCACCCAAATATGAAAATCCTCAAAAGACTTTAAATAGTAGGGAGTCCTCTACTGGTCATAAAATATGTTCCCTCCCATATATGATGTGAATTTTTGGATTATTCCCCATAGGATGTTAACTTGTGACCTTCCTAATATATGATCGTCAAATATGGTAAGTGGACCAACTAAACATTAAACTATAATCCTCACTTGTGTGATGAGACAAAGAGTTCCAAAGTGATGATCCTAGGATAACCCCACAAGATGCATTAAAGAACCATGCCTAGATGATGAGTAAAGGTTTCCTCATTTGATGAGCATCCGATTCATTGTGTGATGGGAATAAGAATAATATTTGATGATATATGATCTCTTCACCCTCTCCTTAAGTGAAGAGAAATTTATTTAAGGGTTGTGGTGAGAAATACATTCCTCATGTGGTGACTATGATATTTTCTTATGTGTTGAGAATAATAATCATATCTAGAAATCATAGGATTTTGTCTCCCCCTGATTAATTGATGGTACTAGGTTTCTTACCAAGTGAGATGAGATCTAGATGCCTCATGTGATGAGAATTGTATGACTTATGTGATTTTCATAAGAAACCTATGTAATGAGCATAGCATCTCCCCTCCCTCTCCATAAGTGATGTGAAAAAGTTATTACCTGGTGTGATTGGAACTAAATTCCACATGTGTTGTAAAAGAGATTCCATATGTGATGACCATAAGTGGACAATGTTATGAGTATATGATATCTTTATTATCTCCATAGATGATTAGATTATGATTTTTACTATTTATCAAGAGCACATGATGCCTCTCTTGATGATCCATGGATGCCTTATGTTATGGGTTTATATTTTTCTCTATGAATAGGATGGGCTACCTCATGGGAGGATCATTATTAATCATTTTTTATGATCCCGGCTTTCCCTAGGAAATGGGCCTAGGATGACTGATGTGGTATGTATATGTTTTCATGTGATGAATAGAGGATTCCCCCACTACCCATCTTAATGAATTTATTTAAAGATTAACATTGTAATCAATGATTTTGGAAAATTATGAAGACTCGTCCTCACTAATAGATGGTTTTAACCTAGATAAGTTAGCTAGTGATGTAATTAATCAATGTCCACTTGAAGATGAATCTTGGAATGTGATTTATGAACATGTTTTAAATCCCTGATTGAGACCCGAACTGAGGAATGGGATCTATAGAGGAATCCATGGAAGAAATTCGGATATCCCACCATCCAATTTCAGTTAAAGAGTTAGTACCATAAAACATAGTGGTGAGAGTCTTCCTACATCCCGAAATCTAGAATGTTTAGAAAACAAATCACAACCAATCCAATGATATAATATAACATATGTGGGTCTCTAAAGAATCAGAAAAAATTAAATGGTGAACCTTGCATGAATCCCTTCTCCTTCAATAGTTATATGATCAGAACTTTGAGAATTATCCATTAACAAACATCTATGGTATTATGTATATTTGGATTTTCCATTATCATACATGTATGCATGGTTAGATTTAAATGTTTGTCAAAAAATTATATCCACTAGTGAAGATTATAAATTTACACTGTCTTCTAATTATAGTTTTTACGGTCTAAGATCCGATAGAGTGGAATTCCTAAAAAACAAAACCTACGTGGTGGAATTGACATATTGGATGGATCTTCAGAATCCTCTCCCTTTTTTCCCATATGAACTCATATAAAGTAGGGTTATCAATTGCCTTATCATATGTCACAAACATGATGGAATCATTCTCACTCAGGATGTAACTCGTGAGGACTTGGTAGATATGGAATCGCTCTGACAATGCCATCTATAGATACCATGGAGGGGGAATCCCCCCCCCATTATCATTTCCAACATTTAAGGGATTATATCAATTTATTTACCTAATAAAACCCTACTCTAAACTGAGAATTTCAGGGGAATTCAATCTTTGGAGACACCTGTTTAAAACCCAGGGACACCAAGGAGGTCTCCCACCACCCGACATCATTGATGGTGTAGTGAATCTTCACCAATAGATAAACATATTGATCTGATCCCTACACATCTTACCTAGGTCTATAATATATAAATCCACTACAAGATCTATAATCAACCATTTCTCAATAGAATTAAACTTTTATAAATCGTGTTACTCTTACACCATTAATGTATACCCTTCTATCCTCACTATAGTGTAGAGAGACATCTTTTATAGACATGGATCAAGACCCCATCTACTCATCAGAAATATTGGGTTAACTATCATAGATTTTATCCATTACATCGACCATCATATAATTTTTCCACTTTCCAAAGAATTCCATGACCCTTAAGGTCCTCCCCAGAGAAGTGGGGCTAATAACCATTATAAACATCCACCACACACTGATAACCATAATTCCAATGTTATAATTCCCCATGACTCTTATAAGCTCATGTTCGAAGAAATATTGCATCATGACTAGAGTTGTGATTGGGGAACCTCCATTGGCTAACCTTGATCCTTAATGTTCTCGGACAATTGATAAATTAGGATAAAATTTTTCTCATCAACCACCACACCTAAGGGTGGGAGCATTTTAGATGAGGATGTACATTCATGATACTAAGGTACATAAGATCTCAAGATCTCTCTACAGATACCAATAACTAGAAGAAATCGTGGAGTTCTTCCATGGGAATGATGCCCATCTATCTTTAACACTATCATCATATATTCTCTATAACTATACACTGTAAATGGGACAGATATTTAGATCAATTATGGAATTCTCTGATGAGTAACACTATTCTATCATGTCGTGGGTTCTTGATGGAATCTAAAATAAGAAGGATACTAAAGACACTCATTACTGTATATATAGTGATGATTTCGGCATCATCTCTATAGGATTCCACATTCTACCAAGGAAGAGTGTTCTATGAAAAAATATTTCCAAATAATGGAAATTAGTACAAGGGTTACTGACCTCATTCATGTTATCCATCAATGATATATTTCCATTTTTTCATGTAGATTAATCCAAGTTTCTTGAAAAAAATTATTAGTTATCTGAACATTATACTTTACCATATTTAGACCAAAAAAATGATTATAATTTTTCATCTCACTTTTAAATCAATCAATTAAATCTGAATATTCACTACCGAACAATATATATTCAAATTTCTTCACTTTTTATTGAATTTATTTCCCTTTATTTGATTCTTTAGCCTCAGATAGTTAGGTTTCATGTTTCCTTTATTCCTGTACGTAGAAAAATTTAGATCAAAAATATTCATTTTTATGATAAATTTATTATTATATCTTCTTTTATCATTTTTAGACATCATTTTGTCTCTTACAGATTTTTTCTTATTGATTTTTTATTTTTGATTTCTATATAAATTTCTTTCACAGTTGTATTTTTCCTGTATTTTCATTCAGTTGAAGAACCAAGATCATCATCATAGGATCTAAAATAAGTAATAATAGTTTAAAATTAAATACCTTTATTCTTCACATTATCTTCATTTTTAATGTTTTTCTTCTCAAGATCATATTATAATACTGAAAAAATAACTTATCCAAAGTAAATTATTTGATGTTACTTATTTAATAAAAATCAACCTTATTTGGGTGAAACTTCTTGTGTAATAATGTATGAGATATTTTATCCAATTTAAAATTGTACAAAGTTTCACTAAGATCACTCATTCCATTTACAGTTATTGGAAATCAATGTGGCATCTGTTTTACTATTTCATTTTCTCTCATTTTTAATTTCTAGTTCATAGCTTGTATCATTCCAAGATTTATTCTTTTAAACTTATCTATTCCATAATTATTAACTTGAAAATTTATCCAAATATCATTAATATTTTTACAAGTTAAAAAATGAAAAAAAATTTGGCTAATGGAATAATAAAAAGTAATGATGACCTTATAATTTAAAACATACTTATCCATATCATTATAAGGATGTGTATCAACTCCAATCCCAATAAGTTTATATGGTTTTACTGTTAATTTCTAATTCTCAATGATTCACTTCTTAAGATAAAATTCTATTAAGGTTTCCAATTACCTTAGTCATTCCCATCAAAAAAGGGAGGCCTATGTGGAGTCCAACCAACATTGGATCTCCATCCATAAATCTAATAGGATACTTTTTTAGATTGTTATGTTTAAGAAAAAATTTTCAATATATATTTATTCAAAAAAGATAAAGATATATTACCAATTTTGATATTCCAATAGAGAGATGGAAAGTGAAAAGATGGGGTATTGAATATTCAAACTTAATATAATTAGAGTAATAAAAATGATAATGTGGAATTTGGTGGATAATAAGAATAAACAACTCAATCGTAAATAGTAATTCCATTGAGTGTAATGAGAGTAATTAGAATAAATTAAATGACATAGCACATTAATTTTTATAGTATTTTGGATCCAAAATATCTTATGTGTTCTCTCCATATCCCTATACTCTGAGGAATATATGTAATGTACAATAAACACATTATTTTTATGGAGAGTGACAACCGTTTATATAATTTATTTTTTACCTTGGACATATAAAACTATATCCAACCTTTCTTAACCTAGGGGAAGAAAACATGAACCCTCCTATTGAAGTGTAGGAAGAGGGAAAATTTTCATTAAATGAACCAAGGCATAATCGAAGACACTTTCCTTTAAGTAGATCCAAAGAATACTAAATTTATGATCCTTTTATTTAGATAATCATAATTAACATGTATACCTGGAATAGAGGTAAAAAAATTGAATGTGACCCAAATAAAACTTTATATTAAAATCATTATAAATAAATAAACTATAAAACAATTGAATCAATGAAATATATTCATGAAATTTATGGTTTAAATAAATTTATCTTTAAACATTCACAGTAGATGTAGAATAATGAATCTTGGCCAATCCAACATTGTTAGTGTCTAAGAAATTAGATTTTAGAACTTTTATACACTTATGTATCATGAAATGAGTTGTGTGTGTGTTACTTGCGGAATATCTTACTTTTATACACATAACTAATCAAAGGATAACTCCTTTGTGATATACTCCACATCTTCATTTAATGATTAATGACTAACTTAAAATTAAAACAACTTATGACATACAAACATCATAATAATAATTTAAATAAATAAATATAATTATCACCAATAATGAGTCATAGATACCAGATAATAATTTTCCACTTCTCCATAAAAATTTTCAATTTAAAATATTCGTAAATCCATCTATTAAAATAATTATTTTATCACCTTGAATAATCGCTATAATAACCAAAGATTGGCCCATGAAAATTAAACCATTTTAAAATATCATAATCTAATAATATCAATCATAAGATAGGATGTAAAATACTATCACAATTAGTGGTAGATAATTATCTATTTTCCCTTCAAATGTAAGAGTAATCTATGTAGATCTAAAATTTTGTCACTTTTTAAAAATAATTGAACTCTTAAAACATTAGTTTCATCCCTCAAATATTATTAATTTTACATTCAGAATACGTAACTTCTAATCAAATTGTAAGAGTCATTAAATTTGTGAAATTTCTAACAAACCTAAATTGTAAGGGTCATATCATCATTTATAAGAGTTAATTTGAGGAAACACTATAATGTGTGAGGGTTAAGTACTTTACCAAAATTTGATATATAAAATTCAATTCTATATGTCATTGTAATGCATAGTAAAAAAATACATAACCATATTTTTTGAATAACTAATACAAATATTAATTTCATATTCTCAATGAATACATAAAATTTGTTAACATAGGAAAATTTATGTAATAGATAATTTGATAAATAACATAATATAAATCAATAATAATAATTAAATAATAATGAAAACTAATATTAAATAAATAATATAAAACACAAGATGATATAGTTAGATAATTATCAAAAATAAATAAATAAAGTGTTAATGAGACACTTAATAAAACTAACCTCAACATCAACACCTTAAAGACCTATTCCCATAGATATTTCTAGACAAACTACTCCCCTCTTGATCAGATCAATCTTTTTTTTCTGCCAATAAAGAGAAATACTAAATAAACCACCAGTATACCTAGTTAGGAGAAGAAATATTCTGACCCCAAACACTTTTATTCAAAAAAAAATCATATCCTCCACATTCTCTTGATCAACTGATATCCCCACCTCTGAAATCACTATCCCAAAATAGGACTCCTCTTAAATCCAAAAGTTACACTTTATTTAAATGGCATAAACTCAATGTGAACAAAGAACACACAATATGATTCCTAGGTTCGTGGCATATGAATATTTGATCATTGATTATACCATTAGGTCATAAGTTATAAACACACAGAAGTAATAAATATACAAATTAAAAATCTATTTCATGAGATGGATAAACAATATTGGTTTATTATTCACACTAAATGGTATCACAAGTTACTTATAAACCCATATCATCTTCTAAATACTATCATTGGTGTATCTTCTTCCATGAAAAATAATTGATGGTAGCCTGATCATAGGATAATCTAGGATAACAATTCATCTACCCTTAAATAATAAAATTGGTCATCTATCCATAACAATGGATAAATTTCTATCACCATAAACTAGTTCATATTTCAAATATCTACCAAAAACATGAGGCTATTATCTATCTTATGGGAGAATAAAACAAGATAACCCAAAGGGGAGGTACTAAAATGAATAAATTTATTCACCTCCAGACCATAAATTTTCACCTTTGGATATATAATTTTATTCTATTTTATTTTATAATAATGTATCGATATTAGATATTCACCTAGAATGAGATAAATAAAAAACTCAATATTTCTAATATTGGGTAATCCTAATAATTAATCTAGGAAAATATCTGGTAAATAATTCACTATTTTAGAAAAATTATCTAGAAAACTCATCTAATCTGTAGTGTGATCCATAACTTCCACATGCATTTTAGTGGATCTCAATTAACTGAGTTCAAGTCATATTCTACCATCCTCTACATCCATCCCTCCAACAAGGACATACTAATCTCAAATAAGTGATGTAAAAGACACCATATTCTAGAATAAATTAATGTGATTCCAAAATTTAATAATTTAATCCACTAAAAAGTTTAAATACAATCTCTCTATATCTATAATAAGAAAATCCCATCAGTTTCTATAACTTCAAACTTCTATGACAAGCACTGAGAATCTATGGATGTGATTCAACCTATTCCCAAGTGTTGTATTAAGATCCGACATAACCAAAAATAACTATTTTCCTAACAAAAAACTACACATAATACAGTCATATAAAAAGGAGTTAGACATCCTTGATTAAAAAATAAAAATGGAACTCATCAAAAACTCATAAACAAACATCTTATGTTAGAATTACTCAATGCTTTAACCAATGAAACCTAGTCCAAAGTGTATACTATTAATACATTAGATCAAAAGAACTAACCTTGTTGTCCCTATATTAATTCAAAAACTGATCCCTATGGTTTTGAGCTCCTTTTATTACTGAGACCCTTGTCTGACACCCCATCTTGAACTTCCAAACAAAGACTTAATATCCTTCTGAGGTCCCATATACCATTCCCTCAAAACCAAAGTATATCAAGAGTCATTTCCAAAAATCAAATGAGTAACTGTCAAAAATAGTAATTATAGATGACTCATCCTTCAAAATATATATAACTCCTTTTATAGAGCCATACACATACTATGAATTCTCATGGTACGCCTACAAGGTTAGAAAATTTGGGGAACTCCTGATTTAGAAAGAAATACAAAACCATAGCCTTTATCAAACTATTTATCATCACCCTAGAACATTATAACCAGCCTTCTCTTCCAACCAAAAAAGTAGAACTGATATACTAACTATATATGTATCCACATAGGAAATAAATAAGGGAAGTTATCCCATTTTTTCACTCTCTACCAGACACATCTCAATGGTAAGATACCTATAAATAGAATCTGAGTAAGGCATTAGGTTGAACATCCTAACCTGGCATCGCACCACTATTCAATGTATTATCTTAAATATAAAGACATTTTAGGCCTTATTCCCTACCAACGATGTAGAAGAAAACAATTCAGTGAACTAGGTATCATATTCCATCATAGAGATCATTCTCTATTGTAGCTCTATAAACTCTTACACTCAATCAAAATTCAACAAATCAAGAAATAAATCCTTGATGAAGAGGTCATTGAATGCCTCCCATCATAATACATCATACCTTATAGCCTATACCATCATGCTCCCCAACTCTCTATGTGTCCCTAAAGGAAATAAGTTGAAATATTTATCTATAAATCATTAGGTGCCTCAACCTCTTTAAAGATTCCTTTGATAACCTTGATATAGTCACCAAAATCATAAGGATATACAATACCCAATATACCTAAAGTATATTTTATATTTAATTCCAATGAAAAATACACCATATTAATCTTTCCCTAATGTCCTCCTCCTACCAGTACTATAAAAAACACAACTAGATGATGTAGATGTACTTTATAAACTAATGGAACAAACATTGGAGCATGCACATCCCCACCTTCATAAACAATTTGGGTGTATAATAGGAATATTCCCTACCTCTGGGACATTTTAAATATGATCCTCGGGTGAAACCATATGATGTTTCTGAGGCATATTATTTTAAAATAAAAAAAACAATTACTTGTAAATACATGTAATAACATAAGTATTGAAAAAATTTAAAAAATTAACAGTATCACATACACAAACAAAAAATACTAGAATGCATTCTATAAGGTTATAACCTTAACTAATAGCCACAACCATACACTACTCACCTATGTCCAAAGACTATAAAATATATACATTCATGTTAGTCAGAGTTATATATAACAAAATATCACATGATCAAGTTAAATTATTTAGATGTCATCAATAATGTTTTTAGGAAAACATTGAATATACTATTACTCAAATTAATTAATTAAAACCATTATCAATCAATGGAAGTCATGCGCGTCACATTTGATCATATGGGACTAATCCGAATGCATGAGCCCACATGTTCTATCCATCACAATAAGAAACAATCCAATAAACCATCAATTCACAAAATCATTTTAATACCGCCATGAAATTATAATAGTGGAACGAATAAAAGCCATTCAAATGCTATGGAAACATTACTTCCAATAGTATAATTGATGTTAGAAAAAAATAATATATTCTCTCATGAGTATCAATGATTATATATATGTTATAATAATCCACAAAGAATAAATAAAATGAAAAAGGGAATTTAAACCCATTTTATAACACCCATACCAAATTATTAGGTCTGAGTTGATGTAGAATAAGGCTTCATGCATTCCTCCTCCCAGAAAATATCTCGATGACTAATAGTTAGGTCCTATGTCATGTAGGGGGGATACTATTCCACCAATAATTGATAACTATCATGAATAACAGTAGCATAATCAGAATAAACAAACAATTATTGGTAATTAAACCTAGTGAATGTGAAAATGTAAAAACATGACAGGATATAAAAAATTATGGAACAACCAGTCATACATCCCAGAAAAAAGGATCCCCACATGTGGTGGATCAATACATAAAATAATCTCAAAATTTTTGTATTAAAATATCCTATAGTACTTCAAATAATTTCCTCAAATACCTGACCAACTTCACATGATCAGTGGAATATCATAGTTACCTTTCCTTTGGGTGGATCCTTTATAAGAAATTATGAATGTTCATTGGGGTTAAAATGAAATGAATAAATAATTATCCCAGTAATACATCACCAACACATCATTAAAAAAAGTGTATTTGGTATATGAGAGTGCATGTAGTGATAGAAATAAGTCAATAGATAGGTGTACATCTCTTTAAGGTTATCATGAGTTATCTAGGTCTCCATAAACTCTAACCATACCTATTTAATCTTTATACTCGAAGTAAGAGTCAACTCAAGTCATAAGTACATCCTTGATCATGACCAGTACATTCTCACACAAGGTGCGAACCCATAAAAAGTCCCAATTTGTGTCCCAAAACAATCCTTGGACCATCCCATCTCACCCATGGGATCTCAAAAATCAAATATTAGACCAATTCACCAACTGAACCCTCTCACATAGGGTTGGTCACATATCAAGTTCAAGTTCATCCCATTTCACTAAGGGGAGGTTATAAATCAAGTCCCAACCTATCTCATCTCACCCAAGGGTGTATATAAATTATTTTCCAAGGTCCCAAATTTATCACTTAGGGTAGATGAATTATCCACAATCCCATGGAATCAAATCACAACCCATCATTCTCTCACTTGGGACAGATTCATAGTAATCAGTTCCAACATATAAATAAATGAGTAGTATAAACATATAATAATCAATAACACTAAAATCATCAACCACTATACAAATAGAAAATATTAAGAATAAGTGTACCCCATTGGATTTTTCCTTAATAGTTCCTCTAGGTTATTTATATTATCCACATTCATGCACCCAAGACCTTAAAAATTGAAGGATTCATCAATCAAAATTATATTTTATCCCATTTGGTAACCCAAGACATAAAAAATCTCAAAAATATTAGTCAAATAACTATTAAATTAACAGGATATCTCTAATAACAACAACACCAGGAGATGTGGATTCAATAAACCCAATAAAAATTCAACATTTATTCCCTTTAAGGAGTCAGAAGCGTCCATATAGACTCACCCAACCACTTGATACTTAATAGGATAACATCAATGGGCTAGCACATGAATCCATATAAAATTCAGACCATAAGACTACATATATACATTTTAACATGGTATGTACTTTTGATATTTACTGTAGGGGATGATTATCACAAATTAAAAATCTTGGATTCAATCCTAATTAGCTAAATAGTTAAAAACAACATGAAAACCCATAAAAATCGGCATTTGATATAGGAAACTATGAAATGGTGGAAGAAATCAGAATCTAAGGCATGTGAGGAATTAAAAATACTAATAGAGGGTTCATGTGATTAACATCACTTAAAAATGAGATAATATGTGGGAGGATCTTATAATTGTAAGGAATAGCTTAAAATTGTTCCATGTCTGAGTGGGGGGAAAGGGATGTGGCGTGGAAAAAAATAAGGGGGTCCATTGAATTATTAGGATTCCCCTAAAAACAAAACATACTATGTATTATTTCACCAAGAACTAGGTACCAGGTGTGACAATGGTTACCTGATTATTCTTCTTTGATTGGATGGTAAGGATTCAAGCCATACAAGACCACTATGAAGTCCATCAGGTACCCTGTGACCTCTCACTAGTCATCAAGTACTCATTTTCTGAAAAATGATTTATGATAACCTTACTAACCATCTCCAAATTACTATGAAACCCCACTAAACCCCAATCATGTCACAAAAACAACTAATAATAATTTATAAGAACCCAAAAATGATCCTTGGATACATACCTAAAACTCAAGTGCCTTTATAATTCTTTCATCATCATCTCACCTAGGTTAAAACATATAGGTTTTGGAGGGATGACTATTATCCTAAATATAGAAAAGGAAAACACCAAAAAAACTACCATTATATATATATATACATTTGGATTGGATAACAAAACAATGAATATAATGGAATACATTTCACCTCTTAGTCTGATATTTAAAAAGGTGTTTATCATATATCAATAAGATGAAACCAATAGGTTCATTCCTCCTAGGGGATCCATGGGATAAAAGAACATATCAATCCTTAGACAATATATCCCTTTAATACAAGGTCTAAAAGGACCTTATAGTTGAAGGATTAATGGAATGAGGGATATACAATTTCTTCCAAGGTGTTTCACAGTGTTACAAAATAATGAAAATGCACATATAAATATATGTGTTGAACCAGATTTATATAGGACTTAAGAACCAAAATTCCCAACCATGCAATGATAAAAATGTGTCTAAAACCTTAAAATTTTACAACTACTTTGTAAAATTTAGTTTTATTATCATATTGAATGTTTAACATATAAAAATTCATGTGATACAATCAAAATTCTTATAATATTCAATTTATTATGATCAAAAATTAAGTGACCTAGACCCATATTCCTAAACATGATGCTAAAATTTAAACTTTACACATATAATTTCATACCATGTTATATGAATCAAGAATAATACATATATATTTTAAATCATTTTTATAAATTAAAAATTACATCTCACAAATTCATAAATAATCCTAAAATCCAATGTTTTAGGGTATTTTGTTATTAGATACACAAAAAACTTATTTAGAATCACCATTAACATTTATACCTATTCCTGCCCCATTAGTCCCCCTTCTAGATACGTCATACATATTATTCTTCTTCATAATATTTGGTAATGGAAACATCATAAAAGGGTTAGCTCATATGCTCATTAAAGACAAACACAAGAGATAACAATTAAAGTTCATAAGTGGTAATAATATGATAATGTGGTTAAGGGATAATAATATAATTTTATAGATATAACATAAAAAATATACCTAATAATACAAACATCATAAATCAAGATTCATGCCATAAATATTTTGGAATACCATAAGAAATGAGACATAAGATTGAAAGTATGAGTCAATAATCATGATCCATTAGAAAATAACAAAATAACATAGAAATGTGCCATGGAATAGAACTAACAACACATTCTAAAGGTAATCCTAACTTTATTCATCACATAATAGACCAAGCCAACCACCTGCCCATAAAATAGTAGGATTGGGCTAACAAAATATATACCCTTTGTTCTTGGGCTACTACTAGTATATTATTTTGGTCTTGTGAGAATAATTTTTATACCATCTTGGTATTCTAATACTACTCGAACAACCTTTCGACGATGGTTAACAACCCATGTACCTTTTGGATCTTCGCATACTACAAATTTACACTCTTGGTTTTGGGATTATAACCTATGTACCATTCTAATATCAAGAGATATAAAACCATAAACAGTGTATTGGAGTTCTATAATAGTTCCTATAATAAAATAATGATAGAAAATTCATATTATTTCCACATGAACTTGAAAACATTCATAATATCATTGTAGCTCAATTAACCTGTGAAAAATAAAAGGGTTTTATGAGAACCTTAATACGAAATTATCATAATCCATCCAGATTAATATGGTGGATTATATCATTAGATAATATCCTTAGTGAATAATAAGAACCATTAAATAAAATTGGTATAGATGAAAAAAAATTATAATTGAATTAGAAAATGTCATTAAAAATACGAAAAAATTCTTTTCTATAAATAAATTTTAATTTAAAATAACAAAATTCACAAAAAAATTGAAAATAGATATTACCATAGAAAAATATGATAGATAGAATAGTAAAAATTATTATGAAAAGTTGTTATAAATTATGAAAAAGATTTCATATTGAAAGAGTTAAAAAATATTCTTTTCACACATCTGTAATGTGTGAAAAAGTTCGTAGAAAATGACCATACCAAAAAAATAATAGAAGATTCAGTAATGGATTTAAAGAATATTTAAAAACACCATCTGAAATCAAAAAATTTGAGATAATTAAATACATAAAACAATTAAATTATATATACATATAATAGAAATATTCCTAACCTTATAACAAAATTAAGGTTGGCACCGAATGTAAACATCCTTTTAATCAAATTATGAACCAAAGTGAGATGAAATAATCATTAGACATGTAGACCCTAGAAATAACTATAAAATAAGGAAATGTATTGGTTTTAATAATTAATTAACAAAAATCATCACTAGATATATATTCAAACATAAAAAATCATTATTTCAAAATGATATTGTAAAATAAACAACTATGGCATTGGTAACTTTTTCATAAAAATATATTTAGTGAAAAACGTGAAAAGAATTTGAAAATACCATAAAGTACATCAAAATATGGTATAATAAATTCATGAAGAGGTGTATACACTATATAAAAAATAATGTTGTGAATATTGATCATATCTCAATGGTAGAAATTGAAATCATAAAACCCTTACATTTACTTCTGAATTCTATGAAATCACACTATCTTCTTTGATAAAATATCTCTTTCTCAATACAATTTCCTTCAGAATAAAGGATTTTGGATTCCATAATAAAAAAAAGGATACCAAAAACCTAATATATACTTTGGGGGACATTTTAGTTTATTCAAGAATTATTAAAATGTATATGTGGTTTCTAAGGGGTGGAAGATGCATCATTTTATAACTGAGGAGGTGTGGGAATTTTAAAAATACACATTATTTAATTTGAAAGGAATATCATTTTCAAGTAAAATGGGCCAATTATTCAAAAACTATGAGAATAGGACTTCACTAATCTCATACACACATTTGGAAATAAGTTTTTTTGATATTTTATGTCTTTACTACATAATTATACACCATTTTACCTCATTTTACTTTTATTTTGGTAACTAAATTTTTAACTCGCAGGCTTTTTTTTAACTAAATGTAAAATTTCACTCCATATCTAATTTTGAAATGAAAAATAAAATATTAGAATCCTTTAAATATGATTCAATTTCAAATATGATAAATTTAACATCTAAATATAAATATTATATATATAGTTGTTTTTAAATGTGACTTTTTAAACATTAAGTGTTCTTAGTCTTATTTCATGTAAATTACTAATTAAATATGTCTAAATATATTTGTTAGAAATTGATTTTTTTTTGAATAATACTTCAAAATAGATAAATTTAACTTATTAATATAATAATACAGAACACCAAAAAAATAGTTATTTGGAAAATATTATTTTATAACCATAAATGGTTTAAACCATATCCCATTAAAATTAACTGTTTATTCTAAAAATAATTTTATTAATAAATTAGTATTAAATTGTTTATTTTCATTTTATAAATACAAAAAATCATTATTCAATAATAATAAAAAATGTGATGAATATATATATATATATATATATATTAAATTTTATACTTTTTTTCATTGTTTATCAATTCTAAATTATATTAACTTTAAATTGTTAATAAAAGTAAAATTATTCAATATAAATATTGGATATATGAAATTAATCTTGAAGTGGGGTGGTGTAGCATATGAGTGGTGGAGAAACATGGTGTTGGCTTATGGTATCTATCGATGACGGGTCGGTGGTGTGGATGCGCATGAATAACGGCGGGGGGCAATTTCGGTGGTGTTGCACGTGGGGTGGTAGGGGAGTAATGGGCTATTGGTATCCTCCTACAATGGGAATTTATTCCTTTTAAATTCTATTATAATATTCCATGGGTCCTTTTTCTATTTAAAGGTCTTTGAGACATGTTTTTCATTTCTCTATGTGCCTCTAGCCAACAGGACATGTAACAGGTTTCCTCTAAAAATAATTAAATAATGGTTTATCATCCTTAATAAAAGGGAGTTGGACTCCTGACATGCTTGAAACAAAAAAAAACCATAAAACCAACAACCATATATATAGAAAATGGATTTCAATCCAATATATTGACTTGAATATTTTCCCATAATCAATCATCATATTAATTTACTTCTCTCTGAAGTTGTATAATATATTTCTAATATATAACCTTATTTCCAATTTTTAAATCACAATGATTATCTTCATAGAAAAGCATAAGGATAAAAGTTTTATGTTCATGGAATTTTTATTTACTTTTGAATTTACTCCACTTTTAATTTTCTTAATGATGGTACATATTGTATTCACATAATGTATTAAAATTTATCTTTCATTATAATATTTTATCCTAATAAAATGCATTGTTGTCTATTTAAGTTCATTTTTGTGTCTGAAAAAAGATATTTATGACATTGTTCATTTAAAAGTAAATTTATAAAAAAAATCTTGGGGTCTTTTAGTGTACCACCATAAAATAAATTACATCCTCATAATTTTGATTATCTATCACTAATTAAAATAGTTTAGGGTGTCCATTAGATTGATATGACTAAAGACAAAATTTATAATGGTTTATCTACCTTACTATCTTATGTAGACTAAGATACTCATTTTTTCCCTTAATGTATGTATGTCCCCAAAATTGAGTTTCACCCCAATCATTTGAGATTACTTCATCTTGGGATTTGGATTTAAGAGCCATATAATGGATGTAATTCCCATAGGGAGTTCATATTCAGACTTTTATCTATTAATGATCATAGATTGATTTAGGATATGAAATTTGACTTCTTAATCCTTATAAATAATATGGTTCCATTTATAGAGTGCCAATACATTCCCAAAATAAAATCAAATTCTACTAATAAGAGAGTTATAAGATTATAAGAAGAACATTCTCTTACACTTCAATCGAAAAAGAGTTATAGACATGGGATATTGGAATCACACCATTTGGAGTTATTATTTATAGATCAATATATAATTATTGGAGTTATGATTTGATACTGTTAGAAAAATTCCCAGATATGAAGGAGTGGGTGAAAATAGAATTAAATAAGACATTTTTAGTTATAGACTATATGATAATTATACCTTACACCATTTTATTTCCATGCCCTGCTTCAACATTAAAGAGTGAATGGGTTTTCCATTTCTCTTTTGGATTAGGATTTTGCAGATGTTGATTATCATCATTAACCCAATTTCTGGTCCACATTTTTACATAATTCTTATACTCTAGAAAATTAAAGCATTGGAGTGTGGGTGGTTCTCGATATTTTTTTTACCTCCATCCATCTCATTAGATGGCCTCTTTGTAACTCTTTGGAATTTATGTTATTGATGAAATTCTCTCTTACTCTTTAAGAATTTACTTTCTATTTTGTGAAAACACCCCTCGGAATATTTATATGCTTTTAGAATATAGAATGATTAATTTTCCTCCCTCTATGAGTTTATCATTTAAGACACCTCAAAACTCAATGATTCTATTATTTTTCCCAAAACCATTAGAATAATGGGACTCTAAAATATCTATTTCTACCATAAAAAACATAAAATATTTTTTTATAGACACCAAATTCCCTTATATACAATGAATTTTAGAGACTTCGTTTTAAAACAATGAATAAATTATCAACATTCTTTTTAATATTAATTGTAAAAGTAAATGTGTACCATCAAATTCATGTGAATTTTTATTCATAGGTACCAATGGATTAATTCTACTTTTACTCAATCTTAAATAATTATTTCTTTATTTTAGTATTAAGAGTTTGGGGAAAATATTTATAGAAAATATACCTCTTTAAAATAGTCCCATTTAAAAAATTCAATTTCTTCCATTAGAATAATATTCTATATCAAATTCCCCCACTGATCAGCTTCACCTCCCAAATTATTAATAGCTATCATAAAATTTTATATTCCCTATTTAATGGAGAACAAAAA
Source organism: Viscum album (assembly GCA_963277665.1). Lineage (NCBI taxonomy): Eukaryota > Viridiplantae > Streptophyta > Magnoliopsida > Santalales > Viscaceae > Viscum > Viscum album. Next base: position 1,044,982,002 of record OY728159.1, read on the forward strand.
ATGTCTTTTCTATTGTATTGATCTATTTATCAAAAATTAGGAAATTCAAGGAACCATTAATGGTCGTCGGATGTTGATGGATTAATGTATCAATAGAATGTTTATCTTTCTTTGTTCTATTTTATTGATCAACATGGTTTGGGTTATTGTTCACAAGTTGATATATCATTTCCATTAAGGATTTCATCCCATTTCCCATCTTATTTTATTTTTCATTGTAAAAAACATCATATTGTCTATCACACTCATTATTAACTCAATTACTCCTAGTTATATTCATTGACTAAAACTGAAAATGTTATTGTCATTACAATGAAACAATAATCAAAGTAAAAAATCATATAATATGTAAATTAGTCCTAATATGTCCATAATTATGATAGATATTCTGAATAATGATACCTTAATTTTAACCAATGACATTTTACATTTATCTCCTATCACTTTTGGTTAATCATAGGTTTTTTAGGTCTTATTATCTTAGTATTACTAAACTAGTAATCAAAAATAACTAAACCTTACTCTAATACCAAAAACATCACCCAAGACTAGACTCCCAGATTCGGTGCTAAAATAGAAAATTTTCACATATGCTTTGATACAATGAGATATGACCTAAGAATTACACATAATTATTTTACATCACTTTCATAAATTAAAAATTTCTTCTCATAAATTAACACATAATATCATAACCTAAAGGATTAATGTCTTTGGATAGTAGAAAAAAATAATTTATTTTAAATCACTGTGAACATTTCTCCCTAGCCACCCCTCACTAAACCCACATATAGACGTGATAAATAAAATATTATTTTTTTATTGCTTGGAAATTAAAATTTAAGAAAGGGGTGAGTTTAAATGTTGTGTATGGGTAAACATAAGAGATGATAATTTATATCAAAATTAGTTATAAGATATGGTTTTGGGTATGAGAATGTAATCATGGTCCACAGACCTAAAATAATATAATAATACCTTATAGGACATATATCATGAGTCATGATTAATGGAATGGTGCTTTGGGAATAACATAAGACATGATTCGTAGGAGTAATAATTATTTTATTTTAGGTCAAAACTGATACATAATACCTATATAAGTTCAATTTAATTCATTGGAGTCATTTTTTAATAATTTTAGATATATAAAAATTTTATTGAACTTTTGACCGTCTTTTACCCACCTCCTAAGAGAATTTGAAAATTTACATAAAACATAATTTTACCGATTTTGTGAATGGAATTTCAAAAATCCAAGAGACACGGTTGATGTCAGTATGTAAAATGAGGTTCAATGAGATGAAAATAATTTTTGGTGAATAGTAATTTTTTTAACTTTTATTTACCACGGTTAAAAGTAAATAGAGTAATTAAGGGTAAAAATGATATTATTATTATTACCCTAAAAAATGTACTAATTTTATTGGATAAGTGTAATTCGACCGAAAAAAACCTTAGGTATAAAATATGACCATTTAGACCCACTTGGATTAGATTAGGACATTTATTATTAATTTATTTAATGAAGGGTTAAAATAGTTAAAATCAAAGTTTAAAAAGTAAATCAATTTTAATATAGGGTTATAAATAAGATAAATTGGACTATAAATATTCATTATAAATATAAAAAAAATTTCCTACATAATGATATTTTATTTTTATTTTTTAGGATTTAAATAATTTATTTTATTTTTGACACAATGATGATGCAGTAATTATCTTATTAATGAAATATTGACATAATTGATGTTATAAATTCCAAAATAAATGTAATTTAAGGCTTTTTATGAATTCCAATAATTTTATATGTTAATATGACATGTTAGTGTTGATTTAATTAACTTTCTTCGAACTAATCATTCTGTTATGAGTTTCAAAAAAATCAATTACCAAATAGTGTCAAAATTGACATAAAATAGTTTTGAAAACAAATATTATATTATTAATTGTTATTATATACCTAAAAATCTAAGGTTCGGCCAAATGAATTATATAAGGTTATATATATTAATAATAAACAACTTGGGGTTCGTTTGTCTTGTTATAGTAAGTTCATTAACCTTATACTGTAAGAACACAAAAAGACACGGTAAAAGTAAAATTATATAACTTAAAGTTAAATCTAAATGATAAGGTTAAAATAGGAACCTAAACTTGTCTAAATTATATTGGATGAGAGTATTTCGACCCATCCCCACCTTAGCTTCGAAATAACTCAATTTGGAGCTATTAAAAAGCGAATATGACTGTATAATAAAATAATATTTTTAGTTATTCCTAAGTTGCCCCTTTCCTCCCTTATAAAAGGGAACCACCTCCCTCTCTTCCTCACACCACATTGAGACTTAAAGCTCAGCCAACCCCTGAAAATTTATCTTCTCCACTTCCCTAGATATATCCTAGAGGTTCTGGTCTTCTTCAAAGACCAATATTAGGGCCCTAAGAGGAGGTTTCAAAAAGGAGCTTCAAAGAAGAGGTAATGCCCATTACCGATTCTTTCTACTTTATTTCTTCTTCCACTTCTTCTTATTTTGTTGTTTCATTATGAAGTAATAACATCAGTATCACTCTTATACTGATATTTTATTATAATTATGAAACAACCCTGTTTCACCATCTATCCATCCTCCAGAAAACGAAATCACCACACGTGCGTACGTACTGAATACCGTCTCCACGCTGTGGTGTAATCTGTTTTTCCACCACCACCTTACTTGTATGGGTGTAATGGTGTAAATAAATGATTATTGTAAAGTGATATTTATTCTGAAATGGTATACATACACTCCAATACAATTACACAATCATGGGAATGATATCATCGCTCGTACGTACGTACGTACGGACTACCGTCTCCACGAACGCGATGAGATTCATTTTCCATGATTAACCATTCATGAATGATTATAAAGTATATATAATGAATAATAATGAAATATATGACATAATAATGATACTATATTTATGTATATATATATATTTATTTCATATACTCAATTCCATTCAATTCAATAAGGAAACGAAAACAACGTTCATGCATACGTACGGCCTACCGTCTCCATGAACGGTGTATTTCATTCTTTTTATCGATCTATAATATATATGTATATAATGAATATATATTATATATAAATCATGTTTTACATTATGGAATCATTTAAATAAGGATATAAGTAATAATATCAAGAACGACGAGTCGAAACACATACGATAAATGAAATGATTTTACCCAAAATGCTTCTTTAACATGGAATTTACAAAAGAACGGGAAATATAAAGTCATAAGTGAAACATATATGATATCATAACAATTAATATGATTCTTTAATAAGTCAATGAAATTATTTAAATCATTATACAGGTGGTTCGGATACGTACGAAGCATATCAGACCTAAGGTAATGTATAATTTTGCAAATCTCATTTTTATCCGAGATTGCTTATTCATAAGTATTTACTGGGGTTATTTATATCATCCATGTTCATGTTTTATAAAAGTGTTTTCATGTATGTTTAACTTAATTTTTAACCATTTTGACTTTTAATACATGGTATGTAAGGAATCATTCTTTTGTTTATGTTACGGCGTACTTTTTTGACTTTTCCGGCAAAAGTACGAGAAGATTCTTTTTAACTTATAAGGCCTGAAAGGATTTTTATGGTTTTATAAAGAATTATTTTCGTGAAGCTTCCTCCAAAATATTTCATGACTGTTTTCAATAAAATCCTTTTCTTTTAAAATTGAATGACTTTTTGTGAAAAGAAATTGATTTTGAAGAAGAAAGGATATTTTCCTCAAGAATTAATTTCAAATGTTATATCAAAACCATTTTCTATCTAAGATGAAATTATTTCATATGTGTATGATTCATGTTTAATGTATCTATTATTTACATGGTTTTACTTTTCTTATGACGAAATGTCTATTTGTTTTATATGGATTATGAAATGATGGGATGATGTTTACGAAACCCATTTTATTCTTTGGGTTATGGTGAATGTTTTAAGTTTATTTTGTGGCAGAAGTAAGAATGATTTCAATATAAGATGGGTGGGACCTATATCTACCTCCAATGCATTGGGTAAAGATTTATGTCTCATGAGATAGACATGGATGGAATGGTAAGTTAATCCGTTTCAGTATTACAAGACTGGAACGAGGAGTGAACTCAATTTAGAAAGGGACTTTGTCCACTAAGATGGTCTTGGAAGCAATTCTTTGGCTACTATGGAAATAATTACATGTGCTTAATGGATGCCACAATTACATGTTTTATTCACATTCTATTTTATCATGATTAATTTTCCATTATGATCTATTCCTTATGTACTTCCATGTTTTATGTCGTTGCTCAAGATTTTTAATGCTCATGTTTTTTTATGTTCAAACATATATGGTATGTTTTATTTATCCATGCTTACCCTTACTGAGCATTTGAGATCACCCTTTTTATGTTTTCGTTTCCCCCAGGATTAAAAGAAAGATTTTAGGTAAGGAAACAAAAATGGGAAGATCTTTATGGGAGATGTCGAAGATCTTTCACAATGATGAGAAGATTATGTTCCAAGTTTCCAAAGACACTAAACTATTATGGTTCTTGTGTGTCTGTTTTGGTTATGTACAAAGTATTCTGCAAAAGTAATGTAATGACTATGTACGTCAAGCTTCGGGTCTTTGCATAGCCTCCCTAATATTGAGGTCTCTACTCCAAATTTCCTTCTACTGGAAACCACTATTTGTATCTACTTGTTAAAGAAACTCTCAACCACCAAAGCTCACTCTAGTACCCCTACATAGGTAGAAATTCATAATGGGATAACACAGGATCAAATTTTATTTGTATAACTTTCTTGAAATTCAGGGCCCTGAATAACAAGTCAAAAATAATATCCATCAAGTTCCTAGATAGGTTGGTAAACCTTGATGAATACTCTTTTTTAGTCATTCTTCCCTACTTGAGTTGCAAGATATCTTGGATACATACATCCCTCAACATAGCTAGTGAGAAATACTATCTAAAAAGGTGGTCAAACACTATCCACACAAGAGTCATCTCATCGTAAAATTTGGTCACTAAACCTAACAATCACCCTACTGATCCATAAATAATTCTCACTTCTAGGACCACCATCTGATCTGCTGTTGTCTTAAACAGACAGAAAACCAGGTTCACTACCTCAAGTCATTCTTGAGCATCCTATGGGTTATGATCACCTCATAACCTAAGGGGTATCTATCATTGAAACATGTGAAGCATGGTTATAATGCACACCTCATTATCTAATTCTATGAGTACCACATGTTGCTCTACAAGTGGTGGTATTTATGGTGAACCACCCATAGGTAACATCTTAGGAACTATTCCCTGTGTTGATTCATCATCATTGAGAGGATCATCCTAATGATCATGAGGCTATATAATTTTTGGATTGTGTCTCAGAGGCATTCTAAAATTAAACAAGATGTACCAAGGTGAATGAGTATATTTGAAGAGCTGACTAAAGAATGACATTGAAACCAGAACTCATTATTATATGATTCATGTACCATTTGTTTCCTACAACCTTTTTTCTCATGTACCAAGTCTAAAAGATGGTGATCAGAGCCCTGGTGTATAGATTTGTCAAATGTCACTCCAATACTGGAGTCCATGGAATAAAAGTCAAACATGAAACACTTAACACTATTTCCACAAATCAATCTCATGAACACCTGGTCCTAAGGTAGAACTTAATCCTCTGATACCACTATTTGATGACCCATTCCAATGGGGCTCATGGCGTGACTCCCCAATCCCAGATCCAATCATCCAGGGGTTGGTGACTAGAATTGAGTTGGCATATCACAAACGTGGGAGGTCTTAGCATAATTACTTATACACATGAACGCATCTTGAAGCCTATATAATGTTGAAATTTAAAAACAGTTGAATAACCATGCATGCATACATCGAAACCCCACAACCAGTGTACAAAGGGAAGTAAAGGAAAGTAAACAAGGAAAAATGCAATCCCTTCCTAAAGAGTCTGAAACACAAGTCCAACCTAAATGTAAATACTAGATAATTCTCTCAAAAATATGAAGTGACATACCTCAATTTATTCGGCATTACTAAGCATTGTCTGGTACTAGTCCATATAGAACTCTATCAAAAGGTCGATCATCTATAGAAAAAGAAACATGTTCGGGAAAATACCATGAATGGGTGATTATAACAATACTCAATAGAACACATAGAAACCACAAAGAATACAATAATGTAAATACCGACAAATCGACATAGATATATGTCTACAACACATGTAATAATAGTATCTAGATAAACTCAACAAATAATCACAGACAAAAGGTAATCCAAGACATTAGTATAACAGCCAAGGATTCCTACTCGATGATTCCATAAAGAACACATCTAGGAGAACACACTCTTGAGTTTGATATCATTGATGAAGTTTATACGAGAGGTAGTGTTCATCGAGTCTCATCATAAAAAGTTCGCGGCGATATTCTGAAGAGAATACGATACAGAGATGAGGATCACTCCCAAGGTCATGGGGTAATGTCAACAAATCAATTTGGATTAAACCTATAACTAGAGGTTCAATTCTCATGTATCATAGTTCATGGTGATACCAAGAAATATATGAAGGGTATGAAGATAAAAAGAGGGTCTCACTATAGGCATCATGGAAGGATTCCAACAACTCTATCCAAGAAGTCTGGATGAAGGGACCATTTTACTAGGAGTATGATATAATTCCATACTAACCCTGAGGGAATAGATAAGGGGAAAGAACACCAAATAAACACATCTAATATATGGAAGATAAGGGATCTGATCCATGTATATGAAATTAAATGGTGTATAGAAGGTTTCTCACCATTCCCTTTAACCCAGAGTCCTGCCAGTGTAAATGGCATGTGTCTCTTGCCAGTGAATCTTTATGACCATGAACTAATACATGGAAAAGACCGTCTACTCTAGTCCTGACCATCTCTGTGTAAGGGAGTACATAGTTTTCTCAACCAATAAATTCCAACGTGTGTATTTGTACCCTCCAAGGTACATGTTGAGTCTCTTGGGGAGGACCACACACTGTGTGATATGGTTAACATTTAATTTTATACTTATTCTCATCTGATGCTCTGTCCACCACATAGGGGGGCCACATTGCTTGTGGCTCCAAGTTACATATCGTGTATTATGGATTTTTCTAAAAATCTCGATCTGGTTCGTTTCATCTCATTTATTACTGTTTCCTTTTATCTCATAATTTTTTGCCTCCAAAGCATATATTGAGCCTCTTCAAGTCATTCCAACACTGATTAACATGTTTCGGGCCTTCGATCCACTCAGAAAATGGGTTCATTTGAAGTTCTTCATTACATGACAAAGAACATGAAAATCATGTATCCACATTATCTAATTTTATATCTTCTCCATCATCACACCACCATCCTACTGTACTTATCCTATATCTACAATATCCTATCATTGTTCCATGAAATGGGTGTGCAAAAATCGATTTCACCAGGAAATGTCGAACTGCGGTTCGAATGAAGAAAGTCTGTGATAACAAATAATAAAGGGAGAAAATCATAAGAACATTCAAGAGGAATGGACCCTGATTTTTGTTCATGTCAATACCATTTTATTTCCACTATAATGAAAAATTAATATAAAAACAATTTAAATCACAATGAAAATTTTCTTATATCCTGATTAATCTAACCCATCCTACAAAGCAACCGAGCCACAAATCAAGCCATTTGTCAATTGATTTTCATTTGATAGTGAAAAATAATAATAGTGAAGGAAAATCTTAATAAAAATAACACTAAATATATTTGGATTGATTTTTTATAAATAATGGTGTTGTTTCATAGTCAATGGTCAGATCCTTCGATTCCATCTTGTTCTGGTGATCAATCCCCAATCCATCGATCATCCACCAATGAAATCTCATCACACTCTCTATAATGTATCTTTAACAATTTTCATGTTTATGGGCCTAACCCTAAAAAATGACCATAATCATGTATTTAAAAAAAAATTTAATTTGATTCGTCAACAAAACAAATAAACAAATTTAATTAATAATTTTATTCATTGTACACTCATGATGTTTTTTCCATAAACAACTCATGCCAACCATATTTAACTCACACCTAGAATAAAACCCAAATTATGAAGTCAATGGTTTATATGAATTTAAAATCTAGATACCCATTTATAATTTATTTTCCATTTTTACAAAAACTATGGGTGTGTTCTGTTTAATATATTTCAAATATTTATTTTTGGCACATTGGGCCTCAAAATTGCAGGAATTCTCAGAACCTGGTCTCAAAAATAATACATACAATATCCATAAATAATTAATGTATATTAGTTACATTACATGTACCCTTTTGGGATTGGGATACGACTTGTGTACCATTTTGAGCTTCGGATAACAACCTTTGTACCATTTTGAGATCAAGAGATATCAAAAATTAACCAATGTATTGGAGATATATAACAAAACAACTTTTCACATAATAATAAACAATACATATTCTTTACATAGTAACTTGAAATAATTTATAATTTCTTTTTATTTTAATTAACATATGGTATATAAATGGGTTTCATAAAAACATACACAATAAATTATCAAAATACATCCAAAGAAAAAAGGTGGATGGTATCCTTTGAGAATATAAGTAGTGAATAATAGGAAAAATTAAAGTGCATTAATATAGATAAAAAATAATTTTATATGAGAATTAAATAATTTAGTTGAAAAATAATAAAAAAAATATCATTTTATTTTATGGTTTTTATTTTAAAAAGATAAATTCAAAGAAAATTTGAATGAATTTTACTTTAGAAAATAAAAAATAGATAGGGAGATTCATTATGAACATTGGTTAGAAAACTAGGAAAACACATCTATTAAAAATGTGTTAAAAGAGGATTATTTTAACATTTATTGTAAAGTGAGTCAAAATTAGGTGAAAATGATCATACCAAAAAAGATAAATGAATATTCATATTTTAAAATAAGGTAAATTAAATTGATAAAGTCCTTACATATTCATATAATGAGGGATAAGGACATATATAAAACAATATAAAAAATAGTCATTGTGAATAATGATTCTCGACCTAAAATAATAGATAAGGTTGGCTCCACTTATAAACACCCTTTTAGTTGAATTGTGAGCCAAATCTGGGTGAAATGATAATAGGATATGCAACCATAAGAAATTACAATAAAAGAATAAAATAGACGGGTTTTAAGGGACAATGAACAAATATTTTCTCTATATATAAGTTAAAACATAAAAAATCTCTATTTTAAAATGAGATAGGAAAATAACCCCATAATACTTTTATAATTTTTGAATCAAAATCAATCGAAAGAAAGAACATGGTATGGATTTTTAAATCCCATGAATTACATGAAAATACGATATAAGAGATTCATAGGAAATTATATACACTATATAAATAGAAAAGTGAAGAATATAGAATATATAATAATAAGGGAAAATTGAGATGAGAAAACTCTTTCTTTTAACCATGAATTCCATGAAAGAACTTTCATATCTTTGATGAATTCTCACTACTAAATAGAGTTTCACTCAGAATGAATGATTAATAATTCATTATTAGAAAGTGATTGTAATGAAAATATAATATGGGTTTAGGACAGGGAAATGGGAAGGTATTTAGTAGATAATTAAATGGAAATATTGCTTTGGAAGGGTAGAGTAGGGGTCCTTTTATTAGTGTGGAGGGGTAAAAATTTTGTAATTACTAATTTCTTAATGTGAAAGGAATGTAATATTCTTGTAAAGTGGTCCAATAATTCCCATGTTATGAGTATAATTCATGAATTGTATCATCTATGAATTTGTACATAATTTTTTTAATATTTAATGTCTTTACCACTTAGTTAAACCACCTTTTTAACTCATTTTACAATTACCATGAAATCTCGATTTTTACATCAGTAACTTATTTTTGTGATTAAAAGTTTAATTGAAAATATTATCAAATTTTTATGTTCTAATTAAAAATGTATACTCCATTTAATATAATCTAATTTTGAGAAAAAATAAATTTAACTTTTAAGTGAAAACATAAAATACTTATATAATAGTTTTTATAAAAATTTGAATTTTAAAACATGAAGTCTTCTTAATAATATTTCATATCAACTACTAATTAAATAAGGGTTAATATATTTGTTATAAATTAAACCTTTTTTTATAACAGCCCATTAAATTTGATCAATTCAATATATTATGATAAAAATAAAAAACAAATAAAAAAGTTATTTTAAAAATATCCCATTTTAAAATTATATTGTTTTAACTCTATCCCATTATAATTAATTACTTATATTCTAAAATTTTAATGTTATTTATCCAGTTGTATTAAAATATTTCATTAAATTTTTTAAATACATAAAATCATTTTTAATAAAATCAATAACATGTAATGCATAAAGTATATATATTTATTTATTTATTTGGATTAAAAAATAAATTTTATCTTTTAATTTCATTTTTATCATTTTTGAGTTACATTTCATTCAATTTTTTACTAAGAATTATAAAATTTAAATATACCAAATGGATATATTCATACCCGAGGAGTATATATCCAATGACCATATATAAAACTACTAAATTTCTAATGGTCACATTTCCAATAACCATATATAAAACTATTAGATTTCATTCCTATATATATCCTTAAATACATTATTAGAATCATTCATACTTTTATTAATGATATTTCATATTTTATTCTCACAATGTAATATTTTTTATCTCACATTGTAATATTTTATTTCAAAAAAATTCTATTGAGGTTCATTTATGTATGGTGTTACATGTGAAACATTATATTCAAAATAGAGTTTTTAAGGTAAATTCATAAAAAAATCTTAGCGTGTTACAAATAAAGTATAATTGAATTTGGAGAAGAATAATTTTTTTGTTTCACGCATTATTGTATAATAATATAACATCATTCATAGCTACCACAACACATTTTATTACTCTATATTTAGGTGCATAAAAGGATAGTCTATGTTGTGGTCTAAACTATTATGTCTTATTTATCCATATAATACACATATTCATCAATATCAAACATAGAATAATTCCTCATAAACTTAGTACACTTTCACATTATATCAAATCATATGCAAGCACTTGTGAAACATTATAAAAAACTAATTTTAGATATTTCCAAAACATATTTTAGGAAATTTTTCATACATTTTAACTGTATATTAAACAATAGTCAATGATTTATATAAATATACCCAAAAAACTATATGGATACCAAAAAATAATATTAGGGTAGCTCTCTAAGTTTTATAAACTTAATCCTCATTCCCAAGACCACAAATTTTGGTCTCATACATTGTTATATCATTGGATAAATCATGAATTTCCATATACATAAATCTAATAAAATAATAAAAACTATTAAACCATCAAATATACACATTTTATAATTGGATATGAAGTGATATATATCAAACACATGTATATCCATACCTTTATCCACTATATATATCATAAAAAAGTATATATAATCCTATGATCACTTGAAACATAACATTGAGTGACAAAATTACACATAGTATTTCATTCCTATATAACAAACTAACACATTACCTATTCTCTGAGTATTGACTAATGAGTTCAATGAATTTATCACATGTTATTCATCCAAGTGTATGAACATATCACATTTCCTTCATCCAGGCAGATAAGTGCGTCACATGAATCTTATCATACTATATCCATAAATCTCATTGGTCTATCTAAAATGAGGTACCCAGTTTAAAACTCATAATATGAGAGGAAAAATCCCATTTTTTCCTCCTCATTCGATGAAATAATTAAAAACATACCCAACCATCCCCTTATTATCTAATCCTAAAGGATTATGTAAGAAATGTATAAAAGAATAAAGGGTTTTAAGCCAAATATATTTCCAAACTCATGTATAAGAATTCAATATGAAACATGGACACCTAGAAAAAAAATATATAGTATATGGAACATAATGTGGTATAATTAGTAGGTCATCTAATGTAAAAAACTCATTTTATTCCATATGAACATATTTTGTATCTCTATACAAAATCCTATCCAAAAAATCCTTAATGTTTTATCACAACATGAAATACAACATGACGATCATTGAAAGATATAACTAACCTAAATGTGTATAAGGCCTTTAAATTTTTTATTTATTTTAGAGAATCAAATTTTCATCTAGGCTGATAGGGTACCCTTACATGACCCATATGCTCAGTGGAACATGGTCCAAAACCTGACCTAAAGTGCCATAGGCACAATGCCCATAACATGACCCAAGGCCCAACCAAAATACACAAGAACTACTCCTACATAATATCTGCATCATTATAGGTGCCGAGATCGCAAATCTAAGTGTTGATTCAATATAATTTCCCTATGCATAGATGTATGGTGCATATTACCTTCCATACCCTCTCCTTCTTCCAATCTAGTTAGCTCTATCCTGGTGGCTACTACTTGCTCTGAATCCCCTTTTATGGCCTAATTTGTGTGGTGTTTCTGAGTTGCTCCATGGTCTTTGGTGGTCTGAAGTCCATGTGGCCTAAATGTACTATGGCCTAAAGACCTTTGGTGTCCTAGAGGACCTATATCATGTAGGCCCAAATGGATGAATAGTTTCAGCAACTACATCGCTGCTACAGTACCTACTACATTACTGCTACATCAACCCAAATAGTCATATACCGAGATTTGATCCTAGGTTTCAAGCAGTCTTATGGGGTGTGTTAACATAAAATAATAATAAATTGGATGATAATTCATGTATAACATGATAAATTGTTTATTATAAAACTCATTTAAGAAAACTGAAAACCCATAAAAAGGGTTACAATAATCATATCCCATATGATAGACTAGGATATATGTCTTACGAGTGTTTTGATTTAGAGTTTTGTTAAATTCATAATATATCTATGTAATTTAGGCCACATCTCTATGTGAAAACTAATAAAAATCTCTTAATAAAATATTTTAATGATTATCTTCTATGAAAAATGTTTCTTTGAATAATGGAGATATTTTTGAATTATATTAATAATGTTCAACACTATAAACATATTATACATTCTTGTTTACTCCACAACATTCATGTTATGCTATTAAATAATTTTTTTTGTCTACTCAGAACTATTTCTTAGTTTTTCATCATCATCACTGAACATTTCCATTTTAACTTTTCATCTCAGAACATTTGATAACAAAATGTAACACTTTAAAATAATATCATTTTTTAGTAACAAATCCTAAACACGGTTAAGATATAAATAATGGAATTTTTAAGACCAATTAATACGTAATAAATAAAGAAAAAATTATAACAACCCTCATTTCCAAGATATACCATATCTGAAACCATAACCACAGATAAATATAAAATTAAGAACACTATGTTGTGTACCTTGAACTATATATGGATGAGCTTTCATCTTCAAACACATTCTTTATAAAGATCGGTGAAAGGTATCCATTGTACTCCCTTCTCTATGGTGTTTCTAAAGGTATAAAGAATCACCTAACATTTGAGAGAGACTCTCTCTCACTCAGAATATGATTATTTATCTCATAGTACAGGGATGAATAGAAATATATCTCTAAATGGGTGAGAATATGGATGTCAAATATTAGAAAATGATATCATACAAATCCCACACAAACTCAAATCCTTAAGCACCTTTATATAATATTGGAGTACACTCCATGATTCCCATGCATAAACGCATATGTTCCAAACATATGATTAAATGGAATTCCTATCAAAATTCTTTGTAATGCTTTTTAGTTTAACATTCTAGTGATTTATCATATGTAATTCTTAATTAATGATAGATTGTCTTATTTGGAATTATTAATCAAAATTTAAAAAATTAACATTTAGACTCTCTATTAATCTCAATTTTCCTGTTAATATTATGCTATGATAAACCCATTATGACTCGCCAATACCATAAATAATATATTCTGGTGGTAGTAAGAAAAACATGATTTACAATATGCCCTAATTATATAATATGAAATAGAGTCTTTAGGGTATATCAATTTTAATATCCAAATTACAATAAAGCCTCGTGAACCTAGTTTCGTTCAACCTTATATCATATCATATACAATAACTTATGAAAACATATTTAAAATTCCTTTGGAATATCTTCAAAAATACTTTTTGAAACTTATCCTATTTGTTTCGTATATTACATCTTAATAAATACCTTATAATTATACATTAAAAATCCTTATAGATCAAATATAAAACAATTTTAATGTACCTTTCTATGTTTTTTAAATTAAATACTCATTCAATAAATGAAAAATTTTTACCCCATAACTATAGAAAATATAGCCTTTATCATCACTAGAAAAGGGCATTAACAGCGCTAAAAAACACTCTTAATTAAGGTGAACATAAAGGGGGTCCCCTATAACAACGCTAAAAAAAGCAGATAAAAACCCATTTTATCAGTGCTAAAAATGGGCTGATAAAAGTTGTCTTTTATTATCTCCAAAAAATCACTGATAAATATTTATCAGCACTTTTTTTAGCACTGATAAAAGTTAAAAAAAATTAAAAAAATAAAAAAATATTCTACGATTCTGGAAGGGAATTCAATAGCACTTGAAGCCCCTTTTAACACCACCCATCCCCCACCCCATCCCACATTCCCCAGTGACCCAAAGTCCTTTAACATCACCCCAACCCCCTTTAATAGTGCTATCCATTATTCACCACCTGTGCACGTGAGAAGTCTTCCCCTAGAATCAAACTCGGGACCTGTTTCCTATTCGCCTAAGCCTTTACCACTCTACCATATTGCTTTGATTTTCTTTTATTAATATATACATATATTTATTTATTTAGTTATATTTACTCTTATATTTATATATAATTATATTAACAAATATTATTTGTATTAATATATATGTAGTTATATTAATATATATATAGATATATTAATATATATACATATATCCGTATATTAATATATATAGTTATATTAATATATTAATATATTTATATATTTAATTTTATATTAATATATATATTTATAAGATCAATTTTAAATACATTTATAAAATATGATTTTTTGTGCGTTCTTATAAATAAATAAATACATATATACCACACAAACACACATATTATATGTGTATTTGTAAGTATTTTTATACATATATATATATATATATATATATATACAAATATTATATATTAATATGTATATACAAATATTTAGAATATATAGATAATATATATCAGTTTGTCAATACAGACACACACAAATACACACACACACAGACACATCATATAGGTATATAAATATTATTATATTTTTATTTTAAATAAAATGGATAACAGTTTTTTATTTAGATAATCTTTATAAATTGTTAAATATACTGTATATGTAAATATGACTAATTATTTATTTATAAAATTATATTTTTCATGGGAGAATATATAAAAAAAGTGAATATATCATTATATAATTAATTATAAGTAACATTATATTGTGGAAAATGATAAAATTTCAAATCCATAACATTGATATAAATGTGACCCCTCATATTAAATTCAATCCCCATTGAAAAAGGTCAAAAGACCCCCTAAAAAGAGACTGAAATTCCATCGAATGTTAAAAAATTGTGTTTTAAGACTAAAAACTCAGTTTTAGAGGCCTGTTGGGCCTTTTTTACCCTCATAAACGTGATATAAGTTTCTCTTTGGACACAAAATGTAGAACTTATTTCAAGCATTGATTTGATATGTTGTAGAGCTCAAATGGACACCCGGATCAAAAGCAATGGTAGTTTGAAGTTTGAGTTATGTTTTCAACTTATTTTAGATCATTTATTAATTTTTTTGATTTTTTGTGTCTTCAAATTAATATTTATTAATGATAATTAGAAAATTGTAAATTAAATTTTTTTAAGATATTTTATAATCCATTTTCACTACATATCATACATATTAACTAAAAATGTTTTTTTATACTTATCTAAAACATATTTAAAAATATATATTATATTTATATAAACAGGAATATACTTATATATTTATATATCAATATATTATTTTTATGAAATATTTTTTTTTGAAATATGCATTTTATCAGCACTCGGAAAAAATCACTGATAAATCCCCCATATCAGCGCTACAAAAAAGCTCTAATAAAGGGGTCCCCTTTAATATTACTAAAAAATCCATGATAAAGGGGGTGCCTTTAATAGTGCTAAAAAAACCCTGGATAAAGTGTCACTTTAAACAACACTATTAAAATTTTCATTTATCAGCACTTTTTTTAACATTGTTAATGGGTGGCACTATGGAAACCAAGTTTTGTGGTAGTGCATTGTCTTTTGTAGAATTGAAAAAAATATTGAATTTCCAAATTCATAAATATGAGTAAATATGGGCCTCTCATAAATTATCAGTGTAACTCAAAAAACAAATGGATTTAGGGTGATCTCCATTAAAAAATATATATCAATACTAATTTTCACGAGCTTCATCTCATAAAATCATGAATTTTTATATAATCATATTTTCCAAGACATCAAGTGACCCTAGGATATAGAGTATGTCAATCTCGTATAACTAATTACATAATCCGAAACATACCCTACCATCAATGATTAGATAAGAATTTAGTATTTTGTAAAAAAGTATCGAAGTATTATGGTTATCATGTTAGGTATTTATTTAAACACAAGTATGAGGTAATTTGAAGACATATTGTGTGATGACCTAGGTGGTATACATATAGGGGAATTCAACACACAAAACTTCTATTTTTCCTTTTATTTTCCCCTAACCATTTTTTATCATGGTTTATTTTAGGATGTGATGAAATGATAGGGTTATCATGGGTGCTGAAGTCTGACATGAAATAAAAATAATATAGAGTATATCTTTTGATTAACATTATACAATTTATATTATTAAATTATTTTAGGATTAATAACAAAAACTTAAAAAAGATCTCATATAATCATATCATATATGATGGACCAGTGGTTCAGTCTTATGTTTTATAAACGTTTAGGGTTTTTTTAAACTTAGTACATAAGTTTTAATTTCTGTCACATCTCTATGTGACCATCTGATAAAACCCTCCTAATAAACTATTTAGTGAGAAATTTTTATGAAGTAAATTGTTTTGAATAATTGTGAGGAAAATGAATCTTATTCCTAATTCTCAAATCCGTAAATATGATATTGAAAGTCTTTAACATCACAAAATAAAAGGTTATGATATTAATAACTTCTATTGTACTTATATAACTCTTCATAAGTTCATTATATTCATCAGCCTTATAACCCTTTCCATTAAAATTTTTCATTGATATATTTTGGTAACAATATGAAACTCTTTAAATTTTTATTTACTAATATACCTTAAAATATTTTACGATATTAAGTGAAATTCACATTTAATTTTTGCTTGAATAATGCTTTATTTTTTATAATTTGAAAATTTAAAAGTCTAAATATAGTCCCACTAGATTCTTAGAAAATATATTCTCTACATAATATCATTCTACTATACAAAATACTATATTATAGGTAAATTAAGCATATTTCTTCATATTGGGAATAAATAAAAAAAATTATGTGTATCATATATGTTATTCTATTTGTTATGATAATTATTATAGAAATAATTCTTCATTATTTAAAATATTTTACTAATGGTGGGATAAAATCCCTCATACTTTAACAAACAATTGGATATACACTTTTACCCTAGAAAGAAAATTATCATTTTATTTATGTTAAGCATCTTATAAAACAATATGAATTATAAACCATGTGTATTGAATCCATCATCTCATATCACTCCAAACAACACTTTGTTAATAAATAACTCCTTGTGTCATATAATAGAATTCGTGATGAAAATACAAATCCATTATTTAGATTACATAAAGCTGTATATTTTCCATTTTATTCAATCTATGATTTAAAAACCATTTTCATTATCATTTGAGTAAAAAATATAATATAGATCAATTATTTCCTTTATTTTTATCTCCTTTATACATAAAATACCTATAAAGTATACATTTGTTTCATATATCCATCAAAAAAATTATTTCTATAACATTGATACCTAACATGAACATTCCATGGATTTATTAAAAAATCCATAAGGTATTCCAAATAATCCCATGATATGAAAATTATTCAATTTCATTCTGGAGATTCCTTTAGGTTTTAATGACCATGGTTATATGATAGATGAATAATTGTTAGAATTTCTAAATCACTTCTATTTTACCAATTGGATCTTTTACCCACTTGTACTATCAATATATTACTAGAACAAGGACATCACATTTCCAACTCATCTACCCTCCCCACCTTAATAATATCTGGAAAATTTTTCTTGAAACTCATTCACATCATTGAAAAATTTATAATGATGACAACATAATAAATTACATCTTCAGAACAAGCCTTAGAGGAAACATTCAATTTATCCAATTCATTATCACACTCAATTATATTTCAGTGTATGATTGGAGAATAAATTTCCTTAATTATTTTTTATCTACAAACATTGAACCATTTATTGAATAATTATGTTCTTCTTATAACTATCTAGATTTACTTATCGAACAACTTCAGTATAAGGTTTCTTAGGATGGTATTACTTTAAAAATTTTAATTTTTCCTCTGGATTATGAACAATTATTAAGTATTATAACAATCAAAGATGTTTCTTATATTAAAATAATATTTTTAAAATTTAACATAAAATTAAAGTATAATGATGTGGATGTTATAAATCTAAAACTGATCCTTTGAAAATATGAGTATCATGCTTTACATTCATTTAATGTTGGATTTTATTAAATTTTCTCCCACTAAAATAATGAACCCTTTTAAAATATATCATATCCATTATCAGGTAAAGATCCATAATTCACTAATCAATGATTCCACATTCAAACTTAACTCACCCATTAGTTATTTATGTATGGAATCATACCAATCATCTGATATATGACTATTGAATGGTTTTTTAGACAATTATTTTACCAACACATCCTATGGAATAACTCAACATTGTTCCTCTGGTATCTATCCTAAGGGTTTCCCAAATAAAGTGTAACCCATATCTCATAGCGGGATTTAGTTACCTAAATATTTGGGTTATCAATTTCAACCATTCCTTATATAATATAATTCACGGGAATGAGGCTTTTGTGGAACCTACCTAGTTTTATGACAGTGGTCTAGACATTTTTTTACAAAAATTAATCTAAAACTTATTATTATTTAAAGGGTAGTTAACCTCAACAACTTATCTCATGTATTTAATTTTCATGTATTCTTGTATCTAATGATTTAGTTTGGAATCCAACTCCTTACAACAAATAAATATGGCCAATTCATATTGATGTGTAACTCTTTACACAACTCTTACCATATGATACTAACCAAATTTAAAATCCAAATATAAGTATACACATTCAAATTCATACCATTAAAAAGGTATATAAATCCATTCCATGTAAAGGCTTAAAATTATAAGAAATTAGATACCCCTATAAGAGTGTTCTTAGAGTGATGGATAGCCACATACTACTTTTATAGATAAGGGATAATCCTTCAATAAAATGTGTAGTCCAACCCAAAGTCCCTCTACCCAAGGATACATTACTCACGAGATACTACAATTCCAAAATAATTATAATACCTAACATGCATAAATAACAGTTAAATACTAAATTTAATATCATAACCAAATATAACCCAACATCAAGTAAGAAACCAAATCAATTATCATACCTACGATGTAACTCATTAGATTCATGTATAAAATGACTTATAAGTCATTTAAATATTCAAACTGATGTATACATTCTTTCATTATATAAAACATATATCTATGCATAATAAAGAGAATAAAATAAAATAATGAATAATTCATATACTTGAATAGGAGATAATAAATTTATAAATAAAAAGTGATAAAGACTCTATAATTTAGCCATTCATTTTGAACATTACATTATTAGATAAATATAATAACATTATATTTATTCTTTTGTATGAAAAAGTTAATATTATATTTTTATATAGAATTTTCATCGAATATATGATATTAAATAAAATATATACATTTTATATTTTAATTCAATTATATAAACAATTTACATAATCAACACCACATATTTAATATGTTTACAACGTGATCATACTTATTATCAAAAACACATTTGGATATGGTTTATGTGATTTCATAAAATCTAGAATTTTATTTTATACAATTCAAATTAAATTATAATGAATAATTCGTAAATCTAAAAATAAACTCCTTCTTATTATGACTTATTTTTTAATTTATAAACACTTTATGAATTAAATATATATTCACCCACAAACACAGATATATATATATATATATATATATATATCTGTGTGTGTGGGAATTTAGTGATGTCAGGATCAAAGAAACTAATCCATGGGAATAATAAAATTATGGATACATAGTTAAGTAAATATTGAATCACAACCCTTCAAAAATAAGGAAATAAGTATGTAATATTCCAGGATATCTTTTAGTCCATTACATTTTGTTTGAAAGATTCAAGGCATTGATATTCTATTCCATTTAATAAAATCCATAAATTTTATACATATATAAAATTTATACAACAACAATACACCCCTTTTAGCATAATCTTATACATGTCAAAGAAATACCCATTCTCAAAATAACAATATTAACCATACCAATAAATATTCTTCATATTTTTGAATAATATCATACACTACATATCAAAACAACTTCCATATTTAAAAAAACTAAACATCTAGCGCTCAACATTTTCAACAAATCAGTATAACCAAGAGCTTAATATGTCATAGTAGTAATATTCCTAACATTGAAAATTAGGGAAATGTAAAAAATAATTATTCATATAAAACATAAGCCATCATACATTGGTATTTCTCTTAAACACCACATAAATACATGATGCATATAATATACCATTCCTTGTATATCAATATATCTATAATAATAATCTAATTAAAATTTAAACCAATCAAATATAAATTCATAGAATAGGAGGTAAGAAGGCCTCCTAATAAGGTTATATATAATTAGAACATAAAATAAATTTATTTATACATGTTTATTAAAACATTATGTTATTTAATATTAACCATTTAATGAAGTGAATTTACATTAAAACCAATGTTATTACACTTTAACTCATTACTCGTGGTAAAAAATACATTAATTTTATGTTGAAAACTTTTCTATATATATGATAAAATATTGGATTATGCCAAACACTTTTTAATGAAGATAATGATTTTCTATGAAAATTTTTTCTAAAATATAAATTTTACAAAATAAAGGTGTATGTGTGAAATTAAGTATAAAATATAATTTTGTAAATCTAATAATAATTATTATATTAAACTTTATGAAATCATTTAGAAATTAAGTAAGTTCAATAAATAACTATTTCACCCCAGTTCACTAGCTTATCCATTATCTTTCCATCCATACTATTACGTAACTAAATATGATGTATGGATCATGAATTATGATTCATCCTGGATATAATGAGAAAAATAGATACCACTTTATAAAATATGAAAAACCAAAAAAATTATGTTTGAAGTGTATAAAATCCAAATGAGATTCATTTTTATAGATTCATTCATTGTTTTCTAGTATTCCATAAGTAATATGATAAATAGAACACATTTACCACTAAGAGGTAATATATCAAGCCTAATGTTTATGAAAAAATATCTAACATCATAAAGTATGCACTATTTTCATTATAAACAAGCACAATGTCATATTTGTAGTGTGTTATACAAGTGTATAGAAGGAAACCAACACAACAAAAAATTATATATTCTTAATTATGCTCATTCAAGTTGAGATTTAACATAAATGATTATGATATTGAAAAACAAAAAACTAACATGAAACCAGATACAATATTTACTAAATAAGAAAATATAGATTCAATTCTATAATATATTTCAATTAAAACCACATTAAGAATAACAAAAAAATTAAATAAACATACTTTTTAAATATCATTAATTTAGAAATTCAAATTTAAATATATTATTTTATTTTTAATTTCAAAATAATCAATTGTAATAATGTCATAGGAATAGACCATAAATTCACCTAAAGGGTTGAGGACACCTACAATGACAAAAAGAAATTCTTAACATTTATAAAATATCTAAGCATACATTGATGACTACCGAATGCACCTAATATTTATCAGAATAGAGTTTCATGGCTAATGGATTCCAAGGAAACATAAACCATTACCAATGAATGTTAAACTTCTAAGAAAACCCAGGTGAATGGCACCAAAAATAATCCCAATATTATAACAGCCTCAAGACCTATTTTTATTCAACTTAAATATTCTTCAATTTCACCATATAATAATAAAATATCATAAATAAATTTTACCTCAACTAATTTGGATCCAAAAAAATGATTACTGTAAAGTAATAATACCATATGAATATTCTTTAGATAAAAGAAGAGAAATACTTAAGTCAAGATTAATTTCACTATGATTTGGTAAAATCACAACTTCAAATTCTTATCCAAGATGGAAGGAAACATACTAAAATGTAATTAGAGAGGATAACATGATGATATGGAAGGATGAAATTATATTTTTTCATGAATAACACCCTTGGATAATCCTAGAATCATAAAGAAAAAGGGTGAGGATATGAGGAAAAGGATGATCCATAGGTAGCTATCAACTGGGGAAAAAAATTAGGATCAAAGAACCACCCAAAGGTATTAAATTATTTGTGAAAAAAGATAAAAAATCTTATATATTTAAAAAAAAAATACCAGGGGATATTGTGTATCCATTTAAAAAACATTGATTAACTCATGGACCCTCACACCCCCCTCACTACCCAGCCTCATCGGGTACCCTATATCACCCACCAAGTACCTGGTGCCACATGTAGTTCTAAATTTCTGGTGGTGTCAACTATAGACCGTACACGAATTCATAACCTTCATACTAAACCATAAACATCACATGAAATAGCTAATAATCCACCAAAAAATTAAAAATTAAAAAATAAATCCGAAAAATAAAAATGACCCTCACCCCAGATATAAAAATAAAAACAAAATCACATTTCAACACATAAATATCCAACAAAAAATAAATATCATCCTAAAATAATTTCCCAAGACATTGTTCATTACATTAAATTTAATATTTCATCCACCATATCATCGATCAATCTTACCTTGTCATTCAAAGGACCTTACTAGTGAAAAATATCATATATAGTCTTCTAAATAATTGGTTTTGTAACATCACATTACGTTTTCAGGTACTTTTTGAGGATTCTATGTACATTTGATTTGGATTAGTGACTTGGGGGTGTGTTTGGGTGAAATAATTAGTAAAACATAATGGAAATGGCTTGTGCACAGTTTGCACACGGTTGAACAAACCGTGCGACCAAACTTTGCCAACCTAGCAGCACTGGATAGAGAGGTACACACTCTGTGAGAAAAGATTTAAAAACCATGTGACCGAACCATGTGGACCGAGCATCCATGGACAGTGAGGGTCGCACGATGTGCACACGGTTTGACAAATCGTGTTCCTTTTCCTAGGTAAAATGTGTGAATGGTTTTTATTTTAAAAACTTTCTTTTAAAACCACCCGAATCCCCGAGACTCCCATATGTTCGACATTGGCTCGGGCTTAACTATTTTTAGGTCTTTCCAAAGCCTCCTAAAAAGATTCCAAGGTGATCTAAACATCTTTCTTCGAGATTGAAGGCTTGGATTGAAGATCTGCTCTCCTCCAGGTAAGTGGATTTCATCCTGTTACGTTTCTCGTTTATTCCTCAATATTTCCTTGATATTTTCATGGGATATTTACATTGTTTCAATGAATCTATAGCAATGAGTTGAGGTATAGATCTTGGATTGTGAATCTAGATTTAGTTTTGTATGATCTTGATTCCTTTGATCTTAATTTTGGTTTTAAGGTTTTAGATCATGTTTTTGATCGACATCATTTTGCCGCTCGTTTTTTGGGGTTTCTCGTTGGCCTAACTCCTGTCAATAAATCTAGGCAGGTGGTTCCGTTCCATCTTGCCAAATTTATTATCCTTATATTTCTTGGTTTATTTCTATGGTTAATTTAAATTCAATTGTTCAATTTTCTTTCTATAAAATTGATCAAAACTCAATTCCATTAAATTGAGATATTTGAAATGGTTTTGGCATGAATATTTGGAGAACCCCAATTCCATTTAGTTGGGTGTGTTTATGGAAACTGGTAGATTTAAATTATTTAATTTAATTAGTGGATTTTATGGAAATGATTTCAATTAAATTTTTGAATTTAATTATGGAAATGAATTTGTGAAACGATGGAATTGGTTTTTAATGGATTTTCAAACTGGATAAATGTCTTAAAATGATTTGATAGAAACCAATTAGTTTTATCTTGTGAAAAAGGCATGTTTTGAATAAAACCTAGTTTAGTTTTAAATGGAATGAGATTGGCACTTTTGAAATGGAAGAATGGGAATTATTGTATTTTAATCATTATTAAAATAGTTCACCCATAATGTAAGAGCGCATGCAAGACTTAGGTAGTTAGTGAGTTATTTAGATAAACTCTACGCTATGACAACATTCTAAAAGAAACTTGCAGTGGGGTCACATCCCCGATGGGATGGTGACAAGTCTCCTTTTTCCAGTGTCATAGGGACGTGTGTGTACACATTTTTATGAGTTCACATAGAGAGTACGAAATCTTATAGCTGGTTAATACTGTCGTACCTTTTGTCAGATGACCATGTTGCTCACTTTTTTATTTATATATGAGATATAAATGTATGCCAATGATTTTGAACTACTTATATGTCTAATTAATTTACACAAACTATTTTATGTAACTATTTTTATTTAATTCATTGTTTTAGAAATATTCCGTCATTGTAAAGCCTTATTTGATAAATTTTCCATCATTTGAAATTGTATAGCATGATTTTTTAAGATATACTTTTGAATTTCCAAACTTGTTCATTTTAATATTGATAGATTTTCTTAGGATAATCCATATTTGTCATCTGTTATGGAGTCATTGGTGATATCCAACTTGGCTTAGGCTCACACCAAACTTTTTCCTTCGGGTGTTTGTAGACTATCTCCTTCCAGGTTCGAGCAATGGGAAGGGATCTCTTGTAGGTGGATCCAGTTGTTGATCTTTAGACATGGTGAGTTGTGTCCTTAGGGACCTTGGGGCTGTTTTCCCAATTTAAATACTTGGGTTGTAGTACTTTGGAATTTTATGCCTCTTTGTAATCTGGTACACCACTCCCAATGGAGTTTCTTTTGATATGAATAATGTTTGTTCTACTCATGCTTCTTCTTTCTTATGGTAGAATCAGTCTCACTTGTATGTTTTAGGATGCCAGGTCCTACTCGCCGACCCGTGGGGATCGGGAATACCCTTCGGGCTATGTGGGGTCGGCTCAGTTATCAGGTTACTCGGGTACCCGGGCTGGTTCGCGAAAAAGTGGTATCAAAGGGAGGTTGAGCATCATGCCTTGATGACAGTATGCATTTGAGTTTTCTTGTCGGGGCATAGGAGGTAGTTGTGATTGAGTGTCTGGCCATCTCTCACCCAAATGAACCTTATGTCACTAGGGGTGGTTAGGGAAAGTCGACTTGTGGATTAGATCCAGTATTTTCCCTCTTCTGATTTGGATAGAGTGAAATTCAAATCTTGTTATCCCTCCTATTAAGAGTAGTTTTCCTTGTTTCTCAGCTTGAGTGTTAATCTAATGTCTTCTTTATTGTCTGCTGATGTTGTGTAGCATCATGCCTCTGAGAAGACATTGCAATCAGATCCGGAAAATCGGCTGCTATTGAACCTCATCAAGCGAGTCCTATGGTGGATCCGAGTCTGTTTGAGGTGATTGATTGCACTATCCATGCTCTGGGACATGCACCACCTATAGTTTCTATTCAGCCTCCAGCTATAGATCCTCATAGTGATATTCTATAAAGTCATTCTCAAGAGTTCCTATGCCAGAAGACACCCATTTTCAAAGTCTCCATTGACCCTCAACATGCTGAGGAATGGTTGAGTAAGATTGAACATCTGTTTGGGTTCTTGGAGACACCTAATGTGATCAAGGTGAAGTTTTCCACCTTCGTGCTGGAAGGACCAAGTAGGCGATGGTGGAACACAATGGTGACGGCTGGGAAACATGAGGGTTTGGAGTGGAATAACTTTAGGGTTCTTTTCACTAACCAGTTCTATCCAGAATCAAGGGCGTTGGACAAGGCTCCAGAGTTTTTCAAGCTTGAGAAGGCCAACAAAATCGTGACTAAGTACTAAAATCGTTTTTCTGAGTGGGTACAGTTTTCTCCAGAGATAGTATCTAATGAGAGGATGAAGGCGCAACGGTTCTATTTAGGAATTCGATCATATATTCATTCTCAGGTTTTCTTAGTGAAGCTACCCACTTGTGCTGATGTGCTGGATAGGGAAATGATGGTTGAGATGGACTTGGTAGGAAAGTCAGGGTTGAAGGAGGTTCTTTTCCCTCCTAGTGGTAGTGTGAGATCCTTTAAATCAAAATAGAAGTGTGACTTTTCTCATGGTGTTTCTTGACAGCAGAGGCGTTCCAGACCTTCGATAGCACCAGGAGGGGATTCTTTGACTTACTATCAGTGTGGAAATCCAGGGCATTCTAAGAGTGTTTTTACTGCGGCGCCCAAGAACTGTAGCTCTTGTGGACGTTTGGGGCATTTTCAGAGATTCTGCCATCACTTCTCTACTCCATGTGGTGGAAAAAGATCATCATCACCTCCAAAAACTATAGGGAAATCAAATGATTCACGTACAAAATTTTTACAACCACAAGCATCTAGAACGAAGCTTCTTCATGTAGAGGGAGAGTCGCCAGAGGTAGCTGATGCAGGTCCTGCAACTGTGAGAGGCACCATCACTATAGCTTCATCTTTAGTGATCTCACTTTTTTATACTAATGCATCTCACTCTTCTCTTTCAACTCATATTGTTAATCTGATTAATCTACCTATGGAACTTTTATCTTGTGCAATGGATATTACTACACCTCTTGGTACAATGAGAGAGAAGGGTCTTCGTAGTCCTGCTTGTTTCTTATCTCTATCAGATTTTGATCATTCTTGGAGTTTCTTGGTTCTTGAAATAAAATCTTTTGATGTAATTTTTGGGATGGATTGGCTCATTTTCAATACATCCCAGATTGAATGTTATCTTTGACGGGTTTACCTTACTACACCCAAAGGTGTGCCTCTTGTTTTTCAAGGTGAATGGGAACCAAGGTCAAGCTGATCTAGACCCTCTTATCCAGAGTTGGGGAAAGTAATATCAGTGTTTTATTTTGATATGGAGATAGATTCAATGTTTTGTGATCTTCCTCTAGTCGTTGCTGAGTTTCCCGACATGTTTTATTCTGACTTCTCTGGTTTTCCACCAGTATGAGAGGTTGATTTCTCTATTGACTAAATACTAGTTACTCAACCGGTTTCTATTCCCTCTTACCAAATGGCACTAGAAGAACTAAAAGAATTGATGTCACAGTGAGATTATCTTCTTGAGAATGGTTTTATACGCCCGAGTGTGTCACCTTGGGAAGCACCTCTTATCTTCTCCAAAAAGGCTGATGTTTCTCTTCGCTTATGTGTTGATTATCGAAAGCTCAATCGAGTTACGATAAAGAAAAAATATATGTTACAATGAATTGATGATTTGTTTGATCAATTGAAAGGGGAGAAGTGGTTTTCAAAAATTGATATTTGATCTGGTTACCATTAGTTGAGGATAAAGGATTATGAAATTCCTAAGACCGCTTTTTGGAGTAGCTATGGCCATTATGAGTACCTTATTATGCCCTTTGGTCTTACAAATCCCCCTGCAGTTTTCATGGCATTGATGATCACGGTTTTTCATGAGTATCTAGATACATTCGTAGTACTCTTTGTCGATGAAATTCTTGTCTACTCCAAGTCTAAGGAGGATCATGTGCATCATATGAGAATAGTTCTGAGTCTTTTATGAAATCACCGATTTTAGGCCATGATTCCAAAGTGTGAATTCTAGATTCGTGAAGTGAAATTCTTGGGGCATGTCATATCAGAACAATGAATATCAGGTGATCCTAAGATGGTGAAGGATATTATGACATGGGGGCAACCACGAAATGTTTTCGATATTTGGAGCTTCTTGGTCTTAGCAGGATATTATCATCATTATTTAAAGACTTATCGAAGTTAGCTTCTCCAATGATAGATCTGACTCAAAAGGGAGTGAATTTTTCTAGGAATGATAAATGTCATAGTTCTTTTTTTGAGCTTAAGTGTATCATAACTACTACGTCGGTGTTAACTCTTCCTGAGACTGGGATAGGTTATGTGGTCTTCTGTGATGCATCGTGTTTAGGTTTGGGATGTGTACTCATGCACGGTAATCATGTTTTTCCTACGGGTCTCATCAACTTAAGACTCATGAGAAGAATTATCCTACACATGACCATGAAATTGAGGCTGTAATGCACACACTTAAGTTCTAGAGACATTAAATTTATGGAGAATGTTTTACTATGTATTCAGACCACAAGATCATGAGTTATATCTTCTCTCAAAAATATTTGAACCTCCACCAAAGGTATTGGGTGGAGTACCTACAATCTTTTGACTTTGACATTTCCTATACCCTGGGAAAAGGGAATGTGGTTGCAGATGCGTTAAGAAGAAAACATCCATCGTAGGCTATGAAAGAATATTCAGAAGAGTGGAGTTTGATGGATCTTTTTGCTAAGTTGCATATTGTTGTTCATTGGAAGGGGAATGAAGTCTCTTTAGCATGTTTGTAGTTGACTTCTGCTCTTCTCGAGTTAATTCTTCATGAAAAACAACTAGATGTTGAATTCTAGAGCATTAGAGACTTTATTTATGGTGGGGAGACTGACACCCAATAGTCGTTCTCCAAAGAGGGTGTTCTATGTTATCGAAACTATTACATTGTACTGTTAGTGGAAAGGAAGGATGTGATGGGGGGGGGGGTTGATATAACTCTCAATGGGTAGTACACCTGGGAACCATGAAGATGTTCTATGACATGCGGTGGAATTTCTGGTGGCCTGGTATGAGACGAGACATTGTTGAGTTTGTATCTCATTGCTATACATGCCAAAAAGTGTATGCCGAGCACCAGAAACCTTCGGGTTTACTTCAACCACTTCTAGTCCCTACATGGAAGTGGGATGAAATCTCTATGGACTTTGTGGTTGGATTACCTCAAGCCCAGAGGAGGAAAAATGTGATATGGTTTGTGATTGACAGGATGACAAAGTCAGCTCACTTTATATATATTCGAGATACAACTAAAGTTGAGGAGTTGGGAAAATCTATGGGAGAGAAGTTGTTCGTTTGCACAGAGTTCCATCTACTATAGTCTCTGATAGGGATCCTCGATTTACTTCTCACTTTTTGAGAGGCCTTCAAGAGGCACTAGGATCTCAGGTCCATTTGAGCATAGCTTACCAGGCACAGTCAGATGGCCAGATAGAGAGATCTATTCAGATCCTTGAGGATATGCTCCTTACTTGTGTTCATGACTTTGGTGGGACTTTGGATGATCATCTAGGCTAGTTGAGTTTTCTTATAATAGCAGTTATCAATATTCGATCAAAATGGATCCCTTTGAGGCTTTGTATGGTCATCCTTGTAAATATTATTTATGTTGGTCGGAGATTGGTGAAAGCTCTTTGGTAGGACCGAGTTTGGTCTAAGATATGACATGTATGATCTAGTTGATTTGTCAGAGAACGTTGACAGCACAGAGTCGGTACAAGTCTTATGCTGATCGTCACCATAGACCTTTAGAATTATCAGTTGGTTACCAGGTGTTCTTGAAAGTTTCACCCCAATTAGGTAATCTACGGCTTGAGAGGTAGGGGAAGCTTGCTCCTCATTTTGTGGGACCTTTTGAGGTTATTGGTCTTGTGGGAAAAGTTTCTTACCATCTAGCTCTACCACCATAGCGGATGTCAATACATAACATGTTCCATGTATCATAGCTGTTAAAGTAACTCTCTGATCCATCTCATATTGTGAGCTGGAGTGATCTAGAGATTGAACCAGATTTATCTGTGGCTGAACGGCCATTCAGGGTTGTTGATTCTGAGACAAAGGTACTTTGTGGGAGAATGATACCTCTGGTCTGTATAGTTTGGAAGCATGGTTAGGATTCTCATGATACGTTGGAATGAGAGGCACTAATGAGAGAGCAGTGGCCTCATCTTTTTGACGTGGAGGTTTCTTCATAGGCTTTCTGGGGATAGAACGGTCTTATGGTGGGTAGGATGTAACATCACGTTATGTTTTCAGGTACTTTATGATGTTTCCAAGTACCTCTGATTTGGAGTAGTGTCTTGGGGGTGCGTTTGGGTGAACTTTTTAGTAAAACAAAAGGGAAATGGCTTGTATACAGTTTTCACAAGGTTAGAAAAACCATGCGACCAAACTGTGCCAACCAAGTAGCACTAGACAGAGAGGTATGCACAGTGTGTGAACGGTTTGACAAACCGTGCGACCAAACCGTGCAGACCAAGTATCTTTGGACAGTGAGGGCCGCACGATGTGGGCACGGTTTGAAAAACTGTGCGCCTCTTCCCCGGTAAACTGTGCGTGTGGTTTATAATTCTGAAAATTCCTTTTAAAACCTCCCAAATCCCCGGGACTCCCATATGTTCAACCATGTCTCAGGCTTAACTCTTTTTAGGTCTTTCCAAAGACTCCTAAAGATATTCCAAGTCTATAAGAACATCTTTCTTTGAAATTGAAGTCTTGGATTGAAGATCTTCTCTCCTCCCTATTAGTGGATTTCATTCTGTTGTGTTTCTCGTTTATTCCTCTATATTTCCTTGATCTTTTCATGGGAGATTTCCTTTGTTTCCATGGATCTATACCTATGAGTTGAGGTATAGATATAGGATTGTGAATCTAGATCTAGTTTTGAAATATCTTGATCCATTTATCTTAATTTTGGTTTTAAGTTCTTAGATCCCACTACTAGAAAACTAACATATACCAACGGTTTGGAACCGTTGGTATAGGCCTCCAAATCGTTGTTATAGCCTATACCAATGGTTTGGAGAACCGTTTCCAAGTAAGCCATTGGTAAAGATCTATACCAATGGTTTTGGAAACCATTGGTATATATAATATGAAAATCTATACCAACGGTTATGGAACCGTTGGTATATATATTTCAAAAAAAACATTCGCTGGGATTTGATCCCAAGACCCCTAGTTTATCATTGAATGACTTAACCACTAACCTAACATGAATTTTTGGAACATAATTACATAAATATATACATGTATTGTCATAATTATTTTAAATTTTTATTTATATAATATTCTCGGTAAGAAGATATTATAAAAATTCTCAGGACCTATACCAATGGTTGTCAAAACCGTTGGTATAGACCTATACCAACAGTTGTCAAAACTGTTGGTATAGTTCTTGATTTTAGAATTTATTCTGTGATGAAGGTTGATTTCTAGGGGACCTTTCCCAACAGTTTGGAAAAACTGTTGGGATAGGTATACCTGTTCCCAACGGTTAGGAAAAACCGTTGGGAACGGTGTCCACAAAGTGGACTTTTCCCAACGGTTTTCCAAAACCGTTGGGAAAGGGTATACCTATCCCAATGGTTTGTCCAAACCATTGGGAAAGGTGGCCAAAAAGTGTACTTTTCCAAACGGTTTTCCTAAACCGTTGGGAAAGCCATACACTTTCCCAATGGTTTTCCAAAACCGTTGGAAATGGTGGCCACAAAGTGGGATTTCCCAACGGTTTGGCTAAACTGTTGGGAAAAAGAAACTATACAAAAGGTTTTTACAAACTGTTTTTATAGAAGCGTTGGGAAATGTCAGATTTCCAGTAGTGTCCTGAATTTTATCGACATCGTTGTGCTGCTCGGTTTTTGGGGTTTCTCGTTGGGATAACTCCCGTCAATAAATCAAGGTAGGTGGTTCCGTCCCGTCTTGCCAAATTGATTATCCTTGTATTTATTTGTTTATTTCAATGGTTGATTTAAATTGAATTATTCAAGTTTCTTTGTATTAAATTGATCAAAACATGATTCCATTGAATTGAGATATTTGAAATGGTTTTGGCATGAATATTTGGAAAACCCCAATTCCGTTGAGTTGGGTGTGTTTATAGAGACTGGCCAATTTAAAGTGTTGAATTTAATTAGTGGATTTGATGGAAATGATTTCAATTAAATTGTTGAATTTAATTGTGGAAATGAATTTGTGAAATGATGGATTTGGTTTTGAATGGATTTTCAAACTAGTTAAAAGGATTAAAATGATTTGATTAAAACCCATTGGTTTTATCTTTTGAAAAAAAACATGTTTTCAATAAAACCTGGTTTGGTTTTAAATGGAATGATATTGGCACTTTTGAAATGGAAGACTGGGAATGATCGTATTTTATGCATTCTCAAAATTGTTCTCCCATCATGTAAGAGCGCATGCAAGCCTTAGGTAGATAGTGAGTTATTTGGATACACTATACGCTAAGAAAACGTTCTAAAACAGACTTGCGGTGAGTCGCATCCTCGATGGGTTGGTGACGAGTCTCCTTTGGCCAGTGTCATAGGGACGTGTGTATACACATTTTTCTATGTTCACATAGAGAGTGCAGAATCCTATAGCTGGTTAATAATATCGTACCATTTGGAAGATGGCCTTGTTGCTAACTTGTATATTCATATATGAGATATAAATGTATGCCAATTATTTTGAACTGATTACATGCCAGATGAATTTACATAAAATGTTTTATATAACTATTTTTATTTAATCCATTTTTTTAATAATATTTTATCATTGTAAAGCCTTTCTTGATAAATTTTCCCTCATTTGAAAATGTATAGCATGATTTGTTAAGATATGCTTTTGAATTGCCAATGTTTTTTATTTTAAAATTTAAACATTTTCTTTGTATAATCCATATTTGGAATCTGTTATGGAATCTATGGAGATATCATACTGGGCATAGTCTCACACCATACTTTTACCTTTGGGTGTTTATAGACATTATCCTTCTAGGTTCGAGAAAAGGGAAGGGATCTCTTGGAGGTGGATCCAGTTGTTGATATTTGGACAATGTGAGTTGTGTCCTTAGAGACCTTGGGGCTGTTTTCCCAATTTTAGTAGTTGGTTTGTACTACTTTGGCATTTTATGCCTCTTGGAAATCTGGTACAACACTCCCCATGGAGTTTCTTTTGATATGCATACTGTTTGTTCTACTCTTTCTTCTGCATTCTTGTGGTAGAAGCGTTCCCAATTGTATGTTGTACGATTCCAGGTGCTAGTCACCAACCCGTGGGGATCGGGAATGCCCTTCGGGCTATGTCCGGGCCGGCTCGGTTATCGGGTTACCAGAGTACCCGGGCTAGTTCGTGACAGTTTTGTATCCTCTAACTTGATAAATTAATTTGTTTGTGAATTTTAAGGGATAAAAAATAAAAATATTTCATATTATAACAACATTTATGTTTTTTCAAGAGACCAAATTGATTTGGAATAACCCTATTTAGATCCAAAATGGACAATGTATAACACTTAGGATAAAATGTATATAAAATATAATAAGTTGCATGGTTTATATACTAACCTTCATGAATCTCATGTAAAACAGTATATCATTAATCAGAGATATCATAATTCAAAAGGAAATTTTCTAATAAATGATATTCCCCCTATTTTATTTGGAATGATGAGATGTAAAAAATTAAAAAGAAATTTCTAACTTCTCATAATGAAAAATATAATGAATTATAAGGTTAAACATGTAGAATGTCCCCATATATTAATAACGCACCACCATATTAGTAAAACATTTTTCCTTTAAAATTATAGTATAATCATATTATCTCAAAAATTTAGAATAAAATTAATATGGAATAAAAAATTTATTTTATTTATGGAAATATTTTTTCCCACCAAGAAATAATCAAACTATATAAAAATTTAAAAAAATAAAATAAAATTTAACATTTTCCAATGTTTTTGAGGTTTATCTTTTCATTAAAGAATGTGAAAACTGTGATTAATCAATATATATATTATGAATAATAGTATTGAGATACGTAATTTTTTTCTTCAATGATTAACCATCCTTTATTCATTATTCCCTCTACATCATTCCTCAGTCTCCCACAATCCAAATCACTACAAACAAATTTGAGGGATCTAATAAATGGGCGAATATAATGTCTTAGTTGTGTAAAAAATATCATTTTTAAGACACCCTTTTTGGATTAAAATTTTCTCCTAATATCAATACTTTTAACTATAATAGTCTTATAAAACCTTCTAACACCATCATTTAACATGATAATTTTTAAAATTAAACATCACATTAAACAAATGATTAGGATATATGATTTTTTCTTACCCTTAGACCATATCTATTTTGAGAACTAATAATAGAGAATATATTTTCTCAATACGAAAATTTCTATAAAATAAATAGATTAACTAAAAAATAAATATTTTATTTATTTCAAAGAATATTTCTCGAGTTCACACTAAACTCATATACTATGATAAACGCCCTATACTAAATTAAATAGTGAACATAGAATTTTATTTTCAGATCTTAAAAAAATATACATTTCAGATTCCACATAACCAAAATATCATTAAAAATTTCAAAAAATCGATTAACCAAATATGCAATTCAATATAATATGATTATGGTTGTGAATATGGTCAATATTTTATAGGAGATCGCAAGGGAAATAGTTATAGTAGTGTTAGTCCTCAGAAGCAATATTTTTAATCTTCTCATAAGTGTTTCTAATATTTGTATTTGACATCATTGTTGGGGGATTTTATAAATTATTTTAGTTTTTCATTAAATATTTCTGATGTATTTGGATTCGAAAAAATTACATTATTTTTCAATAAGAAATGATATAAAATTACATGCAAGTATAAATTTACTTTTTTATGGAATGATTATTCTTATTTATGTTAGATATATATGTTTTTATTAATGTATTGATAATATTTTAATATAGATTTTATAAAATAATCTCACCCATCATGAGTGTATGTCATTGGTTTTAGTTTCTCTTGGGTGTATTGTAAGCCGAATTGGGATGACACTCCTAGTCTTGTTGCGATGTTTTGGACCTATGCTTTAGATTCTGGTTCCATAAATTCATTATTTACGTAATCCCTTTGATACCAAGTGTAATATCCTACATGTAAAAATCCTTAATTTCAAAATAAATAATGATTATTGCATCTTTTTTATTACAAATAACTTTCATGGTTTGCATCTTTCAAGAATTATGACACATCATTAACTAATAAATCCAATCAATACATGAGGAACTAATTAATTTGTATAATTTCTTAAACATCACCCACAAAACACTTCCAAACATACTATCATTTTAGAAATATATAATGGAATACTTTTCTTAATAACTTGAGGAATCGAAAACATAATAAGGGGTGAGCTCAAACATTCATTACGGGAAACATTTTACAAAATATATAAAATCTTAACCATGGAATGGATAATATGGTTAGAATAAATAAATAAAATTAACAATCAACTAAATTTATGAGAACTATATATCCATGACAATAAATTAAAACATGGATAACAATAACAACAAATCACATACTAATGGTATTCATAATGTTTGGAAAAATTTTGTTACTAAGTCCTTATACCAAGACATTATACATATATAGGGAGAGGTATTCCCCAAAACCCAATTTTTTCTTATGATACCTATTGATACATCACAGTTATATATAATTTTAGTCCTGAACCATCACTTAATTAATTTTAATTCATTCATCCTATAATAAATTGAATAAATATTTTTTTTCAAATAATCATATTTATAGACTTTACTAGAATATGGAATGTCAATAAATCTCCATTAATGTATACAAAATTTAAATAGATAATTAAACATTCTTAGTAGTTAAAAATCATCATGAATTTTAATAAATCCCGACCTAATAAATAAACTATCTTTCTAGGTTAAAATCATATAACCATAAGAATATAAAATGTGATGTTCACACTATATTGAGTAATAATTATATGGCTAAGTAAATGCTAGAATAACATGATAATAGTTCATCTAAATAAAGATGGTGTATGGTTATAAAATAACATAACTCTAAGGTAAACAAGGAAACATAGATGGTTGTTGACATAAATGAAAAACAATATTTCAAAATAATAGTTGAACAATAACACCCAAGAAGGGATCAGAAATTTGATTGTTTGGTACTATGAGTTCAGTCCCCCAAAATATAAATATAAATAATATGTGAGATAAAAAAATCCCATGAAGGTAAATAATTGTTTACATGGAACGGAAAATAAAATTCTAAACATAAAATTGTTTTTAGAAAACATTTTTAACATTGTCAAAAAAGATGATGTCATGGGGAGACTTCCAAAATTAATTTTCAAAATGTGAAGTCAAAACTGTATGTAAACCAATACATTTAAAAATAATATTCAATAATAAAGACTTGAAAATACATAATTTTAATCTTTGATAAATTTTGATATGAAGACAAAACATGTGAAAGTGAAAGGAAAAATCTCTTTTTAATATTTTAAAAAAACATTTGTTGAGATCCCACATTATAAAATAAATTATAAAACATTATTTGTTCTAAAATATAATTTATCAAAATGGGAATATAAAAACACTTATATTAAAAAATTGGGTGTAATAATCATGTAACAATAAATTTCAATATAAAACATATAACTCAAGGAATATAAATTTAAGCTACCAAAATTCTTTACATTTTCAAGATGGTATCAATCAATGGAAAAAGTAAGAGCATGAGGGGAAGTGAATTTTACAATAACAAGAATAATTTTAAGATATAATAAGTTAATTGTACTATATTTACACAATATAAAATGGAAACATTCTTTCACAATATCAATTATATCTCATTGAATTTAAAATAAAGATAAATAACCTGAACGGTTTGAGTAACATAAAAATCAATGGAACGATAAACAGATTTACAGTGAACTATAAATTCTATTTGTTAAAGTTATCTCATCATATAATATATAAAATTTTCAGTATATATACCACATAAATAAAATTAGATGCATGATACAAAACATATTTCAAATAGAGAAATTTGATAAAGAAACCCTTACCTCGGTCTAGATTCATTATGCACTTGCACCATCATCCTAAATAATTAAATTTTTTATATTAAATATATACCTAATAACATTATTCATGAATAAAACCATTAATAATTATAATTTATAATCATTATATATATATATATATATTTTATTTTTACATATTTTCAACACCAGGTGTAATTAATCTTTATCACTTTGAAAAATTTTCATAAAAGAAGTGTTTCTATCTATTATTTTTATAAACTAAACAACAATTAGATAATATAAGGTACTATAATAGATGTTACAATATTTTTTAAAAATTTATAATTTTAATTCATGGAACTTTTGGTTATGATCTAGGAAGAGGAAATCATCGACGAGCATGTATTAATGATTACTAATAAAGGTTGGGCGATTTCATAATTAATGGGTAAAATAATGATATGATCTTACCATAAAAAAAATCAAAAATTATATACATATTTATATCATATTATACCAATAAATATGTTCTCATAGTCATCCATGATATAAATGTATAAAATTGTTCAAATAGGTGATAAAACTAACCCAAACATGAACCTACCATGATTAATAAATGATTATGTGGTGATTTAGTTGTAATATTATAATAAAATACATAATGATATTATTTTGTGATTATTAGTGTTATATATCATAATTTTAAATAATTAAAAATATAATATAATCTATATAATTTCATTACTTATAAAAAAGATATCATTTTCCTCTTAGTACGCTCATTTTAAATGATTGAATTGATGATAATAATGTATTCATCACATAATTAATAGAATATCCTATATTTTTTTATAAAAAAATACTTAATTATATTATAAAAATAATATTTATCCTTTAATCCCAACATTATATATATTCATCAAATTTAGTAATGAAAAACAGAATACTTCGTTCCATAGAGGCGGTAGTCCACACGAATACATGGATGATGATTTTGTTATCATAGAATGGGAGGAAGGAGTAAATTTTTTTTATTAAGAATCATAAAAATCATATAAATATAATAATTATTTATTTAATTCCTATTTTAGAAAATACTATTTAGAAATTGAAGTAAAATGAACACATTACATCATGAAGGTAGTAGTCCGCAAATACGTACGATTAACATTTTCATTTTTCTTAATGGAAAAATGGAAATGTGATTAATTATTATACCATAATTATAATAATATATAAGTATATTAATGATACTATTGTTATAATAACAAGATCATGTAATTGAATTTTAGGAATAATATATGAATATAATGAAATAGAAATGAGAAAGAATCAGTTAGAAAGTAATACCACACTTCTTTGATTATCTGCATCAGAAAGGGAGTTAAGAATTTAGGGATAGTATTTTGAGAACAAAAAAACACCATGAAAGTTTATAATAATGTTTATGAGAGGTTTGTTTAGTTTTTGGTTTGAAATATTTGGTTTTTGGTGTGAGGGGGAGTGAGTAGAGGAGTGCCCCTTTTATAATAGAAAAGCGATGGAGTTTTTTTAAATACCCAAAATGTTTTGACAATTTTGAATCACTATCAATGAAAGTTTCTCCCAAATTGATAAATAATTTATAAGAAAAGATAAAGGCTGATTAACACCTCATACACACAATTATAGACATTTTTTATCATGTTTCAAGCCCTTTACTCCTTGAATTATTACTTTTATCAATTTAACTTTTACTACGGTTACTAGTTTCTACCTGTTCTAACTTATATTTATGAAAAAAATAAAATTAGTCTTATGAAATAATATATAAATAATGATTCCAATTTTTAAATCCATTTTATTATGTAAATTTTATAAAATTTATTAAAATTAATTTTAAAATACAGAATTTATAATGTATTAAAACCACTTTTTTTTTAATATAAATTATGTTATAAAATGTAGACAATTGGTTTTTAATTTAAAAAATATTAAAAATGAAAATTTTCTTATAAAATATGAATTTGGTTTTACAAAAAGGTTTTAAGAATTTTAAATTCATATTTATATACTAATAATGTCATAAAAGTAATGTAATTTGTAAAAATGGTGTTTTTCACTATATAGATAAAAATTAATATTTTTGAAAAAACTACAAATATACTTGAAGATAATATTTTTGTTCTCAATTAAAATATAATTTTCATTTTATTAAATTAAAATTTTAAAATTATAAATTTAATTTTCTAATAAAATTATAAAATATTATGAAAACGTATTTGTATAGGGAAAATGATGTTTTTAAAATAATAACAATACATATTCTTATTTCATATAGTTTACTAATTAAATTATTATTAAAAAAATATTCATTTTATCTTAAATTAATCAAAATATTCTCTAAATATAAATTCATGTTGCATAAAGAAGAAATATTTGGAAAACAAAATTTCTAAGCATAAAATGATTATATTAGATGATTAAGATATAATAATTGAGTTTCATATGAATTAATAGAAACCATTATATTCCTTTATAAAAATATTTTATAAAAATAATAATCTTATTTTTATCACTAATTTAATAGATGATGTTTAATGTCCATAAATATTTATAATTTTATCTAGATATATTTTAGTTTTGTTTAAGTTCAATGTTGTGTGTGGAGAAAGCTCTCGAACACATTGGCTTATTTAAAGACAATAATATATTAAGATCTCATAGTATTACATTATACCCCCTCAAATAAATATTTTCCATGAAATTTTAATTGTAAATCATTGAATAATATAGGTTATGGAATTTTTAACATATTAATCATTCTGGGTATAACCTCTAATATCACATCTACATTAGTATCTTAGGATATATAAAGTTACTTATCATTATTCAAACTGCATTATCAATTCATATAGTCAGATACCCAAGAAATTAAAATAACATTAAAAAACTATATTCTATTAAATACCTTTCAAAAAACCATTTGAATCTCAAAGACAATAAATCACAGTGAAATCAAATATTCTTCCAATAATTACCTCCACATTTAACTCTTTAACGTAATAACAACTTGTACATTAAGTCATAGACTAGAAATATAATCTTAAAAATGATATAAAAACACAAAAAATGTCATGGATCACTTTTCTGTTAATAAATAATCAATTATAAGGTTCTCAGTACTATCAAAGTCAACTTTCTCAAAATCAATCAACCTTTTAAACCTAGGAGTTAGTCTTCCCTCAATCATGTGTTCTTCAATATTTCTTCCCATAAATATAACCTATTCATAAAATAATTTTTATACATTATTTAAATAATTTAATATATTTTTATAAGACATTAAATTAGAACTTTCAAAGAATATTCCATAAATGTTTCAAATAATCTTCATAAATTTTATATTATACTAGAATATCATGGATAAATATCAATCACTAATGAAAATAGTTAAAAGTATCAAGGTTTATTTTCTATTAACATATTAACCACACTAACTTATGTAAGATAAGGAAACTCACATTTCCCATCATAATAGTAATATACTAAAACTACCAACTGTTTATATATTCTTCTGAAAGGAACTGTTGTGGGAAGTCTCAAACAATGTGTAAAATTTTAGTACTTAGGTGCAGCAAAGCTACTGAATAATGCCATTCTCTAAGGATTTGGTATACAAAACAACATATTCAATGTTTTTTTGAAACAAAATAAAAGAAAAAAATATTAAAAATGATGGTGGTTTTTCTTACATTCATAACTCAAGAAGATTTATGTTGGAAGAATATTTTATTTTTGTAATTTTTATATTTTATTGATAAAACACAATGAGAATAATTTATTAGAAAAAAAAATTTAGAAGGCATAATCAATATAAATCTACCAATTAAATATTTCAGTAATAATTATTCTTTTTATTAAAATTAATTAAAATATAATCCCCTATTTTATAAACATCTAAACACTAATGAAATTAACCCAACTACTAAGAAGAATGTGATTAAACCATAGTCTAACCTCGCAATGT
The DNA here is from genome assembly GCA_963277665.1 of Viscum album. Classification (NCBI taxonomy): domain Eukaryota; kingdom Viridiplantae; phylum Streptophyta; class Magnoliopsida; order Santalales; family Viscaceae; genus Viscum; species Viscum album. The sequence goes on from OY728159.1 coordinate 1,045,023,389, forward strand.
ACAATCTGAGAACCATACACTATTTTTATTTCTTGTATGACTTATGGTCATTTGTCAATAAAGGAACAAACCAACATTGTAATTTTGAATGAAATTATTTTATGAATTTTTTTAAAACTATATAAATTGATCCAATGTTGTTTTAGTTTTCTGATTAAAAATGTGTTCCCACAATTCAAACATTACTTGAACACACATTCAATGTGTTTAACATTTGAATGATTTTGAAATAAAAACCAAATTCATAGATTAGATTTATGTGGATAGAAATTGGATTCTAGATTTAAAACATATCATTGAATGTGGTGAGAATTGAATTGATTAATAAGAAAATAAACTCAACCATGGGTGGAGTAGTCATTTTAGAAACAAATCACATATACAAAGGTATAGAAAGGGTATAACCCAATCATATTTTCACCTTTTATTTCCATTCCAAATGAGTGAATGAAATATTAATAAAATATAAAAAATATATGTAGTGGAAGATAAAATAATAATTTTGTTATAAAGACATAAACATTACAATGCGAAAAAGAAGAAGAAGGCTTTGATGAAGGGATATTGTCTTTACAATATATCCCTCATGAAATGATTGGATAAATGGATTGAAACAACTTCCCATATTCTCTTAATATCAAAATACATAGAAAACCCCCTCTAATAGATAAAAACACATTTATAGATGGGAGGGAGGATATGGTCACAAGAGTTTACAAGTTTGAATGAGGAAATTTAGTCAAATATTTTAATTCATATATCACTAGAATGATAACCTTGAAAATCCATAAACCAACTGTTATTCTATTAGTAAAAGTAGTTTTTAATTAATTCATCTATATACTTTCCAAATATGATCCCAATTAAAGCTTCAATGAAGAATATATATACCAGATAGTGATGTGTTGTCCATTTTTATGAGTCTAGTGAATCTTTGACGTCATGCCCATTTACTCTAATAAAATGCAAGATCCTGCTCATATGGTATAAATGAAAGTTGTATCAAATTTACTTAGTAATTATTTTATAAAATATTAAGTTCAAATAATTCAAAAAAATATTAATGAATAAAAAACTATAGTGTCCATTAAAGGATAAATAAAATAATTTTTATCAAAGTTTAAAATTAATGATCTCATCACAAATATTCTATAAATAAACATATTTGAGATAATGAGATAAAATTATTTCATAAACTATCAAATAAAATTAAATAAAAAATTATTCTATAAACCCCCCCACCACTTACCCTTTGGTACTCTTAGATAAAGGCACATGTCATGTATTACAAAGAACTATAACAAGATATGCATATTAAAATATCGCAATCCATAGTAAAAATATATCCAAATTAAGATTCTCTTTAAGAAGTTATTATCAATAAATTTTAAAATCATTGTCACATAAATTTTATCGAAAAAAAATCTTGTAAGATTAATGACAGTAATCATAATTAAACAATTTCTGGTCCTACCATGACATTAATTCCCCATGAGAGTGTGTGTCAACCATTTCAATCACATATCCCCACCCATTCCTTAGTGTATTCAAGTCATGAAAAATATTTCTTCTTACCTGGTTTAATTCTAATAAACTTGTTCTATATTCCTTTGTAATAAAATTTCAATACACACTCACATAATCATTCCAGAAATTCAAACATTAAGTTCTCAACCTAGATATTCCCACATGTTTTACATTTAATCACTCCTTTTTTATTAATTTACTTTTTTTTCTTGAGTTCATAAAACTGTTAAATACATGGTACATATGCATAGGTTAATTTTGTATAATAATGAAACCACTAAGAATAGAAACAAATGTATCAATAAACAATTTATTAAAGATTAAAATATTACTAAAGTTGGATATTCTTTAAATTGAGTAATAATAATTTGAAAAGTCATGGTTTTCTATGTTGTATCTATAGAAATTAATGAAACAATTTACCAAGAAAAAATATAAAAAATAATGGTGTCAAAATCAAAATGTATTTATAATAACACAATCAATCATATAAGAAATGACTTTGAATTTTTAAAAAATAAAACCATAATAATGAAAATTTTCTCATTTTTATCATGCTATCGATGATTTTTAAAAAATAAACATGAATTTTACAAATATTCCACTTGTAAATGAGAATTCTATAATATGGTTTTTTTATTTTTTTTTAAATTACAAAAAATACACAAAAAAACAAAAAAATGAACACACAAATGAAAATCCTAAATAAGATACCCCAAAATTTTTCCTCATCCCCGACACATAAAATATTATATTGTCCACAATGTGAACCTATGTGATAATATATGCACATGAAATGTATAATTTTAATTATGATAAATAATATAAAAGTGAAAAGTTTAGAGATAGATTGATATTCTCAAGTGATAATGGGGTCATGAATTGTGATGAAATCAACACCATGTGTAGGAATTCTCTCAATTTATTTCTTCAAACGCTACTAATTGATAGTAAATCTTCTTTATGTTTCTTATTGTGTGTTATCCACAATACCATTAGTAAAAACAATATATACAACATAAAAAACTAAAAATACGAAATGAAGCTTATTAGGTATCAACTTTAGTTAGGAACTGTAAAGAATAACTTTTTATCCCTCATGAAACTGAGTTTTATAGATCATTGTTTCATGGGTTTCTTTTTCCCACTCTTTGTAAAGCCTTGAGTTCTCATATGATAATAGTCGGATCTCCTCAAGCTCTTAAAGTTGAATATTCCTTTGATATCCTACTTGGGATAAATCCATGAATCACTTTTTCAATGCCCAAAATTATTGATGCTCGACTACCCTTGGAAGATGAAAGTCTTTCCCAAAAATAATCTAGAATATGAATATATCTCGGGGAGTCTTGTATGCCATACTATAAGCCCAATGTCAATAAACCATGTTCATTCTCCAATATTTAATATTTTTTCCATGGTTTTCTCCAAATTATAATGTAACTCCCTTATTGAAATAGTGTCTTGAGAATTTGTTTAGGGATAGTATGGGGTGTATTTCTTGTGTGTCACCCCATAATTCCAAAGGATGGAATCCAAATTTCAGTTTCAAAACTGTGAACCATAGACTGCCTTAGATATTCCAAACCTATAAAAAATCCATTCCCTAAAAAAATATATTACTATATGAGAATCATCAAACCTTATGGACTTATCCTCCTCTTATTTTATAACATTATCAATAGTATCACGGATATAAAAAACCGAATGATCTGGGAAATTACATCATAAAATCAATTCCCTATACATTAAAAATCTCAAAAAATAATATGATCTGTTGAGTTAAATCTTTTCTCCTTAAAATATTTCCTATGTTTTCACAACAAAATCATGGCTTGAATAACACATGACCCGCATCAAAAAATCTAGGTAAATATAATCCAAAATCTAAGACATTATTATCTATTCATTTTGGTCCATATTTTCCACCAAAATCAATTGTATGAAAAAAAATCTAAAAAAAACTCGAACTCAATATTAGGAAGACACCACCTAATCACATGTTCACTAAACACATGCATGAGGCTTGGATAATCCCATAAATAATACCAATAATATATTCCTGAGATAGAGAAAATATGCTCATCGAGAAATTTGTCTTAACGTGGTATACAGTCGAAGGTTTTATCCCCTAGTTTCTATGTGACCCTACACATGTAGCATACCATAAATTTCTATAAAACCTTATTATTATTCATCTAAATATCAAACTCTTAAAAGAGGTGCATCCTGTGTATATCAATAGGTTTTGCATATGTCTTATTCTATGGGTACCTGAAAGCTACATGGTCAGAAAAAACTACCACTTTATAGTCCAAAAATAATAATTGAATTTACTTAAAGAAAATATGATATTAAGAAACTCCTTTTACATGGTTGTGTAGTTAAATTCATATAAATCCAATGTATATGAATTATTGGTGATCACAAGTAAAATTCCCTCCACCCTATATGAGAAGACAACTCCAACTGCGAAGTTGGAAACATCGCACATAAGCTTTACTAGAATCTCCCTTCATGGGGGATGAATGATTAGTAGTGTGGTGATAATTTTCTACATGTCATCAAAGGAATCCCTACAAGAATAATAAAATATAAAATTGGAATCCTTTTGAAGAAATATTAATAATGGAAGAGAAATCGTTCTAAAATACCTAATGAAGAATTGATAGAAACTTAAATGTCATAAGAATGGTCATACTTCACGTAAATATTTAGGATATGGAAATTTGAAAAAAAATTCAACCTTAGATCTATCATCCTCTATTTTAGGTTTTGCGACTACATGAACATGGAAAAATTCCATTTTCTACCATGAAATTTTATTTTTTTAATTAAAATCATAGTTTTCTCAATGCAATGATGTAACACACTACACAAACTCAAGAGACACTCATCAAATGAGGAACCATAAGAGTAAAATTAGTCAAAAATACCTCCAGGAACGTTTCAAGTAAATCATAAAATATACTCACCATGAATTTATAGATAAAACCTGGAGAATTACAATGTCGAAATGAAATCCTTTAGTAAGTAAATGTGATGAGCGTGTATGTGAATTGCATTTTCTCTTAATCCTCAAGTATAATGGGATCCTTACAATACCCATAAAACAGTTAAATATACAATATTATACCATACCTATAATTCTCTCAATAATCTAGTAAATAAATAGAATGGGAAATGGTCTCTATGAGGGGATTGATTCAGTTTCCTATAATCTATGCTCCCTTTCCAACAAGTTATCACTCTAATATGATCTAACTCATTATTTTCATATTTTGTAATAGTGAACCCTGTTTTGATTGGTATAAACTAGATAGGACTGATCAAATGAGATTCCAAAATTGGTTAAATGGTACCCACCTCAGGTAATTTTCCAACACTTTCCTTACATCATCTAATAAATTGGGATTTAGTATACTTTTTGTGTGTTTAGTCGGTTTATCCCCATCCCCTTAAAGATACTATGCATGAAAATGGAGGGGGTAATACCTTGAATGTTTTATAAGTTTAATCCAATTTCTCTAACATTATTATTTAAATGGTTTATTATTTTTATTTATTTTTTAGGGAATATATTATTAGAAATTCTTAAAGGTAATTTTTCATCATTCAACGGGTTTGAATATTTTATGTTTGGTGGAAAAGGTATAAGTTCTTGTTTGGGTGGGTACTTTATTAATATAAATGATGTGGGAAAAAATGCTTGCATAATGAATTTCAAGGACTAAATATACAAAATCAACATAAGTGAATAATGTCTCAAATCCATCTACAAAATCAACATCAATGTCATAATCATAATGTAAATGCATAGAATTAGAAAAATAATCCACAAAAGAATTTTAAATGACTTTATAATGATCAGGAAAAACATGTGTGAAAACATTTTGTTATATCAAATTATAAGTAAACCTCAAAA